>CM062818.1:430968849-431411737 GCA_031772625.1 Pinus tabuliformis | reverse complement strand
TCATTGAATATTTCTCCAGGTTTTTCTGGTTTAGGAGGTATGATGCACAAAGATGAAGCATTCAAAAAATTCAAATCCTTTAAAGCCTTGGTTGAAAATAAATCAAGATACAAAATTAAGTGCCTCAGATCCGACAGAGGTGGGAGTTTACCTCAAATGAATTTTTCGATTTCTGTGAAGAACATGGGATAAGAAGAGAATTCTCTACAGCTAGAACTCCTCCGCAAAATGGAGTGGTGGAAAGAATGAACAGAACAGTCCAACAAATGGCTCGTGCTATGCTTGATGAGTCTGGAACTCCCACAACTTTCTGGGGTGAAGCTACATATGCTGCGGTTGTTATTCTCAACAAAACAAATGTCTGGGTGAACAGCACTCAAACCCCTCATGAGCTCTGGTATGGTGAGACTCCTTCGGTAAAGCACTTCAAAATATTTGGGAGCAAATGCTATATTAAGAATACTGATGAGCAACTTGGCAAACTTGAACCTAGAGCAGATGAAGGCATTCTTCTTGGTTATTCTCCACACAGCAAAGCATACAAGTGCTACAATAAAAGACTTGGAAGAATTGTTGACAGCATTGATGTAGTGGTTGATGAGAAGGGATACATTCCTAGGCAAGTAAATCATGAAGATATCGAAGAAGATGAAGACTACCCTCAAAGACAGAATGATGAAGAAGAAGAACCTCAAGAAGAACCAGAGGAGCAGATAAGGATAGAAGAGAAGACTCCATCCAGATATGTTCAAAAGAATCATCCAGAATCTCAGATTTTGGGGCAGAAAGAAGCAGGTGTACAAACAAGAAGAACAATTGCAGAAGCTTCAAGCTATTTGGCATTACTCTCTTCCACTGAACCACAAAATGTGAAAGAGGCATGCAAAGATGAATGTTGGGTCAAAGCAATGGATGAAGAACTTGAGCAGATCGAAAAGAACAACATTTGGGAGTTGGTTCCTAGACCAAAGGATAAGAATGTTATAGGGACAAAATGGGTCTTCAAAAATAAATTGAATGAAAATGGAGAAGTAATTAGAAACAAGGCCAGACTTGTTTCTAAAGGGTATGCGCAGCAAGAAGGAATAGATTTTGAAGAAACTTTTGCTCCTGTTGCAAGACTTGAGGCCATCCGAATGTTCCTTGCTCTCTCAAGCTTTCAAAACTTCAAAGTATTTCAAATGGACATGAAATCAGCCTTTCTGAATGGAGACTTGGAAGAAGAAGTATACATTGAGCAGCCAGATGGTTTCATTCTTGGAAATGATCCAAATCTTGTATGCAGATTGAAAAAGGCTCTCTATGGTCTCAAACAAGCTCCAAGGGCTTGGTACTATCGTTTGGACAAATATCTTCATCAACAAGGTTTTTCAAAAGGATCAGCAGATAGCAATCTTTATATAAAAGTTGAAAACGACAAATTGCTAATACTTGTTGTGTATGTAGATGACATTATCTTTGGCAGCAATGAAGAAGCTATGAGTCAAAGCTTTGCCTTGGTAATGCAGAAAGAATTCGAAATGTCCTTGCTGGGAGAACTGACATATTTTCTTGGGTTGCAAATCCAACAAAAAGAAGGAGGGATCTTTTTGTCTCAAACCAAGTATCTCAAGCATATTTTGAAGAAATATGGCATGGAAGATGCAAAAACAGTATGTACACCCATGGTCACAGGATTTAACCTCAGTGCAAATGATGAATCAGCAGTAGTGCATCAACCAACCTACAGATCTATGATTGGAAGTCTACTTTATTTGACAGGTACCTGACCAGAGATAATGCATGCAGTATGAATAGTTGGAAGATTTCAGGCAAATCCAAAGGAAACTCATCTTCAGGCAATAAAGAGAATCTTCAAATATCTTCAAGGAACTCAAAACTATGGCTTATGGTATCCTAGAGATACAGATCTCACACTTCATGCTTATACAGATGCAGATTTGGCCGGAAGCGTGGATGACAGGAAGAGCACAAGTGCTGGTGCATTCTTTATGGGTTCCAGATTAGTATCTTGGTTCAGCAAGAAACAGAGTTCGATTGCCTTGTCTACAGCTGAAGCGGAATATGTTGTTGCTGCATCTTGCTGCACTCAACTCCTTTGGATGATGCAGACCTTGCAGGATTTTCAAATCACTTGTATACCACCCATCTCCATCTTATGTGATAATACAAGTGCAATCAGAATTTCAAAGAACCCAGTCATGCATTCAAAGACCAAGCACATACCGATCAAGTATCATTTTCTCCGGGAACAAGTACTTGAACAAAAGGTCAAGTTGGAATATGTTCCTTCTAAGGAACAAGTTGCTGATATACTCACCAAACCATTGCCCAGGGAGACCTTTGAATACCTCAGGCAAAAGCTGGGGTTGTTGATGCATCATCCTGTTGTTGAATCTCTTCTGATGGTTGGTTGTACAAGGCCCATCTGGGGCATATGCGTACATGTGCTGGGTTGCGGATTGGTCGAAGATCGAATGGCACAGGTTCAGGGGGAGCATATAATGCATTGTTGGCATTATGGAGGACGTACAGAAGGAGATCATGGATGCTGGTCTGAATATTGCTGCAATATGTCTCTATCTCTTTCATGGTCATTTATGGTGTTTGGTGGATTATGGTTCTTCTTTGTAGATCTGGTTTATAGTCAGGGGAGCATGTTCTTAGGGGAGCATAACCCTTTGCCCTTGATGTCAAAGGGGGAATGACGTTGAGGATATTGAGGTTGCCATCAAGTCCAAAGGGGGAGATTGTTGGCATTATGATTCTAGTATGGCTCTATGTTACAGATGTTGTACTTGATGGCAACACCCTCAAGTGGCAATGCTCTGATCAGGCTCTCAAAATGTTGGAAATTAAGAGGTACGCAGGTGAATGGTTCAAAAGGTGCGTACCCGCAGGTACGCCGACCAGGAAGTGCGTTCATACCCGCAGGTTACCCGTTCATGAGGTGTGTACCCCCAGTTCACTCACTTCAAGGCAGAGAAGCGCGCTCACGTGGGGTTTCTTATGTTTGGCCCGTGGTATTTAGCCCGCCATTCTTGATTCTATGGTTTTGGCCCGTGGTATAGGATCTAATTTTGCCCCGTTTGGATCCCTTGTATTGGTTATTGATGGTTTTGTCCCATGGTGTGAATAAGGGCTTGACTATAAATAGGGAAGGAGATCACTTGGCTAATGTATCTTTTGCAAATTGAATATCTTAAGATCTGAAATATTGGGTTATCGGTTTAAAAGCTTGATCTATATAAAAGTAAAGTTGAAAGTGAATCTATGAAGTGTGATCTCTCGGGCGCATGATCAGATCTGGGCATCTGACTATCTGTGGCACACTGGGGGACTGCCAATTTGGCCCTAATCAGAGGTACGCAGGTGACTAACAGTGCAAGTGCGTGGGTACGCACAGCAGAAGAAGGCGCAGTGCGTGGGTACGCACAACAGAAGAAGGCGCAGTGCGTGGGTACGCAGCGCGACAGAGGTTCAGGTGCGGAGGCACAGTGAAAGTACGCGGCGCTACAGAAGCCGCAGGTGCATAGATACGCGGCACGATAGCATCTGAGAGTGCGTGGCCACAGTAGCAGTACGCGGCGTGATAGAAGCAGTGGGTGCGTGGGCACAGTGAAGGTACGTGGCGCGTTTAAAGGAACAGTGCATGGATATGCAGTGCAGCTCAAGGCTCTCTGCGGGGATACGCAGAGGTGCAGAAGGTGAAGTGCGTAGCAACGCATGCCAGATAAAGAAAAATTGCGTATCTGTCTTAAGGCATTTATTTGACTGACTTTTCTCTGTTGATAAGGTGTTCTGGGTTTAGTTTACTGTTACTATTGATCTGGTTACTGCAGTTGACTGGGTGATTTACTTGTACTTGATGATCATTTGATGTTCATGGATCCAGTTTGAAAATTTATGAAAAGTGGTCCTTGAAAAGAAGTAGGGGGTTGTAGCTCCCTTCCAGGAAAGACTGGAAAACGAGAGAGAGTTGTGGCTCTCTGCAGGTTGCAGCCTGCGTACTGGTAAAGGACTGCACCAGTACAAAATCATTGTAAAAGGAGTTTCTAATTGAAAGAAGATAGAGACATATTGCAGCAGGTGGTTTTCACCCACATTGGGTTTCCACCTTACATCTGGTGTTCTTTGGTGTGACTATCTATTTTTCTTGTTCATGCTCATTGTTTTATGGTACTGACATACAAGAATAATTCAAAGTATAAATAAGGAAGATTTATTAAAAAGAACTAGATAATACTGATTCACCCCCCTCTCAGTATTATTTCCAACATTTAATTTTAGGAGAAATCATACAGTTTCAGAAAATGTAATTCGTCATTTTTATATGAGTGCTTATGTTATGGACTCCCTATGCTATAGTATGGATTTTTACTCCATAGGATGGAAATGGACTTTAGAGGATCCAACTCCTATTCATATATACCATAATATCCTCTAGGACTCTAAGTACCAGCCTCATTTCCATAAAATCTTCCAGGGTGTCATGCTACTGATTCATCAAATTATCTTTAACAAGAGAGCTCCTAGGATTTCCCCAGAAGCAAAGACAAATTTTCTCAGAGTTGGGAATTGGTTTGGTGAGGAGTGGTTTACCTACATTCAGGTCTTTGGTAGTCTTGCTAATCCACATGTTTTTCCCCTATATGTTCCTGATAAACTATTGGCTCGTGAAATAGCCTACCAAACTGTATACATTAGATAATTTCAAACATGAAGCTATTGAGGTGAACTTATTTTAGAGTTAAAGTTTCCTACTATCCTAACAGGTAGTACGATCCTCATGGAATTTCTAAAAAGGTTACTGCTCAATCAAGTGTAAAGAAATTATCTCACGAACCTGATCAGTTTGATGTTGTCTTTGAAAAATCTACTACCTATTCAATAGTTGTGAAATAGATTTCAGGGTGAATATATCCACAAAAAATCAATCAAATTGTCGAATACAAGGAAATGAGATTATTTCGTTTACCCTTAGATTCATTAGCACTTCCATAGGAAAACACGGCTCAATAGAAGGTCATAGATATTTCTTCTACACAGGTTATTGATATTCCTAACCCAAAAGATACAAGGGCTTCTTCTTCCACTTAGATTGAAGGATAGTTTCCAAGTTCTAAACTTGAATAAATATGGGAACAATGTAGTCAGCCTTTGAAAGGAAATAAACCTGAGGTTTCAAAGACTCCTCATAAGAAGAAGTCTTAGACATTTCTAAAATGTTTGTGAAGGATTCGATTACAATGGGGACCATAGATCAACCTTTAGAGGTTGAAGATATTAAAATATACCACCATTTCCGACCTCTGAGGTCGTGTTGAGGGTTGAAGAGATTCCTCCTCTTGACATATTCTACAGTCTCCAGCATAAGGCCATGGTGAAAAGACAAAGAAAGAAAAGAAATATTGACCAATCTCGGGCCTTAGTACCCGAAAATTCTTCTTTTGAACTATGGAAAGGTTCGCAGTCCACTCCTACAGAGGAACTTAGAAGCATTACTCAGTTCATAGGAGCTTATGCTTCTATGACTATGGACAAAGCCATAGAGATATAACAAGTTTTGAAAGAAAAATATGATAGGATTATGCAGTTGGAACAAGGCATTGAGAATGAGAAGCAAAATATTTCCAATCAATGGCAAGAGCAGCTTGTTGAACTCCAAAATAATTTCAATGCCCTTAAATTTCAACATGATTCTGATTTAAAGGTATGAGATGCTCAGATTCAAGAATTATAGTAGAGGATTGAACAATTGAAAGTCAATCTAGAATTGGCAGAGTTTAAATAGGAAGCAGGAGAATTAAATACTCTCCTTTCTCAACGACAAGTCATTTTCTGTCAGAAATTAGCTATCATTCACGATTTGTGTCAAACATCCAATACATTAGTAGACCAATTGTCTGATCTAAGGACATATTTTGATGATATTGAGGAGAAAACTATAGGCTACATAACATGGCAAGATAGTGTTTAAGGGATATCAACCAATCTCCCAAGAATAGAGGAATCGCATAAGGATATAGTCTTCAAAGAATGGGAAATTCTTCTAAAACATATAGAAACAATGATATTCAATGCAAGGGAAATCTCCAATGACCTCGTTGAAGCTATCAATGATAATTTGTTTCAGGCAAATCTTATTATCTATGCCCCAAGGGAACTCTACCCAATATCAAATTCTTGACCAAGACGTGGCAGGAATTGTCCAAGAAAAAGGTTGTGAAGATTGAAAAGCTATCTTAGATTGACTTAAAATTCCATTGGCATTTCTTATGGAAAGCCTCACAGCCAATGGCTAATTCTTATATGCTTATCTAACACAACCACTCATATGTTGCTATCGCTCATGGATGCAATATTTACCAGTCAGATGTGGATTCAACCATGGTATCCACCTGAATTGAAGCCCATGACAAATATTTGTGAACTACAACAGCATATGGGAGGGAAGTATTCTTCACAATCTTAGTCGGGTTGTTATAAAAAAGTCTAAAACTGTCTTATGGTTTTATTTTAAGAGTTGTTTGCTAAAATTGTTTCAGACTTTTATTCTTCTTTGTTATATTTGCATTTTATTTTAAAACTATAAATCCCCTCATTGGAATGGAGAAGGGGCTCTGAATTTTGGAGAGAAAGCTTTTTTTGACACTATTGTAACTTAAGTTATCTTAATAGAAAGTTAAACCATTGTTATTTTCTCATGAGTAGAGTTACAATATATCGGGTACTATTATCTGTCTGTTTTTCCTTTGCTTAAGAGTTGAATGGTAATTTGATTAAGTTTCTCATATGTGTGTTGCAAGAATTCATACATATTTTCACTATTGATATGTGTGATTGGAATTATATAGTATATGCATAAATGATGAAATCTTATATGTGTAATGAATTCATCAACTAATTTAATTAAATTAGTTATCATTATTTTCTTTAACCTCATATTGGCTTGATAATCTATATTTTCATGTTGTATGAGAGATCCTTTTAAAACACATATATACATAAGATTTATCGGGATAGATAGATATATAAATAGGTAGATAGTTAGTTTAAATACTCTTTATCGTCATCTTTATCACATCATAATTCTCACATCTATATACTTCATCCATTTTCTTATTTTATAATAAGGGAAACTGGTCCCATAATTTCCATTCGGAGCCACCATCCCAAATGGACAAGGATCCACTCCAAAGTCCTGACCGGGTGGTTTTCCTTGATGTTGAGGTAGACATTTCGAGCCTGCAATAGATCCATGACTAAGACCATTCATAAATCAATCCATATAACTAGCATGTAACCAAAAAAATAACATAGATAGAACAACTATCAAAACCGCATGTTAACAAGTACATTTACACATATGAAAAATCCAACCAATCCAAGGACTTCCATGTACCATTCTACCATAGATTGGGCTAAACCAAATATTTCTTTCAACCTATCACCATCATGCCATATTCCAAGCATGAATGTGGGACTCACAACAAAACCAACCAGGACTTCCTTAGACTTTATCGTATATCCCGCCAAGGGATTCCTAGGCCCAAATGATTAACATCCACTTTAGGATTTATAAAAATCCCTCCATATACCGTTCAAGGGATCAATAGGCCCTAAGAAAGCATGGATGCCTCTAGATCTCTCCATCTAAACCATGAGGAATTTTTCCGTCTCCACATCTAGGCTTTACCGTGTATCCCGCCATTACCGGTCAAGTGATTTCTAGGCCCAACGAGGTCTCCACCCTCTACACTTTTTCATGTATCCCGCTATTACTAGTCAAGGGATTCCTAGGCCCAACAAGGGTGTTCACAACCAATATTTACCATATATCCTACCAAGGAATTCCTAGACCGTATGATTCTTCCGGAGACCACGCCACTTAGTTTTGAAACCATATGACAATCTAGCTCAACCAAGTAAGAGAATCCCCTCACAACATTTTTATTCGGAGATGGAAAGCCAAGGTTGAAAACCACTGTCACACCTGGAAAAACCCATGCCAATGACAACAAGAGAACCAAAAACACACATGCATGTACCGTGCATGCCAAAACTAGTAAGGAAATCATACATTCAACTCGATACCCGCAAGTATCCCCATTGTAGCACTTGATACCTGCTCTTCCTAACTTGATCTTTTCTTCCCTTTAATTTCTTGTCCTTTCTTTACCTTCTTTCCTCCAATGCTAAAGTGCTCCAAGAATCCTGTAAGTGTCCAAGAGTATGAGAGAGAGAGAGAGAGGGAAAAGAGAGGGAGCTCCAAAACTAAATTGACAAAAGGTTGTGAAGTGATCCTCGAAAGCATTTTTATTAGTGAGGCCTCTAGTTTTTTCATTTTCCATTAGTTTTCATTCATTTTCCTCCTCATATGAAACCTGTGACCTTTCACCTTCCTTTTAACCTATTTTCCATTATTTTCATAAATAAAATGTCAATTAATGTGACTTTTCCTTTCCAAAGCCTTTGCCATCGCCTTTTCCAATTTCCTTAGCCATAATAAACCAAATGAACACCCACACTAGGATGTTTTTCCCAAAATTCAGCTTGGAATAAGTGTCCCATGACCTTAGTTATTATTTTTCCTTTATTAACTTTATTACATGGATTTTTTACCAAGGTTGTTACAGAACCCTCCCCCTTGGGGGAACACCGTCCTCAGTGTTCAATTACACCTACAACCAACAATATCAATAAAAGTCAAAACATAAAGCCCATGGAGCTTTATAACTTAGCTCGATGTATTATTTACAATGATCAACCTATTAAATAGAAACCCAACATAACAAGCATGACAACATGACAACCATAATGACTTGACACCCATACCGCTTATTGGAGCTTTATAACACACCTCATTGTGGTATTTACGTCCATATACATATATACATATACCAAAACACCACACCAAAACATATACCAAAAGGCATCCACTCAACCAATGAATAAAGAAGGATACATATCCCACATCTGATCAGCCATCTCCAATGTAGCTTGATTGTTCCTAAAGTTCTTCCACTGCACTTTATCCTACTTGATTTCTTAGTTCCAGAGCATGAAAATATTTCTATGCAAAATACACTGAGGTTCCAGCTAGAGTTCTCCTTCTGGACCCCCCTACAATACAGACAATCCAATAACATGATCAACATCTTTAACATATTTCTTAAGTAATGACGCATGGAAAACATCATGGAATTTCATTGTCGAAGGTAGTGCAAATCGATAGGTCACTGGTCCAATCCTCTCAAGGATCTCGAAAGGCCCACAAAACCGAGGTGCCAACTTTGCACATAATCCAATCCTCAAGGAGCTCTTATTGGGCTTAATGCTCAAGTACACATGTGCCCCAACCTGAAACTCCTTAAACAACCAGTGTTGATCTACATAACTCTTTTTCATGTCATGTGATGCCTTCAGATTCTTCTTGATAACCTACATTTCATGTTCCATTTCTGGAAACATATCTGGTCTTATCAACACTATATTCATTGGATCACTCTCGCTGATTGGGGTATAACAACTCTGCCCATACAGTGCCTCAAACATACTCATCCTTAATGATTCTTGATAACCATTGTTTTAAGCAAACTAAACCAATGGAAGGTACCCCTCCCATCTCCTCTAATGGTGCATGACATACATCCTCATCATATCCTCCAGCATCCTGTTGAACCTTAATATATGTTCATCTATCTGCAAATGATAAGTTGTGTTGAAGGCCAACTCTGTACCCAAACCTGTGAATAACTCTTTCCAAAACTTGAAATTGAACTTAGAATCCTCGTATGACACAATCTTCCTTGGAACACCATGAAATATCACCACATCTCTGATGTACACTTGTGCTACATCATTAGCTGAATATTTAGACATTACTGGAGTAAAGTATGCTACCTTGATTAACCTGTCCACCACAACCATGATGGAATCATGTTGTCTAGATGTCCACGGGAAAATTATAATGAAATCCATGGAAATGACCTCCCATTTCCACTCTAGAATCAGAATCGGTTGTAGTAATCCACCTGGATGTTTACACTCTGCTTTCACCTATTGAAAGTCCAAGCATATAGCCACAAACTCTACCACATCCTTCTTCAAATTTGTCCAATAGTAGAACTTATTCACTGTCATGAATGTCTTTTGGTATCCTGGGTGACTTGAATATGTCTTTGCATGAAATTATCTCAAGATAATCTTCTTGATCTCACTTTTGTCTGGCACATATATCTTGTCCCTAAATTTGACCAAACCATCCGTTGTGAGACAATAATCCAGATCCTGATCACCTATACCCTGTTGTAACTTGTGCATAAGATCCCTATACCTATCATCCTGTTGTCCTTCCTGTAAGCTCTGATCCTCTAGATATGTCCCATAAGAACTCATAGTTTCTATATGATTCACTTTCACTCCTCCCTTAAGATCATCTGCAACCATGTTTTCATTTCCCTTAATGTATTTGATATTGAAATGAAACTCGTTGATCGTATCTAACCATCTAGCTTGCTTGGAATTCAAATTTGGTTGGTCAAATATATACCTCAATCCATTGTGATTGCTCATCAATAAAAACCTCCTGCCAAGAAGTTAGTGTCTCCACATCTCCAATGCACAAATGATCGCTGCCAACTCAAGATCATGTGTTGGATAATTTTTCTCATGCTCATTCATTTTTTGTGACTCATAGCATGCTACTTGTCCTTCCTGCATTAAGACTCCACTAATTTCTCTCTTGCACACATATATACACACCACAACTCTTTGTCTGGATATGGAATCTTTAAAATTGGATCATTTGTCAACACCTGCATCAATTTCTCAAAACTAGCTGCACATTCCTTTGTTCATTCAAATTTCTTACATTTCCTATACAATGGCATAATAGGATATGGAATCTGAGAGAAGTTACTAATGAACCTCCTATAATAACCTGCTAGCCCCATAAATGATCTTACCTCATCCACATTTCTAGGAGCTGCCCATTCCTTGATAGCTCTTATATTTTCTGGGTCCACTGTTATGCCCTCCTTGGAAACCTCAAGCCCCAAGTAATGTACCTATGTCTAGAATAAATTTCATTTACTAAGCTTATCATGCAACTGATGTTGTATCATCAATCTCAATATTGTTGCTAAGTGTTCGATGTGTTCATCTTCATTCTTAGAATATATCAATATATCATTAATGAATACAATGAAAAACTTGTCTAGATAAGGACACAACATGCTATTCATCAAGCACATAAAATTAGTTGGATCATTATTCAAACCTAATGGAACTACAACAAACTCATAATTCCCATACCTGGTCCAGAAAGCAGTCTTGTGTATGTCCTCTTCTTTGTTGTGTACTTGATGATATTTGGATCTCAAATCAATCTTTGAGAACACTTTCACCCCCTTCAACTGATCAAACCAATCATCAATCCTCAACAATGGATACTTGTTCTTGATGATCACTTTGTTAACCTGCCTGTAATAAATGCATAACCCGAGAGTGCGATCCTTCTTCTTCACAAACAACACTGGTGCACCCCAAGGTGATACAATTGGCCTGATGTATCCCTTGTCAAGCATTTCCTTCAATTGTAACTTCAACTCTACTAACACTGGAGTGATCATCTCGTAAGGTGCCATTGATGTTAGTGCTTCCCTAGTACCATCTCAATAGAAAAGTCCACTTCTATGTGTGGCAGCAACTCTGAAATATCTATTGGGAATACATCCTGAAACTACTGCAAGATCGAGTACCTTTTCATAAATTTTTCATCCTCAACATCCTTACATTTATCATTAGAAATATGCACTACAAATAACACACACCCTTTTCTGCGACTGCACTTGGCCTGCATATTTTTCACCATTCTAACTGATGTTGCCTTCTTCTTACCCTGCAAGATTCTATGTTCTCCATTGTCATCCAAACACTCAATAGCCTTGTCATAACAATCCACCTGGTCTCGTTGATATATAGCAAATCCACAACCAAAAGCATACTATATGATCCCAATCGAAGTACATTAAAAATTTTTGATGTAGGCATACCATTCAACTCGAATGCACAAGCTCTTACCCAATGATGAACTCTCTTCTTTGTAACTGTAACCAACTGCACTAACCACAATTTTGCATGCGCTTCTTTATTCAAACCACACTTATCCACCAGGATCTAATTAACATAACTATAATTAGATTCAGGGTCAATCAATTAGAAACAACTTGATCACAAATCTTATTGTCCATCTCGATAATAGATGTTTGGTGATCCACCTGCCTATTATCCAATGTTGCATATATTCGTGGAATGTTTTTCCCAACATCCCAAGATGTTTGCTCTTCCTATGCATTGTAATATGAGGCCTACCACCACAATTATACTGGGAATCCCTCTTGAGATGCTCCTTGCCACATATCCAACACTACAACTTCCCCTTACCATCACCTTTATTCTTCTTCCCTCTGGGTTGTGACCCATTAAACTTCTTATAAGGTGCAACATTTTCTTTCTTTCCTGCATTTTGGGGTCTAGTTCTTTTCAGCTGCCATTTACCTTTAGCTTTGTATTTCCCTTTCCAACATTGTTGATATTTTGTCTTATGCTTTGATTGCTCATAATAGTGCTTCCATTTCCCAATGAATTTTTCAAGTGAATTGGGCTCATCATACTCAATCTGATCTTCGTCCACAAATAAGTGCCCGAATAATTTCAGCGACATTGGAAACCCATGGCAAGCTTTCACAAATCGATCCGTCAAATCTGCAAATTCTTGTGATGGAAATCGCCGATTCAAGGCATAGAAATAGAAGAGCTCTTTGGAGTGTGATTGAATCACCCCCTTCAGATTATAAATTGAGGACTCTAACACTCCGGAGCTTATGAGGACATGTTTGTCCCTGGAGGTAGCCAAAATAAAGTTATCGGGGTTAAGGATAGCTATCAAGATAATTGGAAAAAGTGCTTCCATTTGAGAGACATCATCTATATCATCTACAACTATAAGAGTGTGACAAGATGAGAGATAATTTGAAGTATCCCTACTCCTTCATCACGACTCACAATTTTTCTTTTAATACCTGTTAAGTCTCCTAAAAGCTTACTTGGAAAATAATTCACAGCTTTTCTATTTATGGTTTTCTTACATAAAATAGAGAAGAGGATTGATTGTAATATAATCTCCTAAGATTGAAGAATTATTTGGCTAGAGTAGTTTTACCAACTCCACCCACACCCAATGCCCACAACCTTGGCCTCCATGCACTCAGTGTCCTGCTTCTGTAGGAACATGGTTTCAAATTCTTCCAATTTTTTGTTCAATCCAGTTGCGTATTTTTCCACATTCAACAGTGGCTTTGGAACACTTTTTAGAACGCTTTCCACTACCTTATCCAGTAGCTCACCTTCGTCGTCCTCATCCCTCAATAGTGTAAACTAAGCAAGTGAGAATATCATACAACGTATATCAATCCAACAAATGAAAACTAACATGGATTTTAAAGGACAATAGGAGATGCAACTTACAGAATCATGAAACTTCTTATATTAGCAACAAAGTAAAGTTCACCTCTCCATTTTCGAAAATTGTCTGAGTTGTAGCGTGGCTTCTCTTCACTAGTTTTGAGGTCATGTGTAGTTTTATGTTCAAGATTTCACAAGGCACGAGAATACTCTCCTCTTTTGACCATGTCAGGCTAGGGTAACTCCACATTGAACAAGAGAGAAAACTGAGTGATATTATTCATTAGGTAACTCATGTTTATATACAAAAGCAAAAACGGATCAGTTCATCTTCAAGATGACTGTCCAGTTCACCCATCCGTTTCGGATTAGGTGTCAACATTCCCCCCTTAATCTGAAGGGATGTTGGTGAGTCCAAGCATCGTTCTGAATCTTTCAAGCTTTTCTCTTCCAAGCGCTTTGGTGAAGATGTCTGCAATTTGCTCGTTTGTGGAACAATGACGGAGATGGATTGTTTTGGCCTCAACATGATGTCGGATCAGATGATATTTAGTATTGATGTGCTTAGTACGATCATGGAACTTTGGGTTCTTGGCCAACTTTATTGCAGATGTGTTATCAATCATGAGTGGAGTTGATTGTATTTGTTTTACCTGCAAATCTTCAAGAATTTTCCTGAGCCACACAATTTCTTTCGTTGCTTCAGCTGCTGCCACATATTCTGCTTCTGTTGTGGAATCTGCTGGTACTGATTGTTTGCGTGATCTCCAGGAGACAGCTCCCGATCCAAGACTCATAGCATATCCTGAAGTAGATACCCCAGTTTCTTTGTCTCCATCGAAGTCTGAATCAGAGTATCCAATCAAGTTGAAGTCGTCCACCTGTGTATACTTGATTCCAAGGTCTTGAGTTCCCTTCAAGTACCTTAGAACTCTTTTTGCAGCAGACCAATGTCCCTCACAAGGCTTTTGCATAAACCTGGAGAGGATTCCAACAGCAAATGAAATGTCTGGTCTGGTAGTAGTGAGGTAGATGAGACTTCCTACAAGCTGTCTATACTTTGTTGCATCCTCAAATTCCTTTCCTTCAATAGATGTGAGCTTCAAGTTTTGTTCCATTGGAGTAGAAAGGGGATTGCACTCTGTCATGCCAAATCTGTTTAACAAATCTCCAATGTATTTCTTTTGAGAAAGAAATATGGACTTTGGATGTTGGGTTACTTCAATGCCAAGATAGTAATGAACATAGCCCAAATCAGTCATTTCAAAAAAATTTCCTAATTCTTTCTTTATGGATGCAATATAGCTTTCATTGTTCCCTGTCATTAAAAGATCATCTACATATACCACAAGATATACAACTGTTTTTCCAACTTTCTTGACAAATAAAGTTGCATCATCAAGATCAAAATGATTGAAGTTGAGTTTCAGAAGATGCTCAGTTAGTTTTTCATACCAGGCTCGTGGTGCTTGTTTGAGGCCATACAAGGACTTCACAAGTTTGCATACTTTGTGTTCATGTCCTTTCACAGCAAATCCTTCAGGCTGGTACATAAAAACATTCTCTTTTAGATCTCCATTCAAAAATGCAGTTTTTACATCCATTTGATGGACTTTCCAACCGTTCTGAGCAGCTAGTGCAAAGAGTGTTCGGATGGTGGCCTATTTTGCTGTGGGAGCAAAAGTTTCCTCATAATCGACCCCTTCCTTCTGTGCAAAACCTTTTGCCACAAGCCTAGCTTTGTGCTTGTCAAGTGAGCCATCAGCTTTGTACTTGTTCTTGTAGACCCACTTGCAGCCAATTGGTTTGGTTCCAAATGGAGGATCAACCAGCTTCCAAGTGCCATTCTTTATGAGGGCATCATACTCCTTCTGCATTGCTTCTTTCCATTCATCATGAGAAGCAGCTTCTTTGAAGGAAGTTGGTTCAAAATCTGTAGACAAGTTCAATTCACAATCATAAGTAACATCCATATCAACAGGTGAATTAGAGTTATCTACATCACCTCCATCTTGTCGGTTTGTATTTCTGGTTCCTGTTTTTCCAATTTCATCAGGATGAACACTTTCAAGTGTCTTTGTCAGCCACTTTGGGGGACCTTTCTGAGATGGTCCAGGCTGTTCTGTTGATTGAGTTGGGACTGAATCAAGATTAAGTCTCCCAATTCTATCAATTACATCACTTAAAGCATCATCCGTTGTTGGAGTGTCATGCAGGGGAGATTGTTCTTCAGAAGGAGATTCCACATGTTGATCTAGTATAGGAATCCCCCTTCAAGATGTGGAATCTGATTATCAAACTCTTGGAATGATTTCGGTTTTGTGAATCTATCCAAGCGATCAAGTTGCCACTCAACAACACTGTCAGATTTGGATGATTCAAGAAAAATGACATCTCTAGATAAAACAAACTTTTTATTTACTTCATCATAAAGGCGGTATGCTTTAGATGTGTTTGAATACCCCAGGAAGATACACTTACGACTTCTAGCACCAAGTTTGTTTCTATGTACCTTTGGTATTAAAGCATAACAGGTGGAACCAAATATCCTGAGATGTTTTACCGAAGGAACATGTCCATACCACAATTCATAAGGAGTATTGTTTCTTATAGCACTAGATGGACATCTATTCTTTATATATGCAGCACATAGAACAGTATCAGCCCAAAACATTGTCTTTACATTTTTGAAGAAAAGCATGGATCGTACCATATTCAAAATTGTTCTGTTCATTCTTTCAGCTACACCATTCTGTTGAGGATTATAAGGCACAGTTGTTTGATGTTTAATCCCATGTTGGCGAAGATAGTGTTCAAATTCATTTGATGTATATTCTTTTCCATTATCAGTGCGAATAGACCCAATATGAGATTGTGCATCATTTTCAATCCATTTATGAAAATTCTTGAATGTTTGAAAAGCATCAGATTTGTTCTTCAAAAAATAAACCCAACACATTCTGGTGTAATCATCAATAAATGTCATGATATATTTATTTCCATTTGCAGAAGGAACAGGAATTGGACCACATAAATCTGAATGAATAAGTTCAAGCTTCCTATGTGCTCTTGAATGTGAATCATGAAAAGACTGTTTGCTATGCTTTCCTAGAATGCAAGCATCACATTGTTTATGTTTTCTAGGAATTGTAGGCAAACCAGCAACACCATTTTTCTTCAAAAAGCGGAGACTATCATAGTTTAAATGTCCAAATCTAGCATGCCATAATAAACTTGATGGTAGTGCATCTTCTTCATGATGAGAAATATATGAGAAATATATGAGAAATGTTGTGCATGAGCAGAGGTTCCTTGCAGTTTAAGAAGTCTTTCTTCTTCTATACCCCTCATGACAAGTGAGTGGTCAGATGCCTTTCTTACCTCAAGCTTGCCATCAAACATGTGAATGGAGTGACCTTGCTGGCGGATGTGGACTAGGGACAACAAGTTTCTCTTGAGCTGTGGGAGATATAGAACATGATCCAGAAGAAAGTCTGGAAGACCAGGCAGTTTAAGCCTGATTGTGCCAAGCCCTGATGGCTTGATTTTTGACTGATCTGCAAAGTATACTGCTCCATCAACATTGTCAGTGAAATCTTCAAAGAAATCTTTCCTATGAGTCATATGACAGGTTGCTCCTGAATCAAGCAACCAGTCATTTTTCGAAGAAGCAAGTGAAGCATTAAACAAATCTTCATTTACTCCAATGTTACATTGTGCCTCAATATAGTGAGCGGATTCAGGTGCTTTACCTTTGTCTGTGTCATCAGTTTTACCTTTCTGCTGATTTCTTCTCTGCTCAACTTTGTCCCATGGTAGCTTGCATGTAGAAGCATCATGTGATCCATTTCGTTTGCAGTGAATGCAATGCAGATCTGCCTTTTCTGCTTGAGGATGTCTGCCCCCCCTGCCTCTGAAGTATCTTCCTCTTCCTCTTCGTCCACCTCTTCCTCTTGTAGAATCTTGAGCAGGATGCTTTTCTTTATGAGCAAGGCAAACAGTCTCTTCAGAAGATTCAGGGACTGTTTTCTTTCCAAAGGCTTTCTCTCTTTCAGCAAACTTTTAACAAGAGTGTCAAAGGTTATATCTTTAAGATTTCCATTTGCTTGTAAAGACTCAAGATAATTAGAGTAGGTAGGATAGAGTGCTTTGAGAAAGGCAATAAGAGAGATATCCAGCTCAACCTTAGTGGATTTAATATCATGCATTATAGACTTTATTTCAGATGCAAGAGCAAGAGGATCATTATTTTTCAGTTCAAGAGTGAAGAGTTTAATCATGAGCTGAACAACTTCAAGTGCAGAATGTGTATCATAGAGTTCTTTCATCTTTTGTAAAGCTTCAAAGGCAGTGGAATAGGATGAAATATGACGACTTACTTCCTCATTTACAGATGCTGCGATCAATGCATAGGCTTTGTTGTTCTTGTTTTCCCAAATAACAAGTTCTTTATCTGATGTAGGCTGCACAGGGTCTTTGTCTTCTTCTCCGACACACACTCCTTTCCACAGCTCATTGTAGATGAGGGTGTGTTTTACCATCCGAGACCATTCTGAATAGTTCTCCTTGCCAGTGAGAACTATTCCTACCATAGAAATGATTGAATGCATTCTGTAAAAAAAAATATCTCTGCCAAAAAACTTCTGTTGAGAAAAAAAATCCTTATATCATAGCCTTATGCATTTTATTTTCTTCTGGAAACACAACAATGCTTTGAATAATATAAACTGCGTATATCAATTCAACAAACTGCTTTGATTTCAATGAACTGCTCAGCCACTATACAAAAAAAACGCATCTCAAACTGCTTTGAACAAACTGCTTTGAATTCAACAAAACTGCTCAACCATTATACAGAAAAACGCATCTCCACCTTATAAAAAACGCTATACAAAGTCAAAAAATCAACTGCATAATACTGAAGTCCTAGCAGTCTTCGCGACTTTTGAGGCTCTTGCGTTCTGCGAGTCTTTGATTGTCAGTAATGGAAAATGGCTCGAATAGGAGCAGTTCTAAAAACGCAGTCATTCTTACAATAGAAGGAACGCAGTCATTCTTACAATAGAAGGAACGCAGTCATTCTTACAATAGAAGGAACGCAGTCATTCTTATACCAAAAACACAGTCACCATTCGCTGTCATTCTTTACGCATTCTTACAATAAAACGCAGTCACCATACCATTCAAACACAAGCAGTTTAAATGCACCAGGTCACGACCTTAAAAAGACATTCAACGCATAATTCATAACACAACACAATCTTCCGGCAGATGCACCAGATGAGATGGCGGCCTTCAATGTAGAATAGGAAAGAGGCAATGCGTTAATCAATCTTTACAGGAACTTCAATGGATATTTGATGGCATATTTGAATGAGATGGCAGCGTTAAAATGGTGTAAAATATAAATTTCAATATCGCTTGTCATATCCTCCTTAAAACATTCAAACAGTTTCGTGTTCAACGAATGTATGAAAACGACCCTCGGGATGGCACTTGGGAAAGGGTACCCCCATTTGAAACACGATTTCTAGACTTTTGTGAGCTCGTTTCTGTAAAAAAAGAAACCCGTTCTGTTTGAACAATGTACTGACCAAATGGACGTGAGGCCGAGACCCTTCAAGGCTGTCTTCATTTACGATTTGCTGTCCAAAGAATGGCGCCGCGGAGCCGACGTGCCCACTAGTCGTATCAGGTTCGCTTGTTCGGTTTCTTCTTCGACTGGACTTCTCTACGTTGCTGGTGTCCTAGATGAGCATCACAACACTCTGGCTACTGCGGAAGCTTACGATGTGGAGGAAGACAGATAGAAAATATGACCTAAAACGGCGAAAACCCTGTGGGTGTTTACCTAGAGCGGAAATTCATGGTAATAAGTGGAAACAGTCATAATTTCTTGAAGCGCAGAGGGTTTTAATGAGGAGACGGGCATTTGGAACATGCTGAGAACAACGATTCTGATGCACCGGCTCTTTCAAAGGAAACCGACGCTCAGGTGTGGACAGAGGCAATCAGTGCGCAGAGAATCAGTGTCAGGCAGAGGCAGAGCAGCGCAGGACAGAGCAGCGCAGTGCTCAGGGCAGAGGCAGGAGTTACAACTAATTTGGGACCTGTGCTCTGATACCATGTCAGGCCAGGGTAACTCCACATTGAACAAGAGAGAAAACTGAGTGATATTATTCATTAGGTAACTCATGTTTATATACAAAAACAAAAACGGATCAGTTTCATCTTCTAGATGACTGTCCAGTTCACCCATCCGTTTCGGATTAGGTGTCAGCAGACCATATGACGAAGCACAAAAGGTTCAACTTTGTATAATATTGGAAGAATGATTTTTCCCGACTTTACAAACTCTACCATGAGGACAAGTTCATCCAAGCACCAAGTAGATTCAGCATAGGTTGGTGAAAAAATTTCAATGTGGACAGACGTACCATGGATAGCCTGTTCTATTTGAGAAGGGATATTTTGTCTTGCCTCGAACTCCTCTTTGTCCAAAAATACTCTCAAGCTTCTATCAATAAGACATCGGTATAAATAGCTGGAAAAGGTCTTTTTAACATCGGGGCCCCTATGATTAATAAATACATCCCAAGGAGGAGAGTAAGAAGTGGAGGCAGAAGATGAATAGGCCATGGAGGAGGAAGAAATAGAATCCTGAGGGCATATAGTTAGGCTCGCCATTGATACTGAAATCTGGAAAGGTGTGGACTGATAAGCTCAATAACAAGATGAAGCTTCAAGGACAAATTAAACTGTGTTTTGATTTTAATTCTCATTTTAATTCAAGGAAAAATTAAACTGGAATTTATTGTTGCCATTTCTCAACAAAAATGGTGTAATGGTGTCTGGATGGAAGCAGGGCCTTTCCTCCATGGCATCCAGGTATGATGATTTCAAACTAGTTTCAACCTCCTTTTGAAGCATGAGCAACATTGTTCTAATTTGCAGAGAAACACCGATGTATTTTTTCATGTTCTATTTGTTCAACTCCAAATCTTCCTTGGTGGCAATTTGTCTCAGCTACTCGAAGTACTCTTCAATCTCTTGCCAGATCTGGTTCCTGGGTTTGTATTTGGTGAGCGAGCCAACTAATGGGATCTTATGTGCTTTCACCCAAACATCAAAAATACTATATAACCGTACATACAAGGCCTGAATGTTATGAATAAATGAGGCGAGATGCTTGTTGTTATGAACCAACATATGAACTCTCGCTTTCTCCAGCTCTTCCTGTGGCTTCATTTTCTTTCCCAAGTCAAGTGGTACCCCTTTGTATCGCATTTTCCATTCTTTCACATAGGGAATGACAGGTTGTACATTCCTGAGAGTTTTAACAAAATATTTGCTCCGCTTTATAGGCCATGCAAATGGAAAACTACTTTATGTACAGTCACAAACTCCTCATGGAGGTTCTGCATGGTTTCTCCAAATGTTGATACTTCAGCAAGTGTCACTGTTGTCATATCCTCCTAGTAGACTTGTGCAAAAACTGAGTTTTGTGCTGCTACACAGAGTTGTTCTACCTTTTCCCTAGCAACCTATAAGTTATGTGCCAATTTCTCATTCTTGGCTATCAAATATTGAATATTTGATCTTGTTTCACCTAAAAATTCTTCCATGTTGGCTTCAGAAATGGAATTTGGGTTCTTCGTGGTGTCCGCCACTATCACCCTTTCTCTAATGAATGCAGGTGATACATGATCACTCAAAAAATTATTTCTCCGCACTTGTACAATCTTCTTTTGGAACTCATCAAATGATAGATTGTACATGTCTATTATCGAATCATCAGTAAGAGGAACAACATCCCCTTCTTCGCTCAGAGCTAGCTCTGCTGATGGAGGATGTGGAGAATGAGTGGTGACCTGCGATGTGCTTAGCATTAGGTCGAAATCTTCATTATGCAGCTCTTGTTCTAACTCCACGTCTTTAAATTCAAACAAGTTCTCAATATGTTGAGAAAACTCCCGATCCTACATCTATTCACCCTCCTCCTCTACTATTGGCTGGTTCTTTCCTTGCTCTTCAGCTTGCTTCTGCGTTATTTATACTACTATTTCGCATTGCCTTTTTTCTTCTTCCCACTTCTACTTCTCTTCCTCCATTATGCTCTGATGTGCTTCTCTCTTCCTTTGTTCTACTCTTTACAACCTTGTTTTTCCTCTTTGCCTCACTTGCTAAAGCCGATTTCATAACAACATGATCCACTTTCATCTTGCGACTTCTTTCCTTCCTTGGACTATAAGATGATAACATCTGCACATGGGAAGGTTATATATCTGCATGCAATCCTGTGTAATCTCGACTGTTGAATACTAATGTAAAATTTCCAGCCCTCTAGATATTCTTTGAAGCTCCTTGCTAAAAATATTCCTTAACCTTGTGCCATGTTAGATCTAAATTATTTTTTACAAATAGTTGAGTGTCCGCATGAACTGGCAAGTCCATTGGCGTTTTCTCAACTATTGAGTCCTGGAACTGCACAATACATAGTTAGGCCAGCCTGTACTACACACTGCGTAGTTCCATAGGCCAAGCTCTCAGCTTGAGCCTTAGGATTACACAGTGGCGAGCTGGGCAAGGAAAAATATGGCCAAGGAAAGTTTATATCTACCTAGTGGAAGTGTGAAAAATGAGCAGAACTCAGTGATGATTTGAGCTTGAGTGAAAAACTGACTAAGTATGAATGAATCAATGTAGATCAAGTGTAGAAATATAACAAACAAAAGGAAAATCAAGTATGTGAGGAAGTCACTGCAACAGTGACCATCGGTGCAAAAACAAGAAAATTGATGTGACACTTGTGAAAGGAAAACAAAAACTTAGAACAAAACTTCTACAAGCTAAAATAAGTTGAAACTCCAACAACCATGAAGCAAGATAAGTAAAACAACACTCACACAAGTGAAATGACAAAAAAGTGATAGAAAAAACAACAAAAGATGATAAAAGCGAAACTCACCCGAAAAGCGACGATGACTGCATTGAAGGTTCCTTGATCTCCTCGGGAATTATAGAGCTCTAAGATAGAATGTCCAAATGAGCTCTAGAGGCATCAATTAAATAGATTTGAGTGAATTGGGATTTATGATGAGTATGCCTAAAATTAAGGAAAAAGTGACACTTGGCAGAAGTTTCTAAAGTAGTGAGTGTTCCTCCTTCAGGGTACTAATAATGGATCCCTATTTTATAGGGACGTTTTTTTTTTCTTTTTAGCTTTATTTTCTTTTTTCTTTTTCGAGGAAACTTTCCATGCATGCTGCTGGGAAATATTACACAATTATGGGGAACTGGGTAATTTTCCGGCTCAGTGCACTGTGCAGTTTCTGAGCTTAGTGAGGGATTGTGCAAATTCTAGGCTCATTGTTGAGTTTCCTTCCATGACTGCACAATTTCTAAGTTCAAAGCTGATTTCTAGTTTGAACTGCGCAATTCCAATCATCAAGGTTGACTTCCCTCAAGGATTGCACAGTTTCTGGAGGGAAGCCCAGAACTGTTGTGTGACCAAGTTAGGAGGTTAGCTTGTGACTTAGAAAGATCGGGTAAGTGTAACAATGAGAAAACACAAGAAAAAATGAAAAAGATAAGTCTCATTCAAATCACGAGTACTTGAAAATAGTATAAGATAAGCTCTTGTGGATAGGGAGGAAGGCTCCAAAATCAAAGCATAGGAAAAATTTTGGGGGGTTTATAACCGCTACAACAAGTTCGTGATCTTGTATTGGTCAATGATGGCCTTCACAAGCCTTGAGGTAAATTTCACCCCTTGATATGTAACAATTTCTCTAAGGACACCAAAACACATAAATATTTCCTCAAATAAAAAATATACAACTTAATTTTTAGTAGCGTAAGAAAGTGTTTTAGCTTCTACCCACTTAGCTACGTAATCAATATAAACTAGAATATACCTTATCTTTTGTGATGCTAGAGTAACTGGTCCCACAAAGTCGAGGGCCCATTTTCAAATGGCTCAATACATACCTAGGGGTGTAAAGGAATTTCATCATCTTGCACTAGATGACCCATCCGTTGATAATTGTCGCATCTACGAACATATTCCTTGGAATTCCGAAAGAGGGTAGGCCAATAGTAGCTCAAATGAAAGACCTTATAAGAAGCCCTTTTGTCAGTGGAGTGGCCTCAACATGGTTCATTATGGGCATCCTTCAATATGTCAAACACATCTTCTTATCACATGCATCTTTGGATAACCAAATTAGGGCTAGTGCGGAATAGTTCTCCCTGAACCCAAGAATAAAAGGCACTAGACATGATGATTTTCTACTTTTGTCTAAAGATGTGATGGTGTTTTTCCTGTGATCACATAATTAGTTATGTCTAGAACACATAGAGTTAACACATAGAGTTAGTAGAAACAACAAATATATGCTCATTAAGAAAGGTAACATCTACAAGGACTATTTGACCTGCATCATTCACTCAAGAAAGAAAATTGGCTACAAGGTTAGTTTTACCAAGCCTATCTAACACAATATTAAATTCTTGTAACAACAGCAACCACCTACTTATTCATCCATTATTTATTGGTTTTTTCATCAAGTACATAATAGCATAATTTTCTATATCCACTAATATAGTGTTTAAACTTTTTAATGACATATATTACAACTAAAAACTCCTTTATTATTATGTAATTAACTGAACGAGCGTAATATTTTTACTAGCAAAATCAATGGCGTAGAAATATTGTCCTTCCTATTGTCCCAAAGTTGTGCCAACTTCCATCTCCAAGGAATCCATAGAAATGTGAAATGGAAGTGACCAATCATGTCCCCTCAAAATAGGTGTCTGAGTAAGTTTTTCTTAAGCTCCTCAAAAACATTTTGGAAATCATTATTCTATGAAAAGTAAGTATCTTTAGAAAGAAACTAAAATAAAGGAACAACTATCCCAAAAAAATACTCAATAAATCTCCTATAATAGCTAACATGGCCTAAGAAACTTCTCACCTCCTTTTGTGATTTTTCTACTGGAAAATGCACAATAACCTCGACCTTAGCAAGATCAACTTGTATACCTACACTAAAAATAAGATGTCCAAGAATTATTCTTGCATTAAACATCATAGGGCATTTAATATTACTTAAAGAAATATTAACCTCATGACATATTGTTAATAATTATTCGAAATTCTCTAAGGCTTCATGAAAAGAGTTACCATAAATAGAAAATCATCCATGCATATCTCAACACTCCCAAGATTAGATAAATAACTATAATCACTCACTGAAAAGTAGCAAGGTAATTACAAAAACCAAAGGGAAGCACCCTATAAGTGTATGTTCCCAAGGGGTGTGTAAAGGTAGTTTTGTCTTGATCTTTAGGTGCAATCTGTATTTGGTTGTATTTGTTGAAGCCATCAAGAAAGGAAAAGCACTTTTTACTGACCAAGGTGTCCAACACCAAATCTATAAATGGGAGGTTAAAGTAGTCCTTGAGGGTGGATTTGTTAAGTTCTTTATAGTTTATTCAAATACACCACCTACCATCCTTTTTCAAGACTACTACAAGAGGAAAGACCAATCGGCTATTGAATATGGGGTAGATGAATTTGGCATCAAGGAGATTCTGAATTTCATCAATAATATTCTTGAGCACAAGGTTCATTCACCTTTGGGGTTGTCGGACAAGTCAGGATCCCCCCTGAATATATACACGACGAGTACATGTTTTAGGAGGAATGCCTTTCATATCCTAATAACTCCAGGTGAAGGCACTAGTGTTGTTTTGCAACATTTTGATCAGTTGATCTTGCTGATACTATTTGAGTTAAGATTTTATGTATAAGGATTTTCCTGGACTAATATCAGCAAAGACAAAATTAGATTTAGGGGTATCTATGGTTGTGCCTAAATTCTCCAAAATGATGAAGTGTTAAAGCTACAATTCTCTTGAAAATCAAAACTAAAAATATGATCAAATAAACCACAATTATACAAGGAATCAAGATTAATAAGAAAATCATGGGTTTAACTATCTTCAGTACATTCTATAAATTGAAGGATTTGATTGATGATAGAAATGGACTGAGTATATTCATCACTATTACATTCTTCAAGCCATCTATTATTCTGATATTATTGAGTGGATCTAGTAGGGGGATATAAGGTTACCTTCTTTTTTTCCTCCCCATGTGAAATAAGCATGTCATTGGAGTGACAACCAATATAAGCATTTGTTATGGAAAACCATGGTTGTCCTAGAATCAAGGGATTCCCTCCTATGGGATTCTTAGGTTGTAAAAAGATGAAACATGTAGGGTATTCCAAAGAGTCTAGTGAAACAATCACGTCATCCAACACACCCTCTGGTCTAATTTTAGATATGTTTGCAAGCTCTAAAACAATGGGCATAGGGCGGAAGTGAAACAACCATAGTTGATCCATGGTCTGTCTGGTTATAACATTGGTCATGGCTCCATTATCAATTAGAACATTAGGGACAAGAATACCCTTAATATGGACAAAAAAACTAGATTACCAGTGTTTGTATATTTTTTTACTAAGGCTTATCCTGACATCAAGTCAGTTGTCTTAGCAATGAATTGAATAGTTTGTGGTTTTACTCTCTTCCTCCATGGTTTCTTTATACAAAGTTTCGTAATATTTTTGGGGTAAATAAGAATTTCCTTTATGGCCTACAAGAAGGGAAATTTAATACAGATATTCCTAAGCTCAGAAACCAAGTCATATTTAGGGCACGGGTTAGATTACTCCAAATTTACTCAAGATAGGAAGGTGAACTAGAAGATAGTAAGGGCTTTGAATTTTGGGAAGTAGATTTTATTGTAGCATCACTGTGTGTGTGGTGAGGAGTTTTTTACTTAATTTTCTTCTCAATTATGACAAGGGGATTTTTTGTTTTTTCAAAACCCTTCCCAATCTTAGCTGGATGTCTCACGCCTAAACTGGTGTGATATGACACGTAAGAAATGGTGCTAGCTCAACATTAAAAATATGTTGAGTTACTTATTATTAGGGTTGGGTACTAGTTGGGAAGGAAACTATGTAGGTCTCAGATGCTGAGAAGGTGGTAATTGAGGTGGTGAGGGTTGCATTTGTTGAGGCAAAGCAATAGGTTGGGGTGGCTGAGTTTATGGATACAATGGGTATGGCATGGGGCATTATCACTATGGTGGCATATGGTAGGGAAACATTGGCATATTTCCATAATGAGGCCCTCACCGACCTTATTTCCAAAGGTGACTTTTGCCATGTTGTTAAGGATATCCCTGCCAAGGCATAGAGTAATTACAATACTGAAAATAATTCAGTTGACCAAGAAAATTAGAAGAATGTGGTGCAGGATCAGATTGTATACCTCGCGGGGGCTTCACTCAATGAACCTCTGACATATTGCGTGCGTTCATGGCATACTAAACAATACCCCTAATTTGACTACATATTGGAAATACCTCTAAAAATCACATTATTTAACCCCCTACCAATATGAACCCAATACACCTCCCCAACTTAAAAAACCCCTACTTTCAGTAGATATTGTATGTATCCATTTTTTCATTAACATTTTTTATACCCCTTTATATTTTTACATTAACTTTGAGCTCCATTTTTTATACATGCCAATATAAAAACCCTTTACCCACTATATATCCCCCAATATATTAAGTCAAATTTTCCTCAATATATATTCCCCAATATGAACCCACGTGGTATGGTATTGCTCCCCTAGTGAAGCCCCCATGGTATACCTGAGCTTCCAAGCTGCCAAGGCTTCTTTTCTCCTATTTCATGCAGTTTCTTTGGCGCTTGACTTACTCCTTGGTTGATTTCTTTCAAGCTAGGTAATGATGGGAAATCATGTGATTCTCTACATAAATGACATATAAATTAGTGACATCTACAAGACACTATCATAAGCATCATTTTCTGTCTACATCTAGGACATAAAATAGAAAGTGCTTCTCTCTCTTCCTCTTGATTCTTTTCAAATTGCAAAAAATCTACTTGTAAATTCAAATTTTCAAAAAAGTCACTTTTAAAGCTTTGTAGTAAATGTCCTAGTTCATTTTTAGTAACACCACCAGCCATAGGTCTATAATTCTTAGGGATAATATCCATAAATCCTTTCCCAAACCTTGCTTGACTATGAGAGTACCTCCTGCACAAATCACAAATCTCCATGTCTTAATACATTTAACACATTAATAGATTCATCCAAAATACCTCTTAAAAAGATAGTTCTAATAGTCTCAGGATCTATTTTATGTCGCTTGGATTGTTGAATATTGTACAAAAACATTTCGATATAATCCTCAAGACACTCATCTTATCTTTGTGTCATTTTAAAAATTTCTTCCCTAAAGTCATGGGCTTTGCAATGCTCTTAGTATTTTTACAGGAATACTCTTTGCATCTCCTCCCATGTTTGGATAGTATTCCCTTCCAACCCCATGAACCACCATAAAATTTCATCCCTAAGGGTGGTAGGGAATGATTTAAGCTTCTAGGCATCATATGAATAATCATAACTCTTTCATAAAATATCAAAGTAAAAAATAAATGCAACAGGGTCCTCATGAGTCATGCCATAAAAGTGTGTTAGAATAGATGGGGGAATGTTCTTCATTTGCACTATGGGAGCAGGATCCACACTAAGGAACCCAAAAGTGATTTCCTCCTCTGCATTATTTTCTCCCTAAACTTCACCATTTCCTCCATCAATCACTTATTCCTCGTCTTCTATTATATTATTTCCAAATATACTATATTCAATCTCTGGAAGTGGTAATTGAGTTTGATTAATTCCTACAGTGGGATCTCACCTCCCTGCCAGCTTCGATACAATAGAGGAGCCAATAGTGGGAGTTGTCTTTTTGTCTCTTGTAGGTACTCTAGAGTTGCTTTCTTTAGAATCCAATTGCAAGCTTATAGCCTCATTTGTCTGATTCTACTTAGACATTTTACTTGCAATTGATCCAACATTAGAAAAAGGGCTTTCAAGGATATCATATTCACCTTTACCCCTAGTTTTCGATTTCAGATCTTTTCCCCTAGTCATACATATTTAAAATAAAAAAATTAATCACAGCAAAACCAAGGTAAAGAAGCAAACTAGACCATTGGTCCTTGACAATTCTAACTCAGTTAGCTTCAACAGAATTGCATTTGCTGATAAAAATAACACTAGGCCATAAAAAGAAATCTCAGTTGTAGGAAAAGTAAAAGAAGTGAACCAAACTATTGGCTCCTGACAATTATAACTCAATTAGCTTCAACAAAACTTTGTTTGCTTGAATCAAACCACACTGTGTGAACCAACATGACAAGGGCGACACACTGAAGGTGGTAGTGCAGGGTCTTGCCTCCTCTTCTCCTCTGAGTCTTAAATATTGTGGAATTCAGTCAAGAAACCTTTGATCACCAAGGTTTTATCCCTCAATTGCCTCCCCCATAATGATGCAAAAATGTTGGGTGGAATAATTGATAAAAAAACCTACTCAACAATTACTTATCAATCTAGGGTTGTAGACTTAGAGTCACCACATAGTTTATACATGGATTGAAACCACACAGACCTGTTATGCTAAAGATTTATCTAATTGCCTAAGAAAGTTTCACCTTAAACAAAATAAAAGCTTGCATCACCTTGGTTTCTGTCAAAGAGTCATATCCAGGACAACAATGATCAAAATACCTTCAACAGTTTTCACTCAAATCAATCAAGAAATCCTAACTAAGGGGCCACTAATTTCCTAGTGCTAAACCCTCCTGGGCCGATTGAATTTTTGTACCCTCATGTCTTTAGGTGGAAAAAGGACTCAAGAACTCACAGTGGATTCTAAGATTACACTACAGGAAAGGAACCTAGGTTTTAATAAGCAACTCCTAATCAACTACGCAGTGTTGTTGTCAGAAAATTTTAAAAGGAAAGGGTGACTAATCCTAAGTTTCCCTTGGGGTCATAGCACTACTAAGCACTCATTGGTGATTTAGATACAAAATGAACAATGTTAAATGTATATAGCTTGTAACACACCCTACTCCAGATCATCAAAAGACAAGTCAAATCCATAGGTTATCATTCATATAATAGTACACATAGATTTATTTTCTCACAAGAAAGAAACATAATATAAATGATGTTTGAAGTTCAAATTCAAAGCTTCGCTCAACATTGATAAGTATGATACAAATTCTTGCTATTAAATATGAAATTATAACAAATATAAACAATTATATTATGTGAAGACTACACACAACACTTTAACCATTCTCGTGTATCAACACATATAAAGATTTGATTCACATAAACTTCTTAGAGTTATATGCGGTCTTTGCATACACAATCCATGCATCCATCGAGATCTATATAAAAATAGAGGAGTTCGAACTATGCTACATAACAATTATAAATAGTTCAGAGTGCACATATCTCCTTGAAACAAAACCTTATATTGTTAATGAATCTTTGCAAACCATAAATGGTGATCTTGAACGAGATGTATCATGCCACCTGCTTTATTATTGCATGCCAAAGGAAACATAGTCTCGCATTCACCAAAGACACCTCACAACAATAATTCCTAGCCCTATATTTACAATAAATCATACAAGGCATGTGTTCTTAGACAAAAAAATTATACATTTGATTGTGGTAGACTAAAGAACAAGACTAGCATGTAAACACTCCAAATTTGATCTAAGCGAGAGGTTAAATACGCCTCGATCTTAATCTGCACACACTCAGTTATAACATTCAATGATTGAAATCAAAAAAATAATCTAACTAGGAATAACACGTAGATATTAACACATAGATACAAAACTTCTAACGTAGTTCTATTTTTTTTAAAGTAAAAAATTCTTACTTTCTATAAACATTTAAATATTGTCTAAAGCATTAATAAACTTAGAAATTTCATGAAACATTTTAAAATAAATTTGTTCCAAATTAAAATTATTTTTCATAATTTAGATAGAAATAAATACCTTTATTGTTTCTTATTTATATAATTTTTATTTTAATAAACCATTTATAATTATTTATGGGATTTTTCAGTTTTTATTAAGGTTTACAATTATTTATTATAAACTTAGTTTAAAATTATTTATTATAAACTTGTCAAAAATATTTTAATGATTTTAAATTTTTATTTTATAATTATTAATAAAATATTATTAGAAATTTAAAATTAATACTAATATAAGATAAATCATAATTTATGTCTAAAAAAAACATATATATATAATTCGGTACTCTCCTCGCAAAATATTATGATCAGTAATTTAAATATTTAAAATGAAATTTAACTAGCATTTGCACCTTATGTTGCAAAGGAAACGCCGTAAGGCATAGAGTGGGGAAGAATAGCATAAAGTGGAGAAGAATAGAGACATGTATAGAGTGGGGAAGAATAGCATAGAGTGGGGAAGAATAGGGACATGTGAATGGACATTGTTGAAAGCAAGGGTGGATGATAATGAGTTACAATTGCAATAGTTAGTTATGTGTATTCTGAAAATGAATATTTTGTAAATAATAATAGTTTGTGGAAGAATTTATAAAAAGTATGCCATCAACTACACAATTGATATCTACAGAAATAGAAGGCTAGAAAACAAGAATTTTAATTTATAAGATCCAATTTACATGGTTGGTCAACATGTAGAAACCCCTTGTGTCATCTCTCTGTCCAAGTGGGGAATAATAATATGACAATGGAATCACTATTGTGAATACGCAGAGACATAATACTATGGCATGCTTATAGATTGTTGTTGGTTGAATGACTTGCAATTGGCTTTCAAGCTACTGGTTCACCATAAGTTGGATCTACAAAATATTAGTTGGATCTGAAGAACAAATAAAGCTAGGATAAAAGGTCCAAATTTCTGAAATTATTAGTTTCTTCCTTCCCCACCTTTCCATTGTTGTTATTATTATTATAATACTAATAAAATATTATTATTATTACCAGATAGCTCCCTGGATGTCGACAAACAATTAATATTTATTTTATTAGAACAAATCAAGGTACGGATAGAAAGCTAGAATTTCTGAAATTATTAGTTTCTTCCTTCCCCTCTTTTTCACTCTTAGCATTATGACACTTCCTTTCACATCCTACAGTGGATTGAACTTGCAAGAAAATTCGAGGTGAACCTTATACCTCTGCCTCTTCTGTTCATTTTTGTACAAAAGGAGGTATATACATCTTCAGTGCATATTTCTAGCCATTATCAACACCTAATACATGCTTTTGTATACAGGGAATTAAATTTTCATCATGTTTGAACTCAACTATTTGCCTTCCAAGGCTGGCTAAAATGGTTGTTGGGCTGAGGGCCTCCACTGCAAATATTTTTATTGACAATGGCCCTTACAGAGAGTTTATTTTCAAGCATTTTCAAGTGGCTTCTGTGGATGAAGAAAGTGCAGCAGTAGTTCTAATAAGTTGATCAGTCTATAAAAGAAATTCCCATCTGAAGCCCTGAGTAGGCTATGAGTGAGACTTTTTGCCTCTTCATAAGAGTTCATTAGATAATGTGTTCTACAAACCCCTCTCACATACTCAACTGCATGACTGCCCTATTCAAGAAGCCAGCTATTCCAATAAGCATGTGAATGAAAATCACCTATACAATTTACCAATTACAACAACAACCAACCAACAAAAAAAAATTTACTCAGCAGACTAAGGCAACAAACTGGTCAAGTAATAATCCTCAAAAGGGCCAATATACTGGGACTCTCCATTCAACTAGGTATTACCACCTATATTTTATCTTGATTTAAGTATATTTCCAGTAACAATTCACCAAACTGTAGTCAGCCTATGTGATGAAACAATATCACCAAAAGTTCAAACTACGCATGTTACCAATAAAACTGTTGGCTAAACCTATAAACAATCTTAATCATCCACTTCTACCTGCCTTCTTAGTATTAGGCTTTTACCAACATGTGTGTGATTAAGTTGTTTCTCATCTTTTATCAGCTACCAGGTTTGACAGAAAAGAAGTGCAAATTTCCTGCCTCCACTATCTAACAGATCTGCTAATTTCTGAATCATTCAAAACTTGAACAGGGCCAATATATTGAAATAACACCATGAGAGCCTCAGAACTTATGCCTCCATTTATAAGCTATCTTAACTAAGCCATTTCTTTTGGTAATCCAAATAACAAAAAAACCATTCCATTTCTTGCCTTTAAAACAGATATTTTCATCCAACAACTTCTAGTGGCATGCAGAGGAAGATTCATTGAATTTTACCATTCACGCCAGTCTTGGTATGCAGAGGCAGATTCATTGAAATCAGATATTTCTTTTAGCAAAATATAGCAGTGTGATGAATATGTTGGCAACGATTAAATGACCCCTGGTCCACTGCAACGAGGAGAACATGATTCAATAACTATTCGAAGGCTCTGCATGTACAAATGTAGTACACTATTTTCTTCTGCCCAAGCTACATTTATGGTTGTGATCATCACAGTCTTGTTAGGCATTGAAGTTTTTTCTCGACCACTCCCTAAATCAAAGGCAGTTATAGACGAATTCAACTCTGAACTCTGCAAGATATTGGCTCTTAATTGAACTGTAATAGCCATGGAAATTTATTTATAAAAAGTATGCCATCAACCAGACAGTGAATCTGACCTATTCATGCCTCTTTGTTCTCTGAGTTATTGAAGAGAAAAAGTTTTGTTAATGTCGATTTTTTTATCTAAGAAGATGCCTACTTATTCCTTGTGCTTGTAATAAGGCCAAGAAGCCTATGTCACATAAAGCACTGCTATATACTATCATGCTCTGTGAATTTGGCCGACCAGTATAGGTCATTGGGGCTGTGATTTCTTGATCTCCGGGCTATAAAAGAAGAAAGGTGGTGGACTTCTCATTCCACATATTTGTAAGGAAGCACCTCAGAATCCTGTAGATATCATAGAGTACAAATTCTAGCAGCTGTGAGGGAATCCAATTGCTCAAGACATGCATAGGATGAACAATGTCCAAAGTATTTTCAAAGAATGGAAGCCTCTGTGTTATAGTGATATACATGGGAATAACCCCTCTGGAGGCAATGAAACTGTTGAAGGGCCCGTTCAAGTTCATGGAAGTCGTAATAATTGTTACATTCCGCTCCCTCATTCTCACGGCGAAAGTTCCTGTTCCTCCTCCGATGTCCAACCCAATTCGAATTGTCTTCTTCTTCAGATTCAAGACCTCGTCGACAGAGTAATCCATGGAGCCACCGCCATTAGGGTGGGACAGACTACAGGAAGAACGCAATCCTGGTGGACTGCTTAATATCCAATACGCATCATCACCCAGCCTCGCCCCTTTGAGACTCTTGCCTTCAGATAGAACACACTACAGCAAGAATGTAACCCTGGGGGACTGCCTAGGATTCAGTATCCACCATCATCCAGCCTCACACCTTCGAGATTTAGTAGACACGCCTGAACTTCTCAAAATACATTATACCCCGTCTCCCAGCCTCGTGCCTTTGAGATTTCCTGCCATTTGGGTAGGGTCCATTACAGTAAGAATGTAATATGGGTGGACTGCATAGTATCCAATATGCATCGTTACCCCAATCTCATCCCCTTTGAGATTCCTGCCATGAGGATAGGGCATACTGCAGTAAGAATGGAATCCTCGTGGACAGTTTATTTTTAGAAAGTAGACACACCCACTACTCAAAATGAATATGCACCATTTCCCATCCTCATTCCTTTGAGACTTCCTGCCGTTAGGGATCAGGATAGGGCACACTACATTATGAACTAAATACTGATGGAATGCTTAGTATTTGACATGCACCATCGCATAGTCTCATCCCTTTGAAACTCCTACCATTAGTTTAGGGCAGACTACAACAATAAAGGAATTCAAGAGGACTGCCTAGTATCTAATATGCACCATCACACATCCTCTGCCCTTTGAGACTCCTGCCATTTGGGTAGGTCACAGTGGACACAACAGTGAAAAATGAAATCCTGGTGGAATGCTTAATATTAGAAAGCGGACACACCTGCACTTCTCAAAATCCAACATGCATGATCGTTGGCCTCATCCCTTTGAGGGTTACTGCCATTAGGGTAGGGCACACTACAATCCCACCTTTACATCTTTCTCTTTGATTTTCCTTAAAGGTTACTTCCATGCCCTGGAACAAAAATACCTGAAACACTTGTAAATAGATTAGCATTTCCCAAAATAAACAATGCCACCTTCATTTTTGTTACACATTTTATCTGACATATATATTAGCATCTCATTTTCTGTCTAACTATTCTTTAGTGTGGATATTGTCTATAAATATCATTTACTACATTCTTTCATCTTGTTTTGATAACGACTAATTTAAAATTGTCAAAGGCTAGATTCCATGTTTTTAGTTGTCACCCAAGTGCAATAGTTCCATTTTAAGATCTTAATCAGATGTTTTTCTCATATACAACTTAGCAGGTTTAATATTCATCAAGGTTCTTTCTTTTCTTTGTGACCTTTCTGATATAAAAATCTAAGGTTCCAACTTCCAGATGTCTTGAAACATTCCTTTGCCTCATGCTATCCCAGAGAAGGATGTTGAGCTAGATTCCATGTTTCTAGTTGTCACTCAAGTGTCTGTACATTAGTTCCAGCTTAAGATCTTAAACAGTTGTCTTTTCACATGCAACTTAGCAGGCTTGATCTTCATCAAGGTTTCTTCTTCTTTGCGGCCTTTTAAATGTCATTTGCCTCAGCTATCTTAGAGAGGGATACCAACTATTTTGAGTTAGATTACCAGATAAAACGAGGACCATCTTAGGTTATTACAAATGTGAATAACAATCTGAGAACATTTTCACCATCGTCTCCAAAGGAACTTGAACAATATGATAAAAGATTCATCTTTTACTTCTATAATATACATAATGTTAAATATATGAAAAACTCTTTCTGCTTTCAAGCAAGTTGTTTTTTTCTCCTTTCATATTATCAGCGATTTCCATGGCTCATGTTTTTAATATGTTTAGCCTACCGCCTTATACTTGGAAGTTGGTACCAAATGTATAGTGTTGAATAACTAATTGTTTAGCTCCATGCTGTCCACTTTAGAATTAATGCATGCATTTTACTTGCTTAGTTTCTATCTGACCATTTATCATTTGTTATAAACTATAATGCAATCATGTGACCAAGATGCTTACTTTTTGGAGGGGAATAATCAATAGATATTGTGCAAAGACCCTTTCAAAAGATGATAGATTCCCCAACTATGAATATATAACTGTTATCCATTCATATTTACTTGTTATGTTTATTTTATTTGTAGCTCACTCCCATGTTTAGTAAGAGGAAACTTGTAGGAAAAATGGTTTCCAATAGAGGCTACTTCTTTCTTCTTTCTGTAACTATCTCCATCCTTGCTGAAGAAGCCATTACTCCATTTGAATAGATTCATAGAATGGGTGGCTATAACTTCTTCCTTAACGTCCAATTTAAGCTCAAATTACTAAACAAATGTTGTCAACAGGCTTTCTAGTCCATTCCACATTATATGATCTGTTTGTAGGTGTAAAACTATGTCCGTTGCAAGATAATTGTTAATCAGCTAAGAACCACTTTGTAGGAGATGTATTTGTTTAAGACCTGAAATTATTATTATCATATACCCTATGGCATATTTATTAAGAAAAAGATGAAGTAAAGAGACGTCATTGCAACAGTATTCCTTCCTTCAGAAACATCAACATGAAAACATGCAACTCCATTCTGTCTAAGCCTTGGAGAAGTACATCACTAACAATATATTTTGATCTGTTCTTGAAGCTCAGTCCAGAATTTCCTACGAGTTAACTATATTCTCTGACAAGTATCTTCCCATCCTAAAGCCAGTTTGTTATTTACTTACAGTAGCATCTTGCATTTTAGACTTGGCCCATAATTCATAGGTATTAGGGACACTGAGTTGCATCATAGGCCTCTAGTTAGAAACAACTCCCATGTCTTCTGCTTTAAGAATGAACTTGGAATCCCTTTAAAATAAACTTTCTTGATTTAATTTGTTATTTAAAATAATCTATGAACTTCTACTATCATACTGTTCTCTTGTTTTACAGAAAACACTATGATGTGGGGGCTGCACAGATGATGTTTGGGAACAAACCCCTTGACAAAGATGGAGATGGAAAAAGGCTAGGAAGAATAATATTTGATAGTGGTAGCTCCTACACATACTTCACAAATCAAGCTTATGGTGCTTTCCTCTCAGCTGTAAGTATCACAAATTACCCTTCCCTTGTACTATAAGGACTTTGTCTCTTTCTAATAATGCAATGTTGACAGGTTAAAGAAAACCTACCTGGGAAACAGTTGGAGCAAGATTCATCAGACTCATTCCTACCACTCTGTTGGCGCGGGAAAAGTAGGTTCAGGTAAATGGCTTTGGTTAAGTTTTGAAAATCAAGTGCAAGTTCAACTTCAACAATTCAATCTCAGGCCTATTTAAAGTACACATTATAAAAACTATGGCCAGAAAGTCAACCTTTTAATCTTAGCTTTATTTAGAGTACAAATTATAAAAACTATGGCCATTGGAAAGATATTAGTAGCCTGAATGCTTCCTGAGTTTTATGAAATGTATCAACTCTGTTGCAAAGGCGGCACCATACTTTCAGTTGTTAACACTCAAATTTAGAAGTGCCAGAGCAAAACAGATGGAAATTTTTCCAGAAGGTTATTTGGTCATCAGTGTAAGCATGCATAAGCTTTGACATACTCTATGAGAACTGTATTTTACCACTAGATGAGATTGTAACATAAGATAGCATTCAAGGATCAACATTATGAGTCTGCCAAAGAAGAGATTATTGAAGAAGCTATTTATTGATTAAGCTTAATGATTGCTATGATAAAAATAGATTACTGCTGAATGAGTTTCAATGCACAGGAAAAAGGTAACGTCTGCTTGGGAATCTTAAATGGTACTGCAATAGGTAATGTGGACACAAATATTCTTGGAGGTAATGAAACAACATATTGTTTTGCTGCTTTTTGTTTGTGTGTTTGTCAGTCTGATTTTTCTACAAGTATGTCATGAATGACCTTGGGTGGGCTTGTATCTAGAGCAGTTAAGGCATGTTCTTAATCTACATGTTGGTGATTGTATTAAGATAAAGTAACAAAAGTGTGTTGCATTTTGCAGATATCTCTTTGCAAGGGCACCTTGTTGTTTATGACAATGAGAAAAACCAGATTGGATGGGCTCACTCAGACTGCCAAAATCCTCCCAAGTTCTGAACCTTTTTCTTTTACCTTTGATTCTTATTCTATAGGATTTAGTGCAGTTTTTATTATTTTTCTTATGAATTTGTACATGTAAGAGATATGGCAAGATGAGAGCTAGTAACTGACTCTTCCCAAGTACACCATTGATTGCATTTTTTTATTTGTCAAATAAGGGAGTAGTTGCATCTACATTTTCTATGAACTTTCATTTAGGGAATATTTCATAATTTATCCTTAGTACTACATCACCACTTCCTCTTTTTGGTGCCTTGCTATTCCCTCTGATCAAAACACTGCCAATAATGCCCATGTTTTGGAGTTGAATACAGAGAAACTTATTCCCTTTCTTGTCTTTACTTCCTAAATAAACTAAAATGGAAGAGATTGGTGAGGTTGCTTAGATGATATCATTGTACTCATATTTGATGATGTTTAATATAATCTTTGGTTCACACGAACAGTCATGACACCACGAATCATTTAGATATTAGAGATATCCATTATATTTCCTAACTTGAATGTTTTCTTTCCTTGTCAGATTGACAGATTGTAAACCTCATCAACCACAAAACAAGTAATCAGAAATGTAAAACCTAAAACTTTTGAGTTGCAATCAAAATATATTTTCTAATGTATGTGAAAAGAAGGTAAAGAAACTATCTTTGTACAATTAATTACTTGTTAAAGCGCTGAAAAGTACACTTAAGAAAGGCAAATTGCATTGAACAGCCCATTAATAGTAAATAGTCTTCTCCAGTAAAAGGATATAGAAACAAAAAACAGAATTGAATCACACAAAAAGAAGACTCGAATCACATTTAACAGCCTATGAAGAGCAAATAATCTCCTACACAAGAAATATATAGCATTAAAAACCTGGAAGGCTACCCAAGCAACCTAAAAGCTGAAAAGAACAGACAACTCTTAAAATTTGCTTCAAGGGCAGCACTCTTCACTACCAAGTTTCGGCAAACAAATATCTAATTGAAATAAGTATAAGTTCGATTTGAGGATTGGGCCTTTCTTTTCAAAATGCATCCTAAACTTGACCTAAAAATGTTTAGAAAACTTATCCAAGAAAAACTAAAAAAGTTTAAGAAAGATACCGGGAAATGTTTCAAGATTTAGACACTCCACTACGGGAAATATGGTTCCCCTGCATGATTCCTGATGGCAAGGATAGAAACTAGACATTAATTAAAGATTTATTTTGTCATTTAGACTCTAGAGTAACCACTTAATCTTCATTTTCTCTTCTAATCAAGTAATAGATCTACGAATCTAACTCTTGAAGTTGGTTGTTTCTGACAGATCTTCCACACAGAGGCGGGTGTTGCAGTCCTCTGAATCTCTTGCTGAACAATTTGTGGTGTTAGAAGATCCCTCAGTGTCTCACAGAAATACATTAGAAGAAGCAATATCATGTGATCAAGAACTTGGGAAAGCAGCTTGCTCTTCCTCTTCATATTCTCTTCTAGCGTTTGGTATATATCAAGGAAACAATTGTATGATTCCAGCATGATAAATAGTTGACTACATTTAAGCAGAGTTTCATAAAGAAGAGGAGAGAGCCGCGATTCCAGCATGATAAATAGTTGACTACATTTAAGCAGAGTTTCATAAAAAAGAGGAGAGAGCCGCAGAGAAACAAATTTGTTTTTGCATTTGATCGCCAGTTTGAAATAAAAGTATTGTCTAAAAGTGATTTGCCACCTTTTGATAAAAGACCACAATCAAGATAAAGCACTTGTGGGTTCCAAATTGGCTAAAATAACACCTGTGCTGAATGGCCATTTAAGGCTTGGTCTGGTAGTGTTTCATTTGTACCATACTTCATTACCTGCACAACAATACAAATATTATTCTGAATATGCTTTAAGCAATGCTTTCACCAAGTGATTTGTTAGAACTATTAGATGGTTTGTCAAACTATTTCTCAGAATTCTTTTTAAAATGCATCAAATATTTCGTCAGTGAACAATAAAAAGCACATCATGAAATCCACATCATCAGGCCAAAGCTTGAATGTGAAAGCTTATGCACGAGACAACAAATCCTCTTCGGCACCAGCTCCAAGTGAATATAACTGTTTTTTTTTATTTAATGAACCTCTGTATCTAATTTCCCATGGTACTTGTGCCCAAATAACCTTTAATCTAGAAGTAAGAGATCGCTTTATGGCCATCTTAGTCGCTATTTCTGTCACAAATTTGTATAGGATAGATCCGGAGCAAATATTTCATTTGAAAGCTTTACAGCCCTTCAAAATCCATTTCATAGATCATACAAAAGTAAAACAAAGTTATACAACCATAGGTACGATCATCTATTTGATTAATCACAACCAACAACAACTCCATAAGCCATTGGAAAGTCAACTACAATCAGAGAGAAGATTGTATTTATATGTGGAGCAGAGCTTATCCATGCACAAAAATCTTTAATTTTATCATAGGAAGGAATCTATTTTGAACCAATAGCGTGTATACTTTTTTGGGGCTTCATAATATTTGGTGTTCCAATCGTAAAAACTTCATAATTGAAAGTGGCATTATATTATTTGTAGACAACTATGGACCATGCAATTATGTAAGATAAAAATCATGATTTTTGAGAGAGATAAAAAGGAGTATCTTTCTTCTTACTCTAGGTGGAGGTACTTGGGTCTTTGTTAACTACTGATAAAAGTTGTTTCTATTCTTGAGCTTGATGGATTTGTATTCTCCTAGGCTTTCAACAAGTTCTCCTTTTGTTGAGGTATTTTAATCACTTTAACAAAAGAATGAGTAATTTGTAGCTCTATCAATTCATTCATTATGTTATAAGTCATCTTCATCATTGCATTAGCTTGTTCCTTGTATGCTATTCATTAGCTTGATGAAGGGTTGAATGAGGAGTATTATTGAATGCTTTTCCTTTACCTACTTGATTTCTAGGCTTGAACCTACTTAGTTGAGCTCTTGTTTGAATGAAATTCTCTTGATCTTTTTCATAATTTTCATGTTCATCATAGTTTTACAGAGTAAAAGTTTGTATGCTCTCTTCACATTGCATGCATTCTAGGACATTTGATTCTTGAATTCTTTCATTGGTTGAAGGATCTGAGTACTCATGAAGTTCTTGAAACGTGCCATTTTCTTTCAAAATGACTACATTTGGATGCACAAAATGCTCTTGGTCCATGTCCTTTGGGCTTCTAATTTTAATCAATTTGTTCTCTAGAATTCAACATCACCGTTTTTCCTATTTGTCATGAGATAAGCTTATCATTTCTCTTGATAAGCTTATCTCGATGAATTCTAGTTAATTTGCAGTTTCGCCATTGCAGTCAAAACCTACTAAACATGGCCATTGAATTTCAGCCCTTGACCATTACAGACGAACCATCCACATTTTTTCAAAAATCAATGAAAACCATGGTACGGTAGAAAATCCAGAAATTCAAATTGCAGATCTGTTTTATATATTAATATGAATATGAAAATCTTGGAGCCCTAAATCAAACCCAGATACATGAACCATACACTGAAAGTGGCAAATATCTTAAAAACAGGCAAGGGCATCATATATATTCCCATAATTGAAAATTAAAATACATTACAGAGAGAAATGTTTATTTGTTTTAAGTTAAGGGGCCTTAAGCCCATGAAACTTAAAACTGTTAGATATTCTGACACATAGGATATAGTTAAGTTCAACTTGGTCTAGTGTAGAGTTAGGTATAGAGTTAGGTAAAGTGTGTTTCTTTACCGTTGTACATTTTGTAACTTACAATCCGATGGTCACGATATGTAGTGATCCGACGGTTCACTCTCTCCTCGGTATTACCGACACTTGATCCGTGGCTTGACACCCGATTGGTCCATGAGTTCTATTTAAAGTGCATGGAGGGTCATTGTTCGGGTAATCCGTGCATGAGAGAAGCTTATGTAAATTTTCATTCTTTGATTAATAAATTGCCTGTAGTAGCCACGTTGGCGCAGGCCGTGGACTGTTTCCCTCTTTGAGGGTTTTAACCACGTCAAAAATACTGGTGTATTGATCTGTGATCTGGTTGTGAGCGGTGTCCTTTTGGTGTTCTTTCTGAGGAACTTACCCTGTAAATTCCTACATGGGAAATTTACAGGGTAAGTTCCTCAGAAAGAACACCAAAAGGACACCGCTCACAACCAGATCACAGATCAATACACCAGTATTTTTGACGTGGTTAAAACCCTCAAAGAGGGAAACAGTCCACGGCCTGCGCCAACGTGGCTACTACAGGCAATTTATTAATCAAAGAATGAAAATTTACATAAGCTTCTCTCATGCACGGATTACCCGAACAATGACCCTCCATGCGCTTTAAATAGAACTCATGGACCAATCAGGTGTCAAGCCACGGATCAAGTGTCGGTAATACCGAGGAGAGAGTGAACCGTCGGATCACTACATATCGTGACCGTCGGATTGTAAGTTACAAAATGTACAACGGTAAAGAAACACACTTTACCTAACTCTACACTAGACCAAGTTGAACTTAACTATATCCTATGTGTCAGAATATCCTAACATCCCCCCTTAAGAACAACTTGGGATAGGATTGAAGGATTTACAAATATGACACAATAGGAGAAGGAAGGAGGCACTAGAGCCTATCCCCCCTTAGTGACAACTTCCTGAACTCCAAGCATATATCGAAGTTTAGTGAACTTCGCCTCTGTGAGAGCCTTTGTGAAGATGTCTGCAACCTGATCATCTGTTGAACAATATTGCACTTCAAGAACATGGTCATGAATGAGCTTTCTGATGAAGTGCATGTGTAGTTCAATATGTTTGCTGCGCTGATGCTGGACTGGATCTTTGCATAGCTGAATGGCACTTTGATTATCACACCAAAGTTTGGTTGGATGTTGCTGCTCAAAGCCAAACTCTGATAGGATCTGACGAAGCCACAAGGCTTCCTTACTGGCTTCCATGGCACCACGATACTCTGCTTCTGCTGACGAAAGAGAAATGGCAGCCTGTTTCTTACAAGCCCATGTAATAGGTCCTGAACCAAGAGTGAAGACATAACCGGCAGTAGACTTGCGATCATCAGGGTCACCAGCCCAATCAGAATCAGTGAAACCAACTAATAGAGGAGCTGCTTTGGCACTGTAATGAATCCCAAACTGTACTGTACCTCGAACATAACGAAGTATTCTTTTAGCTGCTTTCCAATGACTTTCACGGGGGTTTTGCATAAAACGAGCAACAAGGCCAACAACAAAGGAAAGGTCAGGACGAGTATGGGTTAAATACAAGAGTTTTCCTACAAGTTGACGGTATAAGGTAGCATCAACTTCAGGAGAAGTACAAGAGACTGAAAGTTTGACTCCATACTGAAAGGGAGAAGGGGCTGGCTTACAGTCTTCCATGTGAAAATGACGAAGAATATCACAAGCATACTTGGACTGGGAAAGGGAAATACCCTCCTTGGATTGCAAGACTTGAAGACCGAGAAAATAGTGTAAGTGTCCTAAGTCTGTCATTTCAAATTTCTTTTTAAGGCTGGACTTCACATGGTTTATAAGGTTGGGATCACTACCAGTAAGAATAAGATCATCAACATAAAGAACAAGGATGATAAGAGAGTTGCCCACTTTCTTGGTGTAGACAGTATTGTCAAAATAACACCTAGAAAAGCCAGATTCTAAAAGAAAGCCATCCATTTTGGCATACCAAGCCCGAGGAGCTTGCTTGAGACCATAAAGGGATTTATTAAGTCGACATACAAGGCTGGAGTCTGTTTGGATGAAGCCAATGGGTTGTTCCATATAGATTTCTTCATGCAAGTCCCCATGCAAGAAGGCAGATTTAACATCCATCTGATGGACTTCCCATTTTAAAGAGGCAGCAAGGGAAAGAACAAGGCGGATAGAGTTCATTTTGGCAACAGGGGAGAAGGTTTCAGTGTAGTCAATGCCTTCAACCTGTGAAAAGCCCTTAGCAACAAGACGAGCTTTATGTTTATCTACTTTCCCATCTGGTCCATACTTGGTTCTGTAAACCCATTTACATCTAACAAGTTTTCGTCCCTTTGGTAGAGGAACAAGATCCCATGTATCATTTGTCAACAATGAATGATATTCTTCATTCATAGCTGCTTCCCAATGTGGATGGCCTAAAGCTTCTGCAAAAGTGTCAGGATCATGATTTACTGGAGCTTGAGCCAGTAAAGAAGAGGCTCTTTCAAACTGAGAACGTGTATGTCGCTGATCTGTAGGATCACCGGCAAGATCACCTGCTGCATCCTGAGTAGCACGGACCCATCTTGGAAGTTGAGGATCCTGAGAAGGTGGGGGAGGATTATCATCCTCACTTTCATCATCTGAAGAAGAAATGTTTTCAAAAGTAGAAGAGATAGGAAGAGGTGGCACATCCGCCGGACTAGGCTCGCAGGCCGATTTATTTTCATCAAATTTTACATCTCTTCTAATGATAACATTTTTGGATTTAAATGGAATAAGTCTATAACCTTTTACATCTTCAGAATATCCAACAAAAGTACATTTCTCACTCTTAGGTTCTAAAGCTTTATGCTTTTCATCTGGAATATGGGCCCATGCTTCACTTCCAAAAACACGAAAGTGACTTACATCTGGTTTAATGGAACTCCAAGCTTCTTCTGGAGTGATATTCTTTAGAACCTTAGTAGGAGTGCGATTGATTATATAATTTCCACAATTAATTGCTTCGGCCCAAAAACTAAGACTGAGTCCTTTAGATTGCAGCATACAATTAGCCATTTCCTTTAAGGTGCGATTTTTCCTTTCAGCTACACCATTTTGTTGTGGAGTGTATGGAATAGTATGTTGCATTTGAATTCCATTTTCAGTGCAAAAGTTGATGAATGTGTTTTTAACATATTCTCCACCATTATCAGTTCTTAGCTTAAGAATTTGATGTCTAGATTGTTTTTCAACAAAGGCTTTGAAGGCCAAAAATGTGTTAAATACTTCGCTCTTGAGTTTTAAGAAGTATACCCAAGTGCGTCTGGAGAAATCATCAATGAAAGTTAAGAAATACTTGCAGCCAGAGAATGAAGCAACAGGAAGTGGACCACATAAATCACTGTGCACAAGCTGTAAAGGGGCTGAGGCGTGCCAAGAGGCACGTTTTTCAAAACTGTCCCGATGATGTTTTCCGAGTACACATCCGGAACAAACAACATCTCTGAAAGATACCATAGGAAGACCTGTCACCATATTTTCTTTACATATCTGGTATTGGAGCTATTTGAGGGCCGCATCAGTTGGTGATCCAAATCTGAGGCCGGTAGAACTGCATGTGGCTGCCGTTTCCTAGATCTGCTGTTTCTGACTGCTTTCGGGCCGAGAGGACTGCTCTGTTGTGTTCAGAGCATCTGTTCCAGTAAGGAACCCCTTTCGTTTCACGCGAAAAGGTTTCCGGTAGCCCTATCTGCGTCATTTTTAAGATCTGGAGGTATACAGTCTTTATTTGCAGTTTACTGTTATTTTCTCTCTGCTTATTTCGGTTTCGGTTTATTTAGTTTTTTTTTAACCGGATCTATACCTTTCATTTCTACGTATGCTCTTTGCCCTGTGACTCTGTGCGATCTGGGCAAATCAGAAACAGAAGGGAAGGATTTTTCTCATGCGTATGCTCTTTTCCCTGCACCTTAGTGTGATCTCGGAAAATCAGAAACATTGAGAAAAATATTTAGTTTTTCGGCTAAAGCTAACTTTGAGCCGCAAGGTTCATTTTTTAAAATATCTAGTTTTTTGGCTAAAGCTAACTTCGAGCCATAAGGTTCGCTTTGTTTGCATGTCCGTGTTGGGTTTTGTGTTTTGTGTTTTATAGGGAAAAAGAGCTTTCTCAAGGCAAGCACGCAAACCAAGGCCCCCCCCTCTCTCTCTCTCTCTCTCTCTCTATCTATCTCTCAAATTTTTTGTATAGATCAATTGGTTCAAACTTCAAAGCTATTTTAAGAGAGTAGAGGTCTTGGGTTCAAGTCTCCATTTTGTGGGGGCGGATTTTTTCATTTCCGCACATTCGCGCACTTTTCCGGCAACTTCAACAATTTTTTTTCAAAAAGCCATAACTTCTTCATCCGGAAGCCTTTTTCAGAGCCGTTTTTTTTAAAACCGCCTAATTTTTCGAGATCTATCCATTGGAACACTTACTATCAGCATCTTCAGCTTCAATTTTTTTTAAAAATGGAAAGTCCATGCCAAGTCATTCTTGACAGCACTAACTACTTCCAATGGATATCCTACATCGAAGATTTACTTAGAAGTAAAGGTCTCTACAGAATAGCCACAGACCAAGAGAAGAAACCAAAAGATGAAGACAAGGCTGCAAAATGGGAAAATAGACAAGATCAAGCACGTGGTTTGATAGGGATGTCTATTTCTCCTGATCTTAGATTCCATATTGCAGAACTTGAGACTCCTCATGAAGCATTGGAACAACTCACTAAAGTTTTTGGGATTAAAAATGAAATTAGAGCCCATCAACTTGAAAATTAGTTGCTTACATTGGATCCTAATAATTTTTCTTGCATTGAAGATTTCTTGTCCAAATTCAAGACCCTTAGATATCTCTTAGAAGGTGTTAAGGTTAAGAAAGAAGATAGTAACCTTATTTATTCCATCCTTACTAAGTTGGGACCAGCCTACTCTGTATTTGTTTCCACCTTCCATTCTACAAGGGAAGCTTTCATTTGTCAGGGAAAAGACTACAAGGCCTCTTCCTTTGACTCTTTTTGTGATTTTTTAATAAGAGAACAAGAAAAACTCTTACACCTTGGTCTTCTTAATCTTGGAAACTCTTCCAAGAAAGTGTTAGCCGCCCAGCATCAACCAAATTCAAAGAATCCTAAGAAGTCATTTCCTAAAAAGAATGGTCCTAAACCAAACAAGGGTCCTAAGCAAACTCAGCCTCAAAATGAAAGATCATTTCAGCAAAATGCTAGGACCAATAAAAACAAATGGAAGAAGACTGATCGACATTGTAACTTTTGTAATCGAGATGGCCACTTAGAATCTAAATGCTTTAAGAAGATGGAAGCCTTGGAAGCCGCAATGAAGAAACATAACATCCATGTGGAGCATTCTTCAACTTCAACTTCAACTTCATCTTCAGGAATGGCACTTTCTGCATGTCGTTGTCAATCATCTCAGTCTGGTTATGCATTAAATGTATCTTCTTCTTCTCATTCTCATGAGTGGCTCATTGATTCTGGAGCCTCTTATCACATGGCCAAAAACCAAGTCATGTTTTCTTCTTTAAATGATTGTAACACCAAAAATATATATGTTGGTGATGATAGATCTCTTAATGTTGTAGGGACTGGAACTGTTCATCTAGACAATGGTCAGTTTAATGATGTATTATGCGTTCCAACCTTATCCTGCAACCTTCTATCTGTATATCAGATAACTCATTCAGGTGAAGGTAAAATTGTTGAATTTTCACCTCATGATGTTGTAATCAAGGATCTAAAAGATCCTAAACAGATTCTAGCTACTGGTCTTGCTGATGATTCCACAAGGTTGTATAAGTTTCACAACTTTGGGTCATCAAATCTTCCCTCAGTATTTGTTGCTCATAATGATGAAGTGAGCAAACTTACCCTGTAAATTTCCTCAGAAAGAACACCAAAAGGACACCACTCACAACCAGATCACAGATCAATACACCAGTATTTTTGACGTGGTTAAAACCCTCAAAGAGGGAAACAGTCCACGGCCTGCACCAACGTGGCTACTACAGGCAATTTATTAATCAAAGAATGAAAATTTATTATAGCCTCTTTGAGGGTTTTAACCACGTCAAAAATACTGGTGTATTGATCTGTGATCTGGTTGTGAGCGGTGTCCTTTTGGTGTTCTTTCTGAGGAACTTACCCTGTAGTAGCCACACCATTTTCATCCCAACAGCAATTTATTAATCCCAGCAGCCACACCATTTTGTTGTGGAGTGTATGGAACAGTATGTTGCATTTGAATTCCATTTTTGGTGCAAAAGTTGATGAATGTGTTTTTAACATATTCTCCACCATTATCAGTTCTTAGCTTAAGAATTTGATGTCCAGATTGTTTTTCAACAAAGGCTTTGAAGGCCAAAAATGTGTTAAATACTTCGCTCTTGAGTTTTAAGAAGTATACCCAAGTGCGTCTGGAGAAATCATCAATGAAAGTTAAGAAATACTTGCAGCCAGAGAATGAAGCAACAGGAAGTGGACCACATAAATCACTGTGCACAAGCTGTAAAGGGGCTGAGTCGTGCCAAGAGGCACGTTTTTCAAAACTATCCCGATGATGTTTTCCGAGTACACATCCGGAACAAACACCATCTCTGCAAGATACCATAGGAAGACCTATCACCATATTTTCTTTACATAGATGTTGAAGGGAGCGATAGTTTAAGTGACCAAATCGCTCATGCCAAAGTTTGCTCACTATAGTTTAAGTGACCAAATCGCTCATGCCAAAGTTTTCTCACTTCATCATTATGAGCAACAAATACTGAGGGAAGATTTGATGACCCAAAGTTGTGAAACTTATACAACCTTGTGGAATCATCAACAAGACCAGTAGCTAGAATCTATTTAGGATCTTTTAGATCCTTGATTACAACATCATGAGGTGAAAATTCAACAATTTTACCTTCACCTGAATGAGTTATCTGATATACAGATAGAAGGTTGCAGGATAAGGTTGGAACACATAATACATCATTAAACTGACCATTGTCTAGATGAACAGTTCCAGTCCCTACAACATTAAGAGATCTATCATCACCAACATATATATTTTTGGTGTTACAATCATTTAAAGAAGAAAACATGGCTTGGTTTTTGGCCATGTGATAAGAGGCTCCAGAATCAATGAGCCACTCATGAGAATGAGAAGAAGAAGATACATTTAATGCATAACCAGACTGAGATGATTGACAACGACATGCAAAAAGTGCCATTCCTGAAGATGAAGTTGAAGAATGCTCCACATGGATGTTATGTTTCTTCATTGCGGCTTCCAAGGCTTCCATCTTCTTAAAGCATTTAGATTTTAAGTGGCCATCTCGATTACAAAAGTTACAATGTCGATCAGTCTTCTTCCATTTGTTTTTATTGGTCCTATCATTTTGCTGAAATGATCTTTCATTTTGAGGCTGAGTTTGCTTAGGACCCTTGTTTGGTTTAGGACCATTCTTTTTAGGAAATGACTTCTTAGGATTCTTTGAATTTGGTTGCTGCTGGGCGGCTAACGCTTTCTTGGAAGAGTTTCCAAGATTAAGAAGACCAAGGTGTAAGAGTTTTTCTTGTTCTCTTATTAAAGAATCACAAAAAGAGTCAAAGGAAGGGGCCTTGTAGTCTTTTCCCTGACAAATGAAAGCTTCCCTTGTAGAACGGAAGGTGGAAACAAATACAGAGTAGGCTGGTCCCAACTTAGTAAGGATGGAATAAATAAGGTTACTATCTTCTTTCTTAACCTTAACACCTTCCAAGAGATATCTAAGGGTCTTGAATTTGGACAAGAAATCTTCAATGCAAGAAAAATTATTAGATTCCATATTGCAGAACTTGAGACTCCTCATGAAGCATTGGAACAACTCACTAAAGTTTTTGGGATTAAAAATGAAATTAGAGCCCATCAACTTAACATGGTAAGTTCCTCAGAAAGGACACCGCTCACAACCAGATCACAGATCAATACACCAGTATTTTTGACGTGGTTAAAACCCTCAAAGAGGGAAACAGTCTATGGCCTGTGCCAACGTGGCTACTACAGGCAATTTATTAATCAAAGAATGAAAATTTACATAAGCTTCTCGCATGCACGGATTACCCGAACAATGACCCTCCATGCGCTTTAAATAGAACTCATGGACCAATCGGGTGTCAAGCCACGGATCAAGTGTCGGTAATACCGAGGAGAGAATGAACCGTCAGATCACTACATATCGTGACCGTCGGATTGTAAGTTACAAAATGTACAACGGTAAAGAAACACACTTTACCTAACTCTATACCTAACTCTACACTAGACCAAGTTGAACTTAACTATATCTTATGTGTCGGAATATCCTAACAAGTTTTTGTGAAGATGTCTGCAACCTGATCATCTGTTGAACAATATTGCACTTCAAGAACATGGTCATGAATGAGCTTTCTGATGAAGTGCATGTGTAGTTCAATGTGTTTGCTGCGCTGATGCTGGACTGGATCTTTGCATAGCTGAATGGCACTTTGATTATCACACCAAAGTGTGGTTGGATGCTGCTGCTCAAAGCCAAACTCTGATAGGATCTGACGAAGCCACAAGGCTCTCACAGAGGCGAAGTTCACTAAACTTCGATATATGCTTGGAGTTCAGGAAGTTGTCACTAAGGGGGGATAGGCTCTAGTGCCTCCTTCCTTCTCCTATTGTGTCATATTTGTAAATCCTTCAATCCTATCCCAAGTTGTTCTTAAGGGGGGATGTTAGATATTCCGACACATAGGATATAGTTAAGTTCAACTTGGTCTAGTGTAGAGTTAGGTATAGAGTTAGGTAAAGTGTGTTTCTTTACCGTTGTACATTTTGTAACTTACAATCCGACGGTCACGATATGTAGTGATCCGACGGTTCACTCTCTCCTCGGTATTACCGACACTTGATCCATGGCTTGACACCCGATTGGTCCATGAGTTCTATTTAAAGCGCATGGAGGGTCATTGTTCGGGTAATCCGTGCATGAGAGAAGCTTATGTAAATTTTCATTCTTTGATTAATAAATTGCCTGTAGTAGCCACGTTGGCGCAGGCCGTGGACTGTTTCCCTCTTTGAGGGTTTTAACCACGTCAAAAATACCGGTGTATTGATCTGGGATCTGGTTGTGAGCGGTGTCCTTTTGGTGTTCTTTCTGAGGAACTTACCCTGTAAATTCCTACAAAAACTGCATCTACAAGTAGCCTGCGCACTGCCTCTTAAGTGGCTTCTCCAAGACAGCAGAGATATACATTTCTTTGAGCTCGGGCCCTCTATCCAACTTAGGGGAAACAGACCATTTCAGCTTCTTATACCCTAGCTGCTCAATCATGGGCACATAGATCTTCAGCTGATCCTTTGTGCAGAAAAAATGATCTAGCCAGAACAGGCCTCCAGGCGTCAGAATCCTGTAGATATCATAGAGTACAAATTCCAGCAGCTGTGAGGGAATCCAATTGCTCAAGACATGCATAGAATGAACAATTTCCAAAGTATTTTCAAAGAATGGCAGCCTCTGTGTTATATTGATATACATGGGAATAACCCCTCTGGAGGCAATGAAACTGTTGAAGGGCCCGTTCAAGTTCATGGAAGTCGTACCTGTATGATACAGACGAAAAGATACTGGTATAGAAATATCAAAAGCACCTGCACTTCAACTCCGCCTCAAGTAGGACACAAAAAAAAGCAAAACCTGATGCTTACTTCAATCTCTAGGGTACCAGGTTCATTGTCGGGACAACTGGTCTTCAAAGAGGTTATATTTGACCAATGAATCTCCATCTTGCTCTTCATACCACCCTCCAAGACTTCCCAAACAAGTCTACGCTTTGCATCATAGCATTTTACCACCAAGTCTCCTTCATATCTTGAAATACGCTGGCATCATCAGCATCTTTATGTCAATGCAATCTTGCTAAATGTGCATTACTTACTACCATATCATGAGTTTCCATCAGTGGCTATCAAAAGGCTTGTTCAGGTGAACAAAAAATATTTAATATGTTCTGACAAGATTGAAGAATTTAATATGCAAACTTAGCTGTATGAATTTCTTATGCATATTACCTCCCAAGAACCAATTCTCAAAACCAAGGCTGGGAAGTTTGAGGCCTTGTACTTGTCAGCAATAGCCGGTCCTGGTGCACACTTTGATTCATTCTTTCTCCCCACCTCCAGGCTAGAATTATTTATAGCTAAGGGAGCTGCTGAGTCCCCTTCAGAAAGATTCATTTGAATAAGTTCTATGAATGAAGGTGTTTTCTTCAGTGTTAAACCCAATGGACTAGCCTCCTCGAATGGATGCAACAAAAATCCTGGAGAGAATGTCGTGCTTGTTACAGGGCCCCCCTGCTAATCCACCAAAACATGAAATAGAAGCATCATTGCCAAAGAGAATAGAAGGTAGATACAAAAACAAACTAAGGAAATCCACACCATGCAATGCCTCAGCGAAGTTTTGTAGAAGCACACAACTTTCTTAAATTCCTCAACAATGTCAAAAAGGCATATTTTCAATTCTTGATACCCTACAAAAACAATCAAGATTCTCAAGACATTCAAAATTTATTAATGACCAACCAGGTAAAAACAAAAATCTATTTGAGGTTGTAAACAAATTCAGAGTGCCACTAATACGGCAAACATCGTATTATTGACGATTTAAACAAATTTTGGGCAAAAAACTATTTTGAGCAAATGATGTTTTATTTAATTTTGCCCAACAGAATTTCAGGGCTCAAACATAGCTTCATACTTGTAAGTCACCAACATTCTTGAAGTACTCTGGGAGGTTTCAACCAATTGCTTATCCATTTACACTTTCATTCATAACAGTCTTGGTGACCCAGGGTACTCTTCAAATCACTTTTCTCAAAACATTTCAACATAGCCGTTGGAAAAAGGGAGGTGAATTGAATAGTTAAAAACTTAAAGACTCTTTTACTCCACCTCTACAGGTCCTAAGGAGAGATGTTTATTTGGTTTTGCACTAGCAAAGCTCAAGGCTCAATCTTAACTTTATGCTTATGTTTCACTCACGTTATAGATGAGGCTTAGCAATTCTGCATAAATTTTCAAACATCATAGCCGTTGGAAAAAGGGAGGTAAATTGAATGGTTAAAAACTTAAAAATCTTTAACTCCATCTCTGCATGTCCTAAGGAGAGATGTTTATTTGGTTTTGCTTTCTAGATGTGGCTTAGCAGCTCTGCACCAGTTTCTTAGAAATTTTCAAACATTTCATTTCACTCGTTGCAATCATGGTGAACCAGGTCCCTCTCCAAATCACTCTCCCCAACTCCATCTGTATTCTAACAGGATGATGATATGGATACCTTTAGGCTCCTTTCGGCCTAGAGACCAACCCTGATCCATTTATTTCAAAAATAAAGACTCACCCAAAGCAAACTACACTCCATAAAAATGAAAAGAACAATGAATATGTCCTGTAACAACCATAGGATTAAAGTCTATTTGTTGGTTTTATAACTCATACTACAACATATAATCAAACTCAACATAATCAATGATGGGTATGTTCATGCAGGCCAGATTCGTAATAAAAAAAAAGCTAAAACTCAAATAAAGGACTTGAAAAATAAAAATATAAACAATGAGCATTATTCACTGGGAAAATTACCAGATGATACTTGGTGCGCTTGTGTCTCAGATGGCGTTCTTCACCAGCAGTTTCATCCGCATCTATTTTTGTAGTGCCATCGTGATATTTAGTCATAAGATCGCTAGCCATGATTGCTAAAAACTCTCTCCTAAAACCCGGCTCCATTTCCACCACGATTAAATCCAGGCCCAAAAACAAGGTTCAGTTCTTATTATTGTTATCATAAAAGCTGCCCTAAATTGCTCCCTGCACCATGATGCCGCTTCACCCGAACTAAAATATATATATATATAATCAAGATGAATATAAATAAAAGACAAGCTCCCAAGCTCGATTTTCCCTATTTTGCCATTATGTTAATTAGCACATTCAATCAAAATCATCAAATTGGCAGCAACCTGCAAATCCACTTATTCTTCTCTCAATAACCTCCTTTCTGCAGATTTCAAAGCTCGATTATAACTGAAACCCAAAGCTCGATTATGACTGAAACCCAAAGCTCGATTATGGCTGAGACCCAATTCACCTAGTACAAAGCAGATAAGAGAAATTTGATCGAAGCCTCGAAAAAATGGAGGAGGGAATGCCAATGGCTGAGTGGGTTTCTAATCAATTTGTCTGCGTTCGAATCAGAGGAAATTTTTTGACAACAAAATGGAAAGGCCCACCAATAGTTCCTGAATGGGTGATCGAAACATGCAATCTCGATGATGCCCAGTGGCAATCTCGATGATACCCAGTGGCAAATCTGCTCAACCCACCTGTACATACTTTCGATTTTTCCCTTCTTCGCCCCCTTATATTTTCATGTTTGCTTACCCGACGGCCTCGTCATATCATGGGACCGCCTGGCAGCATGCTGTGAGGGAATCCAATTGCTCAAGACATGCATAGAATGAACAATGTCCAAAGTATTTTCAAAGAATGGCAGCCTCTGTGTTATAGTGATATACATGGGAATAACCCCTCTGGAGGCAATGAAACTGTTGAAGGGCCCGTTCAAGTTCATGGAAGTCGTAATAATTGTTACATTCCGCTCCCTCATTCTCACGGCGAAAGTTCATGTTCCTCCTCCGATGTCCAACCCAATTTGAATTGTCTTCTTCTTCAAATTCAAGACCTCGTCGACAGAGTAATCCATGGAGCCACCGCCATTAGGGTGGGACAGACTACAGGAAGAACGCAATCCTAGTGGACTGCTTAATATCCAATATGCATCATCACCCAGCCTCGCCCCTTTGAGACTCTTGCCTTCAGATAGAACACACTACAACAAGAATGTAACCCTGGGGGACTGCCTAGGATTCAGTATCCACCATCAACCAGCCTCATACCTTCGAGATTTAGTAGACACGCCTGAACTTCTCAAAATACATTATACCCCATCTCCCAGCCTCGTGCCTTTGAGATTTCCTGCCATTTGGGTAGGGTCCATTACAGTAAGAATGTAATATGGGTGGACTGCATGGTATCCAATATGCATCGTTACCCCAATCTCATCCCCTTTGAGATTCCTTCCATGAGGATAGGGCATACTGCAGTAAGAATGGAATCCTCGTGGACAGTTTATTTTTAGAAAGTAGACACACCCACTACTCAAAATGAATATGCACCATTTCCCATCCTCATTCCTTTGAGACTTCTTGCTGTTAGGGATCAGGACAGGGCACACTACATTATGAACTGAATACTGATGGAATGCTTAGTGTCTGACATGCACCATCGCACAGTCTCATCCCTTTGAAACTCCTACCATTAGTTTAGGGCAGACTACAACAAGAAAGGAATTCAAGAGGACTGCCTAGTATCTAATATGCACCATCACACATCCTCTGCCCTTTGAGACTCCTGCCATTTGGGTAGGTCACAGTGGACACAACAGTGAAAAATGAAATCCTGGTGGACTGCTTAATATTAGAAAGCGGACACACCTGCACTTCTCAAAATCCAACATGCATGATCGCTGGCCTCATCCCTTTGAGGGTTACTGCCATTAGGGTAGGGCACACTACAGTAAGAATGGTCGGATGACTAATGCCGTTATGATCTTAATTAAACAAATAACTTGCTGAATTTAATTAACCAGAAATTAAATTTCAGGCCATATCATCAATCACACAATAGCTGGAAATTAAATAGTGGAAGCATAAAACAGTTTCACACATACAGAGGTAATTTCTCCTTCAAAATCAGATTTTCTTTCTTTCAAAAACACTTACGAAGAAACCTTCACAGTGTGCTAAAATCTAGCAGCTCTATGGTCAACAAATCACCCTAAACTGAGCAGCACAGTTGGCGCGAGAAGATACGGCATGTTGTATGTCTAGACTCTGTTGCTTTATGGATTGCACAGCCCTATCTGCATGAACATATGGAACTATTTTGTAAACTACATGGAACTGCCTAGATCCGTTTGAATGTACATATCTGCTCTGCATGGTCTCGTCGACAGAGTAATCCATGGAGCCACCGCCATTTACCTACCTGGTTTTCTCCCGGCCTTGAAGATTGAAGCAGTCTTTGCAGTCATCGAAGCCCTTCTGGTATTTTCTCTGAATGAGGCACAAGTAATTCTTGCAAGAATATGCAGTCCAGATGACACTGGAATCAGGGGTTTTTCCCATGCTCGGCGCACAGATGTCAACTGGAAAGTGGAATGTTTTTAAAGGTTTTTTAATGTTTTAAAACATTTTTTATTAAATCAGATGGCTGATTTTTGTTCAATCGTCTAACAAAAGATCTAACGGCTACGATTAGGACAGAAAGGCATTTGGGAGAGTTCATTTCAGAGGGAAACGCCTTACGACATAAAAATTTAATTTTAAATTATTCTTTATTTTGAAAATAACTCTTCATTGTCATCACGTCATCACGTCATATGCTTAAACTAAACCTTCTTTGCATTTCATATTCTTACTTTTATATGAGTTAAGTAAACAACTCTTAGACCAAACCTTCTTTGTATTTCATACCAAACCTTCTTTGCATTTCATATTTAGGCCGATAGGCCTTCCTTTGAAACAGACTTTCGTCGTCCTTTTGTCCCTGTGATTGACACGTGTCTTCCATATTCAGCGAGCATCTGTAGAGAGAGAGCTTCCATTTGACATATGTGCGCACCGCCGGACTTCGAGAAGAGTCAGTTTGAATTAGGTATAGAATTTATTGCTGGATAATGCGTTGTGCTCCAGCTGTGATGCAAAACGTTTCATTTCCGAGAACCGCGAAATCAGATGGATGGTTTTGAAGGCAGGGAAAGAATGGCTGCTAAATCCGAAGAATTTGACGCTGTTGATATGGGGGATTGCCGTGGCAGTTTCAGGAGCTATTCTATTTTTTCTTATGGTTGGCCTTCTGAATAGGGCCCTACCTACAAAGAAACAGAGGGATGTCTGGTACGAGGTCAACAATCAAATTATAAATGCTCTCTTTACCCTGTTGTGCCTTTACGAACACCCAAAGCTTTTTTATCATCTTTCACTTCTCATTAGATGGAAACCAGAGGACATTGTCAAGCTTAGAAAGGTCTACTGCAAAAATGAAAGTTACAAACTTCATGAAAGCGCGCACATTATGGTAGTAGTGCTACTTCTGCAACTGACAATTTTTGGACAGTATGCGGTCTCTTGTCTCAATTGGGTTTATAAGAGATTAGAGCGTCCGGCTATTGCTGTGGATTTGAGCGAAGGCGTTTCAATAGTTGCTGCTGTTGCAGCTGCTCTATATCTAATCCTCAGTCCTCTCAGAAAGGATTACGAAGCTGAAACTGATTTGGAGGCTCAAGCAGATCTGACTCAGATAGGTGATAACCCTGTAAATGGTGAATCTACATGTATGCTACTTGAAAAGAAATTCTCTTTTCTTCTAAGAGATAGTAAAAGAATGGAACCTAAACCGGAATGGCAGGGAGGTCTATTTGACTGCAGCAGTGATCATCCTGTTGTAGTTTTTTCAACATCTTGTGGGTTCTCTGTTTTTGGGTGGAACATGGAAAGACTAGGATTCAGGAACATGTATATACACAGTGACCTTCATTTTGTTTTGCATGGCCCCTTTTTGCATCTTCACCCTTTCTGCCATGAATATTCATAATGAGGATATTCAGTAAGCTCTTGCTATCACTGGGCTAATTCTTTGCGCTTTTGGGCTTCTTTATGGTGGGTATTGGAGGATCCAAATGCGGAAGAGGTTTGGCCTACCTGGGAATCGCTGGTGTTGTGGTCAGCCTAATGTGACAGATTTAGTGCAGTGTCTGTTCTCTGTGTCAGGAGGTTCGCACCGGAAATTTCTATGAGGTCTATGAAGAGCTTTGTCCTAGACAATATTTTGGCCAAGATTCACCAAACCAGAGAGATGCTTCAGCCAGATCAGTTCTGAGGCCGCGACTTTGTATCCAGAAAATCCACTATATATTCAACTTTTAGCTTGCAGAGTTACTATGATTCAAAAGAATTGCTTTATGTAGAGTATTCCAAGCCAGAAGAAACCCAGGGTGCTTTGTCATTGAACAATATGGACGTTGGTGGGCAACGTTTAAATGTTGAGATGACAAAAGTTACAGTGTGCAGGTTTGCTGAGTGTTTGATCTTCACTTTTTGTGTTTATTGTATCCTTTATTATACCCATTCATCTCAAAACCAGTGGTTGTTGGCTTGGTATCACTTATAACTATATACTCCAAACTGCCTTGTACATTTCCAGTACATACCCTATTCAAAAGAGCTTGATGAGGCTGCCATGATGTCTGAGTGACAAGCTCTATTTGCATGCCTTTTACTCTCCAAAAAAATGCCTGTCATATGGTGATTAACTGAAAGGATTCAGTTCAACTTCTTTGTTAGGTGTTTGCATGCAAAGTAAGTTGAAGTCTTCATCAACAGATCTAACTCAAGCAGATGCTCAAATGAACTCCAGCCTTTATGCCTTCTATATATTTAAAAATTATAAAACTTTATTGTGTTCAGTAGCACAGATCAAGCTTACCTTCTATGGTTGGTGTTTGCAACTTTGCATGCATTCATGTTCAATGTGACGTCTTAATAGAAAAAATTCTCTTGTGCAGTTGTCCGGTTCAACTCCTTCTGCTTGCATGCATGTGTGTATTGTGACCTTAAACATGCTTAAGCTAAGACAGTGAGAAAATACACTCCAGTGGTTAGATTGGGACTATATTTTTCTTTTCTTGCACATGCTTAAGCTACATATTTTCCTTTTCTTGCACAAGAGCATAGTATTTGCTTGCTTTATGCCTTATCTTCTTAAGTTTTTTATGAACTTTGAAAATGCAAATTGCAATCGAATCATTGATAGCGGTTCTTTTGAACAGGTTGTCTGTCTAAGGCTCCACAATAACTTTTCTCCTAGTACAATACATTTATAGTGGATGTTGAAGACAACCAATTGCTATATCTACATACTATAAATAATACTTTTACATGGTAACTTCATTTTGTATGCCTTTTCTTTCTTTTTTGAGCCTTCGTTGCTTGACTTTTCTTGTTTTGAAATTCGAGCTTTTTTGTTGGAAGAACAACGATTATAAATAGGTGCACTGATGACTATAAATATACAATGAAACCAGCTATTCATATGATCAAAGCATTTTGAAATGGTCTATTTGTCATTCCCAATATAGCAACTAACAAGAAAAACGTGCTGCCTGGTTAACGTGTTAGGATAAATGATCAATGGTTAATTGAAGCATGTCTGGGTAAGTCAAGACATTTGCTTATTAATACTTAATGCTGATTTTGGTATTCAAGATCGTTTATTGATCACAGTCACATTTTGAGACGCTGAAATCTCTTAAAGCACAAATACATCTTTTAGCATTTTCGTTGGCAGCTGAACGAACTGCTTGTAGGCTGCAATGTCAGTCATATATTCTACCCTCCCAAGAGTTCATCTATCTTGACCATCTTTACCAGTGAAGAGCCACTGTAAGCTGCAAGCTTCTGGTTTTGGCCGAGTTGGTTTAAGTAGGCAAACTACAAAGTTTCCACACAATTGAGTACATTTGTTGCTGCATATTTAGTATTTAGATTTCATGTCCCCCCTTGGAGCAGGTGGCTACCCACGAACTCACTTCTTTCCAAAACAAAACAGTTGTATCGCTATGTAAGTGCAAAAGCTTTTTCTGATTGGTGCTATCCCAGAAGAAGAAATTTAGAAATGTTGATGCATATGCTTTAGTCAGATAACCCAGTGTGCTTGCTTGCATACTCATAAATATTTTGTTTATGGTGACAATTTAGAAATGTTGATGCATATGCTTTAGTCAGATAAACCAGTGTGCTTGCTTGCATACTCATAAATATTTTGTTTAAGGTGAAGTCACCATAAGCAAGTTGATGCATCAACTTGTGGCATCTTATTAGCTAATGAACTATTTATGTCAAGGCTATAAGGGTGCTAGAAAATCATCCTTATTTGTCTCTGTATGAGTGTCTCTGCCATCCTTTTTTTGATTGAACCTTGTGCAAGGTATGAACTGATGTTAGTGACTAAACTAGTTTGTGGTTGCAAAAATTCTACATTAGTCTTTAGAAAAATATAAGTATTAGGCTATTTTTGGGATTTAAGTCTCAACAGTCTTGCCTATTTAAGGGTGCTCCTGACTAAGCAGTAAACCCCTTTTTGTTAAATAGAAGGGTCTATGCTGATGCTTCATCTTTGCAAAAACCTTGTTTGTATGGGTATACTAGTCTGGAAATGATTACAATGAGGGGTTACCTTTACTCAACGAAGGTTCAGATGTTTCACTTGTACCTTCCTCCTCAGGAGGCATGCATTTATGGATGGATATACATGAGTACTTTGCCAACTTGAAATGCTGGAGACTAAGCGTAAACAGATTTGAGATTCTTTCTTGCAATTATCCGGCACTAACATTTCTTTACTTCATCATTTTTCTTCTTTAATTTGGTGTTCTTGCAGTAGTTAGTTGCAGTGGCTAATTTGTTCCTCTTATTATTTTTCTTGTATGCCAATTAAACAATTGTTTTATCCTATTGGCCGGAAGTGTATGTGACTCACACCTAGTCATTCAAGTGTTTTTTCCATGCAAACTGAACAGTTGTTCTGTTTATTTGAGAAGGAATAGAATAGCTTTTAAATATCCTGAGCACAAGCATTGAATTGCTTTTGGAAAATATGGTAGTGCCACCGGGAAATATAATTATAATTAGTGTACCAAAGCATTGAAAAGCAATCTCGGATGGAAATATAAAATTTTAATTTGCCAATACATATGGTATATGACATACATATCTACAAATATTATCTTCAGACCAATTTTCCAATTTTTATACCATTTTTCCAATTTAAAAAATCTATCGGTCTCTCTTTGCATTTTTTAGGGCAATTGCTAGTCTTACTTTTATATGTGTTAAGTAAACATGAAATAGTGAATCTTTCGGTGTCATATATTGCAACCAAAAAGTCATTGAAATTATATAAACATTACATCCATAGGCCTGCCTTCAATCGTTGGCGCAGTTGTTCCAGCTCACCCTCACCCCACCTTAGTTTCGGACAGCGACGAGCCGAAAGATACTCTAGCAACATTAAATGTTTTGCGCCGGACAACTCTAGCATCTCATCGCATTGATTAACAGCTAGCCTCCTCAGCTTCTTCAACTGCCCCAACCCTGGAATGCTCCGCAGCTTTTCGCAGTAAGAAACATTTAGGGGAGGGACGCCATTACCTGTGTGCCCTCCCCTCCACCTGGCGGACGGGCACGTTGCAGGCACGTGGCCTCGTACGACACCACGCCAACTCAATCCGCCACCTGTTAAGGAACGTGTCAAGGGTTTAGGGTTTATTTAACGAGCATGGAGGGGCTCATTTCCGCCTTTACCGCGCGATGTATGCTCCGACTGTGGGTTTTCTGTTCGGGTCTGGTGGTTGTTCGAAGCCCTCCGCCGATGATGGCGCGGGAGGGCTCCATTACCTGTGCATGAGGTCCGCCATTGTTGAGCTCATGTCCGCCAATTGCTGTTCAGCCAGGACCGCCGGTGGTTTAGGGTGGTCCGCCATTGTTGAGCTCATGTCCGCCAATTGTTGTTCAGCCAGGACCGCTGGTGGTTTAGGGTGGTCCGCCATTGTTGAGCTCATGTCCGCCAATTGCTGTTCAGCCAGGACCGTCGGTGGTTTAGGGTTTCCTGGGTGGTTGTTTAATTCGTGCTATTTGCTATTTGGGGAGGAGCCAGTACCAATTTACAGGTAACTGCAAATTTCGGTGGTATTTGTGTGGTTTTTTGGGTTTTTTTCTTCTGCATTTGCTCATTTGTTAATTTTTTCCAATTGTTGCAGGTGTGGCAGGTCCGGCGAGCACTGGAGAAGGTCCGCCGAATGTGTGGCGAGCTCTGGACTGATGGCTTCTATTCGGTAGGATTTTTATCCTACCAGCCATTTTCTGAAGTGTTTTTCAACACCTCTCACCGTGTGTTTCTCAACACCTCACCTCGCTTATTGGAAGTTTTGTTGTAGCTTTTCGGTGTTAAGGTCTTGTGCTTTTTTCGATGTTAAGGTCTTGTGCTTTTTTCTGATATAATGGTAGCCCTCTGGTTTTGTTGAATGTATAATTTATTAGCTGCTTTGTTGAAGGGTTTAGGGTTTTGGATTCTAATGGCAGCTTGGTTTTGGTTGCCATCTCCAAAGCTTGCAGCTAGTGTGAGACTCGGAACATACGGAAATGATGTTGTAGCTTTTCGGTGTTAAGGTCTTGTGCTTTTTTCTGATATAATGGTAGCCCTCTGGTTTTGTTGAAGGTATAATTTATTAGCTGCTTTGTTGAAGGGTTTAGGGTTTTGGATTCTCATGTGTATATTTCTTAATAGGAATTGTAAATGCTCTTCCGAGGCCAAGATATGCTATTTTTACTACACCTCTTCGCGTATCCACCAGGAGATTGTGAGGCTTCAGGTCCTTGCCATATTATAGGCTGCCTTTCAATATTGGAGCATGAACAGAGAATGTTTCAACTGCCTTTCGAGCTTCTGTACCATTCCATATAATTTAGGCATACTTCATGAATTGTAAGACTCCTAAGCCGGTGGTGTTCTAAGTTGTTTGCTTGTAGGAAGTTTGTCAGACTGTCTTAAGGTGGCTAAGCTGTTTCTAGGGTTCTACTGCGTCTAGTCTTGTTCTGAGGGTTTGAAGGGAGTTATACAGATAAGATGGTATGCGGATTCCTTCCTAAGCAGGTATTGGAATTGAACCACTAGTTCTTTGATATCATGATTTGAACAAGGTTACTGCTACTAATTTGAATACATCTTATATGTGTTAACACTATCATACCTAAGCTTTGAACAGTGTTAATTGAGTACCCCACTAGTTCTGTCCAATAATGATTGTTGTTGTATTTTATTCTTATCGCTAGTTCTGTCCAATAAAGATTGTTGTGGGTAAAGTTACACTATCATTACATGGATCTTCTTGAAGCGTGGTTGAGCTTACGAGTAGTCTAACTTATGACTACTAGATTGTTTCACTTTCTTATATTCTTTTTTCACAATATTTTGGGACCTTAACGCATGCTCTAGGATGTTTTCTTTTTGTTTTTCCACCTTATGTTTTCTATGAGATGTAAGGTTGTTTGCTTGTAGGAAGTTTGTCAGACTGTCTTAAGGTGGCTAAGCTGTTTCTAGGGTTCTACTGCGTCTAGTCTTGTTCTGAGGGTTTGAAGGGAGTTATACAGATAAGAAGGTATGCGGATTTCTTCCTAAGCAGGTATTGTAAGGATTCAAGGTCTAGTGTTTCATTCCAAAGATCTAGCTTCCTCAGTCCTTCTAAGCTAATGTCTCAGACCATCTTCAGATTGTCTCTGTCCTTCTTCGGAATGTTGGTTTGCTTCTTGAAGGATACTAGAGCCTATGGTGTAAGCAGCTTACGTATTATTCATATATTATGATAGCTTGTTTCTCTGTATTGGTTACTAGTAACCACAATGCATAACCTTATGGACAGTGTTCACATAATCTACATGCCTTAATTACGATAAGCTCTTGTTCCTGTATTAGTATAGCTTGATTACAGTGATATCATAACTCTTACATATTACTGATATAAGCTCAATGTAAGGATATGGAATATGAAGCGTATAGTCTAATCACTTACACGGGATCAATTGATGTACCATATATAATTGACTAAGCTTAAACTCCATATTAGTAGAAGCTGTAATACATTTATACCTATAACTATTTCACGCATATGGCTCTGATTCCCATTGAATTGATTACAATGAGTACTCTTATTCAAGCATTGTGTTAGCTTCTCACTTCCATGGGACTAATCTGATGAATACCGATATAGTGCTTGCAGTAGTTTGGGTTAGGTTCCTAAAGACTATCTCCCATGTTTGCCTATGCCATTCAATTTTGTCTATCACATGCATTTTGTTCGTTTCCTTGGAAAAATACTTAGCTCAATTATTTTAGAACTATATATGACTACATATTTGATTATATTAAAATCAGATTTGTTGGATTTATTTACTTATTTATGGTTGAGAATTTATTTGTAGCTCTGTGTCTTATTATCTCAGTGTTTCAGGTTTTCTTCAACAAATTTAAATAATAATTACTTCAAAAATGAAGAAAATGACTTCAAAGAGTCCAGTAGTTCCAATTGTAACTCTTTATGATCTTTGTGGAGTAAATATGTTGTGTAGGCTTTAAGTTTAGTTCAGTTTTGGTTTTGAGCTATTGTTGTGTATTAACTTCTTTCTGTATTCAATAGAAGATGGATGTGTTTGAGAGTTGGGATATTTTACAGAAGTATGTGCTTGTAGGTAAGCTTACTTAGATCTAGGTTATTCTTTCAAAGTTGAAAAACTGCTTACAGTGGCCTGCTTTCTATGATACTTGTTGACTGCAATGAATAATTAGATCTAAAGCATATTGCTACGGTGACTGCATAAATACCATAAGACAATAATAATAAGCCCAAGACCACTGCACATTGACCATAAGAGACTAATAAAGTCATATGTTTTTCTGTTGGTGACTTTCCAAGTGTTTATCTAAGGTCTGGTATATGTTTTCTGATATCTGAAATATGCTTTTCGAGATCTGGTGTACTTGTTTTAGTAAGAAGAAATCAATTTGCTAAGGTTTAATATCCATAAGAAATCACTTATCAGTGTTGGGAGCATCATTTTGAAGCTAATGGTGAAGTATTAAGTGATTTATTTTGTGAAATATAGTTCATCTTTGCAGTGGAAAAAGATGCCCCAAGACATAATATGAATTGACATAACAATTTCAAAAGGGAAATAAGTATCTAAGTTATCATTGTAGTGTCTTTTGTGGACTGATATCATTTGTGCTTAACTCGCAAATAAAACTACTTTACAACCAACCAAGCTGCTGTTGGCTTTTCAATGTAGTGAATGCATAGCACCATAATGTTGTTAGTGTTTCAAAGCAATAAAACAACCTAAGTTGTAAGCCAGAATGTTTTTGTGACAAGAAAAAGACACAATCCATCCAAAATCCACATCATAATGTGGTTACAAACAAAAACATATGACACCCCTATTCTTTATGGCCCTGAGAATCTTGAGTGCCAAAACTCCCCGAGTTACCTTCTTGAGCCAAGTAGGTTGGCCTACCTGTCAAGGGTTGATTAGGAAATGGTTGATTGCTGCCATATGATTGACTCCAATTTGCAGCTTCCAACCATGGAGGTATTGAGTACCCATACCTCACATTTGCACTACTGGTCCCTGCATTAAGTGGAGGTGTGTAATGAGCATACATAGAATTGGCACCAACTTTGGTAGGAATAAGGCAAGTGGGTAAACCCTCAGTAGTATAGTGAGGCACTTGAATGTTTATGAGATCTTGGAATAATGGTGTATTATCTGCAATGGAGTCCAATGAGTTTGAAATAATTCTGGTTTCATTAGCTATTCTTGTATCATTGTCAACCATATTGATCATCCCTTGTTCCTTTTCAAGCATTTGTTGTGCCTTTCGTTTTTCCTTTTCCTGTCTTGCCATTTGCTTTTGTTGGTCCTTAATTTGCCTTGCTTTATCTCTTTCAATCTTTTCATCTGCTCGATGTTGTGCGGCAACAATCCTTGCTGCCTTCTTCTCCTTGACTAGATCCTTCTTTTTCTGTTTTAATTCTTGCATTTCAAATTTCTTTTTTTCAGACTCAACTAACAGGGTTATATAGTCCTCTGAGGTGAGTAACTGTGAGCTTCGACCCAGACGAAGACTACCTGGTGCACCTTGCTTTTTTTTCATTGATACTCTCTGTACTTGTAGCTTTAGGAATTGTCCAAGTGTCTTCTCCACCCCTCCCACCTGCATGTCATTGCTTGGTACTTCCCTTCCAGTTTCTGTTGGAACTGATTGAACTATATCATTATCTTCATTTGATGCCTCATTATGTCCTTCATCTTCTTCCATTGATATATTGTCCACAAAAAAATGAACAATTTCACTGTTCAATTCTGCTGGTTGTGAGGGCATGTTCATGCTTTCTTCATTGGTTGCTGAGACACTATGTGCATTCATATTGATCATTGCTTCTGCTAGCCATGAAGGTGGGGTTACTTGGCTTGGCAATGTCAATTGGTCATTGTCAACTGCATGTTCAGCAATAACATTAACAATATCAACAACAGGAATTTCATGTTCTTGAGTTGGTGGAACAATCTCCATGTTACTGCGAATTTGTTCATTGTTATATTGTGTTTCACATACAGTTTCATCATCTTCAGCATATAAGTGTCCTTGAGACAAGGAAATCATATTACCAGCTGCAACAACATCATCTTGGTCATCTACTTCTTGCACTTCAACACCTGTTTGGGCATTCCCTTCTTCCTGACCATCCACATGAAACGCTTGGCTACAACCAGTATCATGCATGAGAGCATCATAGTTCAGTGGCCATATTCCCGTCCTCCTAAAGCCAGCCTTGATATTTGATGGTGTCAAAGCCCTTTTAAAAGCTTTACTTGCAAGCTCTGCTAGCTCAAACCTTTTCACCTCAACCCCTGGGTTCTTTGCCATCCATGCAGCACGCTCCGACCTGAAATAGTTCTTGAAAGGGCCAAACACACTAACATCAAGGGGTTGCAGTCTATGAGTGGTATGAGCTGTCAATGTCAATAGGTCGATGCCTAAATTGTTTGCTTCCTCAATTGTTTGTACAGCCATGTGGCTCCCATGGCCATCTAATATCAAAAGGTGTCTGTTATTAGGCGAGACGCCACCTGGTACCGATGCAGCAAAGTGAAAAAGCCAACTTAGAAACAGTTCTTTAGTCATCCATGCATGGGGATGTGCAGCCATGCATGCACCTGGTTCGCAGTTCTGTATATAGTTTTTCAGTTGATTTTTACCTTTGAATAGATAAAATCCTGAGATTGAAGTACCAATTGCATTAACACAACATAAAATAGTTATCCACTCCCTGCTCTTGGGCAAAATCTTTGGCACATTTCGGCTCCCTCTCTTGGCAATTACCCGCATGCCACAATTCCTCCCTGCCTGTAAACCTGTTTCATCACAGTTCCATATATGGTCTGCTCCATAAGAATGTTTATCATAAGCACTAGAAAGTGTGTCATAGAATTTTTGCACAACTGCAGGGCGCAAATTTAATGCTCTGTCTCTGTCAAGGCCCTCAGCAGTACGCAATACAAGTTCTGGATGCCTTTTTTTAAACCCAAACCACCATGATTTACCAGGAAACCCATCTTTGAATGGGTTTGGCCTCCCTTGACAGATTTGAGCAACTGTTGATTTGAGTTGTATCAACTCTAGCCCATGTCCCAGTTGGGCCATCTCTTTACACCACTCAACCACCTCGGCCTCCTCATCCTCAGTCATAACTGTAAGAGGCCCTCTACGTTTTGTATGAGTCAGTCCATTTATCCAATAATGTATTGATGAGGGAGGAATACCATGTTTTTTTGCAGATGCCCGAACTGAGTATCCATTAAACTCTATGTCGTCAATTGCAACTAACATTTGTTCTTTTGTCCATCCTCTTATAGCACTGATTTTTTTAGTTGAGCTTGCCCCTTGGACTGTTGTTGATGGTGGTTCTGTGGCTGATGGTGTGTTAACATCAGCAGCTGTCACATGGTCATCTTCAACAATGTTCCCTGGTGCATTGCTGGCATCGACATCAGCTGGCCTGTCATCATCGGACGATGTGCATCGCAGCTGCGCACCCCTTGTCACTCCCCTGCCACTTCTCCTTGTACGAGCAGAGTAACTTCCTTTTGCCATAGATGCAACAACCTATAAAATTATTGCATGCATTTAGACATTAGAATATATGTTAAATTATGCTTTATTACTTCTGCAAAAATTATCCCTATGAAGCTGATGATCGAATAATTCCTGTAAGCTAACCTTCAATTCCTGTAAGGTAAGCAACAAATAAGGTCAACAAATAAGGTCAACAAATTATTACAGTTTTAAAATAAAATTAAACATAAATAGATAGCATTCTTAAATTTTCAAGGCTAACAAAAGACTTACACACATGAATACCATTTTGAAAGAATTCATACCATTTGTAACTTACAACACTAGGTAGATCTTGAGATTAAGATTTTTTCTCATCTGTGATGTCAGAACAAGTTTTTACCATGGTGGTGAACTTGTGCTTTTATTTACATTATTGGGACTTTCTTTCTCTGCTTAGCATATTTGACTACAAAAATTTAGGTAGATAAGATGTTTTCTCATCTGTGGTGTCAAAACAAGATTTTTACGATGGAGGTAAACTTGTGCTTTTATTTACATTATTGGGACATGTCTTCCTCTGCTTCGCATATCTGGTTACAAAAACTTAGAAATGCTTCCCACTTGACTGATATGGAATTTGTGAGTTTGATTTTAGTTTTTCATGTAATGTCTAAATGAGTCTTTTTCTCTATCTTTACATAATTTCAAAAGAGTTGAAATTATTGCTTCAGTGCTTAGTATTTTATTGGTATTTACCATGCTTACTGGAAATTTGGATTCAGTGCCCTGTTTTGATTGTTTCCTTTACAGTTACTCTGTCTCTTCTTTCAATTAATTTGTCCTTAGGCTTTTTGAAACAAATGGCTTGCATCTCCTCATATTACTTCACCGATAGTTCACTAAAATCCTATTTAGTTTGTTCCATGTGCTTGTTGCATGAGCAAAAATAAGCGCGACCTTTGTAAAATGTGACTGAACTTAAAATTCGGCTGAGAGGTCTCACTTTTCATTATATTTTGATATATAAGTTCACGGGGTTTCTTCAGTATCTGTTTTTTTCTGGTATACCACTTTTGTTGCAGTTCCAAAATCTTTGCAATTCTAATATATATTCATAACATGACCAAGTGTGAAATAATAATTCTTACGCCAGGAGAACTTAAACTAGTATTTCTGAAATTGGCACCTTTAAAGTTTTGAGTTTTGCAGCTATGGCTTAATAGCAAGCTGGATTACTAATGTAGCCCAAGTATTTTTAAACTTAAAAACACCTGTTTTATTAAGCAGACTTAAAATCTAATAGCATCTTGTCCTCTTATTTGATTTGCTGTCTTTCTGAGCAAAATGTTTGATAGCTTACTGCACTAATTTGTTTGTAATCCTAGAAAAAATGATCTATTTTAGAAGTCTGAAAGTTGAGCTTACTGTACAGTGTATTGTTTCATATTGCTTTTGTTAAGTTGGTCCAATCAACATGGACACAGCGGGGCTTTCGTTGCGCTTACTGTACAGTGTATTGTTTCATATTGCTTTTGTTAAGTTGGTCCAATCAACATGGACACAGCGGGGCTTTCGTTGCGGAGACCCTACCGTGTATAAAGGGTTATCGGGAATGACAACAGGACGAGGAACGATGTTTAGAAGTTTCCCATTGAAGAAACTAGGAGAAACGATGTTTAGATGTTTAGAAGTTTCCCACTGTATTCAATAGGTTAACTGTATAAGCTAGAACACATACATAAACTCTGTATAAAAAAGGTTAATTGTAACTGTATAGGTTAACTGTCACCACCCTATGGACAGAACTGTAATGTAAGAAATCTGATAAATGAATGGACAGAACTGTAATGTAAGAAATCTGATAAATGAAAACAATGAAAACAGAACTGTAACAGAACTGTAATGTAAGAAAAATCTGATAAATGAAAACAGAACTGTAAGAAGATATAACTAACTTGAATATATTGGCCACTGTTTTGTGATGTTGTCTTCAAGTTTGCTGAATAGTTTGAAAGCATAAGATGCAACTTCAACAGTGGGTGGATTTGTTTTATAGTTTTGGGGACTTGATTTTAATTGGTGGACATGGATGCACATGGATTGCAATGGCTTCATTTTGAATGTGTGGTATGGATTTAATTTGCTGTGATCTAATGGTTGGGAATTGTTTATTTGTTGATCCATGTGCTTTGATTTGTTTTAATGAGAAATAGAATGAGTTGGGTGTCATTTATTGCAGTTATTGGGTCTGGGTGTCATTTATTGAACAAAGTGGATTTAATTGTTATTGGGTTGGGTGTCATTTATTGAACAAATTGGATTTAATTGTTATTGGGTTGGGTGTCATTTATTGAACATAGGGTGCTTAGTTGTTGAACAACACAGCAGTTATGGCTGACATACATTCCTTTTGTTATGTGCAGGTAGGCATATTTATTTGGGATGCAAAGTTGGAGTTCTCATGAGTGGGGGTTGAAGTGACTGCTGTTTTGTACTTCTGGAATAGACCAGTTTGGAAGCCTTTATGGCTCTAGCTGTTTTCTACTTGGGTCAATATGTTTTGCAATATTAAGTAGTAAAATACTATTTATGGACAGTTGTGGGCCCAGTCAATGTATGGGTGATTTTTGGACATAATTTAAAACTTATTTATACATAATGTTATTTATTTCTGTTTAAAATTTGGTTTCACAAGTCTTAATCACTGGTGGTTTGGTGGGACCAGTATTATATCAACTACTGGTCCCTGCACAAGAATAGGAATCCCTCCCCTAATATCTCCAAAGATATCAACATCTCAAGATTTGGCAATTCCTCTAGTCTGTGACACCGAAGGATCTGCAGATGTTGAAGTTTTGAAAGACCACAAAGCCCTCCTATTTGTGTCAATTCCTTACAATCCTTCAATTGCAGGCTCTGAAGGTTTGGGCAAACACAGCCAGAAAAGAATACCTCTGATATTTTCGTATCATACAGATATATCTTCTTGAGCGCAAACAAGCATTTGTCATCGTCATGGAAGGACTCCAACTTATTCAACTCTCTTTCTTCTTCAATCCTTTTAAATGGTAGTTCCAGCAACGGACAACTCCGCACCTCTAAATATAGAAGATTGTTCATCTTCATAAGTTCCTGTGGTAAGTGTTTTATCCCACATTCGACGAGGTGCAAGCTTTCTAAATTGCATAGGTTCCCAATCCAGTTGGGCAATTCTTCTAACCTATGTCCGCCCATGTGTAATTCTTTCAAGGACAGTTGATGCTCAACCTGGGTGGGCAATTCTGTCACATTAAAACAGCCTGAGATATCTAAGTATTCCAAGGTCGTAAGATTTCCAAGCGTGGTGCCGGAGAAGGCCAATTTATAGCATCTGTTCAAATCTAGACTTTTGAGTTGATTTAAACTCCCAAAAGATTCTGGAAGCGTCCTCAAGCTGGTAGCACCAGCTAATTTAATGTGCTGGAGGCTTGTTAGCCTTCCAAAAGAATCAGGCAGCGATGTTATTTGCGTGCAGCACTCTAAGTCTAAGTATTTCAAGCAGGGCAGTTCACAAAATTCTTCTGGCAAACTATTGAGCATGTCTGCATACGCTGATATGGTAATCTTTTCAAGGCGCTTCAATTGTCCTATGGACTTGGGAAACTTTGAAAATGAGAAGTCAGCCCAGATACGTAGCTCTCGCAACTGAAGAGGAGGCTGCAATGTTTGGCATCTATCAGAAAGAGGTACATGGATTTTGGCGTACAAAATGAAATGAAATTACAAAAGAAAAATACGCATACCCCAGATTCCTTCTGCCACAGTGTTTCCAAGCTGCGCCCTTCCACTTCTAAAACTCTTAGGTTCTCCATTGGTATACCAGCGGAGCCATCTGAGATTTGGTGACCGCGCTTTCTTCAATATGCGTTTCAAATAACGATCTTCAGTTGCAACAAATTCCAAATCCGAAATGCCACAAGAAGGAGAATAATTGAAGAGATGTTTTCCCCCAAACACCTTATACAGCCATCTTGGACGCCATGGGATTGACATTTTTGGTCGCCCCCATTTATGAAGATAACAACCAAGCATGGTAATCCCGCGAACTTGGATCATTGTCTGCTCGCATATGAAATGAAAAGTATACATATGACAGATTAAATCTTTCTTTCGAATAAATAAGCATATTTATTGTGAATATAAATATTGAAATTTAACCTGAATACAAAGGTTTCAATGATTGAAGTACTTACATGTGAGGATTGCTCCAGCAAATCATCAATGTCTTCGATGGATTGCTGCCAAAGACGACGGGTCCCTAATCCCTGCGCAATATTTCTTGCCAGGTCACGAATGTGATCATGCATTCTTATACTATTTTTTGCGTCTACTTCCAACAAACACTTGTCCTGTAGATTTTGGAACCCCTGCAAACCCCATATTCTTATAGCAACATCTCTTTTTTCTCCTATGAAAAATGATGCAATATCTAAAAATATTTGCTTGTCATCTGAACTGAGCGAGTCGTAACTTATTTTCAGGCTTTTCTGTATCTCAGTGTTAGCAGTGTATCTCTTGTCAAGTTCAAGCAGTGTATCTTCCCAGTAACGTTCACATCGCCCACAAACAAGTGCCCCTAATACTTTCAGCAACAACGGCAACCCATCGCAGGCTTCCACAAATCGATCTGTCAGATCTGCAAATTCTTGTGATGGAAATCGCGGATTCAAGGCATAGCAACAGAAGAGCTCTTTGGAGTGTAATTGACTCAACCCCTTCATATTATAAATTGAGGACTCTAACACTCCTGAGCTTACGAGGACATGTTTGTCCCTGGTGGTAGCCAAAATCAAGCTATCAGGGTCAAGGAAAGCCCTAAATGACAAAAGCGCGTCCATTTGAGAGGCATCATCTACATCATCTACAACTATCAGAGCGTGACAGGATGAGAGATATTTTCGAAGTATCCCTACTCCTTCATCACTACTCTCAATTTCTCGTTTCATACCTGCTAAGTCTTCTAAAAGCTTACTCTGCAAATAATTTACAGATTTTCTCTTTATGGTTTCTCTTACATTAAATAGAAAAGAAGATTTACTATAATGTGATCTCCTAAGATTGAAGAATTCCTTGGCCAGAGTGGTTTTACCAACTCCACCCACACCCAAAATGCCCACAACCTTGGCCTCCACGCGCTCAGTCTCCTGCTTCTGTAGGACCGTGGTTTCAAATTCTTCCAATTTCTGGTTCAATCCAGTTGGGTATTTTGCCACATCCAACGGTGGCTTTGGAACACTTTTTAGAACGCTTTCCACTACCTTATCCAGTTGCTCACCTTCGTCGTCGTCGTCCCTGAATAGTGTAAATGAAGCAAATGAAAATAAAATACAGCGTATATCAATCTAACAAATGAAAACTAACACGGATTTTAAAGGACAGTAGGAGATACAACTTACAGAATCACAAAACCGCTTATATCAGCAACAAAAGAAAGTGCATCTCTCCATTTCCGAAAACTGTCTGAGTTGTAGCGTGGCTTCTTTTCACCAGTTTCAGGGTCATGTGCAGTTTTCCCTTCAAGCTTTCGCAAGGCATCAGCGTACGCTCCGTCTTTGACCGTATGACGGAGCACAGAAGGTTCAACTCTGTAGAATACTGGAAGAATGATTTTCCCCGACTGTACAGACTCTACCATGAGGACAAGCTCGTCCAAGCACCAAGTAGATTCAGCATACGTTTCCGAAAAAATTGCAACGTGGACAGCCGCACCACGGATTGCCTGTTGTATTTGAGAAGGGATATTTTGTCCCGCCTCCAACTCCTCTTTGTCCAAAAAGACTCTCAATCCCCTGGAAACGAGAGATCGATACAGATAGCTGGCGAAAGTCCTTTTAACATCGGGGCCTCTGTGATTAATAAAAACATCCCAAGGAGGAGGAGAGTAAGAAGTGGAGGCAGAAGATGATGAGGCCATGGAGGAGGAAGCAGCAGAAGCCTGAGGGGAGATAGTTAGGCTCGCCATTGATACTGAAATTTGGAAAGGTGTGGACTGATAAACTGAATAACAACGAGATGAAACTTCAAGGGAAAGACAAGTTCTATGTATGAATTCGTGTGAGCACGCATATGCCTTTTACCAGGCGTTGAGGAATGATGTGATGTGGGTGCTTTGGATTCCAAAGACGCGTGATTCCAAATGCCATCAACTGCTTTTACTTTGTGGTCCACATTGCATGGAATCCTTCCGACCACACATCACATCGCATCAAGACTTTATTTTAATGGCCGACCAACACGTGAAGAGGTACCAGTTTCTCAAATATCATTCCTACACGGATCAATGGATTTTTCTTTAATGGCCCACCAACACGTGAAGAATTACCGCTTTCTCAAATATCATCCACTACATTTACTTTGTGGTCCCACCAACACGTGAAGGGAGGAGACTCTGCCGCAGGCAGGGGTTAAATTTGACGGGTGCCCTTACCCGTCAGAGAATTTTTTTATGACGGTTTTATTTTTAAATTGCCCATCACATGACTTCTAATATTTATTTGTACAAGTTTCATCTAATTTTTGCAAATTGTATTTATAATTGTTACAAAATTTCCATGCTTTGTTGTACCAATTAACTTAAGTGTCATTTCCAGGTTGTTGAAATATTTAGTTTTTTTTTTTTTAAATGGAAATAGTGAGAAAATAGATGGAAAATATGTATCTTCTGTAATTTTTTTATTTCTAAAAAATAACAAAAATATATATTATAAAGTGAAAAAAATATATATTCATAATTACTCTCACTTGAAAATAGTTAATGTAAATATTGTTGCAACTAAAATTAGACAACAAAAAAAAAATTAGTGGGGATTTTATCAGACTTTGCCAGGTTTTCACTTTGCTTTAGCCTTCTCCTTATGGATTTGGCTAGGGATATTACCGGACTTTGCCAATATACCAGTGAGATGGGCATTTGAGTTATGTGGATTGGTAGTCAAATTAAGCTTTCCAGGAGTGGAAACTAGGATGATGAGACAAGGGGGAGAAAAGAGACACTGATGGAACAAGACCTCCGAGGTCCGTAAAGAATAGAGAGGAGAGAGAGGAGTCGAGTCTTACTCGGAGGTCCATAAAGAACCAAGAGGAGAGAGGAAAGTTGAGTCTTACTAAATCCATGTGAATAGCATAGAAAAACTCTGGCAAGAACAAGCCCAAAAAATTCAAAAAACGGTGAAAAAAAGAGTATTTTGCAAGATCTCATGACTAAACTACAAACATACAAATATGTGAAATACAAACTCTATTCATATATTAAAATCACTTTTGATCAAAACTATAAATATATTCATTGGAACCAAAAACCTACCTGTTCATCGCTAATTGATACCCTGCAGAAGATGCTAGTCTGCGAAATGAGTTTCGCCATCTGTCATTATTTTTTAAGTAATGACGTCTTCGTAGTATCCATGAACAGATTATCCATGAACAGATTTGTCTTTGCAAGGGAGGCGCAGGATTTTGTAAAATGAAAGTAAGCACCTGCCCCTGCCATCGATGTAATAATAGCGTTTTGATTCATTGAGGAAGAGGAAATCCTTGTCGTTGCTCCAATTGTCGGTTGCATTGTTAGTTGTGATACTTAAAAGCTGCAAAAAAGAAAAGCAGAAACAAAGGTTCGAAACTCAGGAAACTGAAAACATAAGAAAAGAGGTCCAAGTTCGAAACCCGGTAAAAGCAAAACAAAGCATAAGGTACTTACACATCTAGTCAAGGGGAAGGAAGGTATGTCCAGAGAAACTCTATAGTTTGAAACCTTGGGCGCGGAACGAAGATTTGAATTTTTGGGTACTGAGAAGAATTGATTGCGTACCTCCGAAGAAATGTCGAGAGTTGTACATTGGTCCATACACATGGTCATGGGACGAGGGTAGTGCGGACTCTGGAGTGCGGTCACTGCAGGATGCGGTCACCAGTGTATATATATAATAATATATATATATATATAAATTAAAACTCGTTAATTTTTAATATACCCGTCAAAATGACTTTTTCAAATATTATTAGCCAGTCAGCGTTGACGTGTAGATTTAGAAACCAATCGTATTTAACGTGTAAAAACTCAGAAAACGGGCATACGGGCGTCAAATTTAACCCCTGGCCGCAGGCATGGATTTTGATAAGCATTTGCCACTGCGGGTCGTATTTAGTATATTAAAAAACTAACAATAATAAACTAACATTTACTTTATGAATTATTTGTACCTAACAATAATAAATATATGTGCTACCAATTATTCGTATAGGTGTAAAGGTTAATTGAAGATTTGGGAAGATTTTTTGATTTTGATAAGCATGTGTTAGGTAGGTTGTATTTAACAAGTATATATTTTTTTTTGTAAGCTACGGTGTTGTTCTTTTTTCTATTACTTCAAATCAAAATAAATCGCAGGAGAAGGTTGCCTTTAACTCACTCTCTTGGGGAAACCGAGTATTTAAGCCACCTAAAGTTCTTAATAGCCGACCAAAAATAAAAGATCCATAGTCTAATTATCCAGGCTAAATACACTAAACAGTCTTTCAGGTTTCTAATCCTACTTGCATGCATATAACGATTTTCCACTTCTAATATTTGAAACAAACTGAAATTATCTATACTATGCAGTTTCATCAAAATTAATACATATCTATATTTAATCAGCTTCTGCCTCTGGTCGCTGGGTAGTCTCCTTGTTTGCCTTCTGATTTCCTTCCCTTATCATTTGCTGAATCTCCTCAAGCTTCTTTTCTTGCATCTCCAATGTAATCTGAATAATTCTCAGCTCCCTCCTTAGGTTGGGGACTCCTTGCGCCAGTTCTGCCATCTCTGTTGCAGCTTGCTCCAGAGCTTTAGCCAGCAATCTTTTCATCACCCAATATATATGTAAGGACTGTTTAAATAAAGACATTCTACCCCTAGTGTTGCCACGGTCGTGGAGTAGGAACTCCCAATCCTCCATCTCGGAGTCAGACTGAGCTTGAAGGGCATCTTCCTCCATTTTCTGGATAATTCTTCTAATTCTTGGGTTCGTGTTCTGGTTATATGCCTTCTCTGCTTGCTGAATTTTCTTATCCAACGACTGGCTTGTCTTTTTGCCTGGTCTCCCTCTCTGCCCTTGTCGTCCTCCCCTTTCTCCTCGGTATCTGCTCGTTCCTCTGCCTCTCTTGCTGCTCGGTTCCATCCCGCTTCCCGCACCTCTTCTTCCCCTCTGTCTGCCGCTCTGCCTTACCTTTCCTCCCCGCTGTCCTAGCTTCTCGTCACTGGTTTGCTGGGTCTCCCAACCTTCTACATTTCTGCTTCGCTCCTTACCCCACCTGCACTGATCTTGCTGGTCCTCTTCCTCCTCAAAATCATCAATAAATTTCATATATCTCCTCAACTGTCTCTTCCTTCGCTACCGCCTTGCCTTTTATGTCCGTCTCTGCGCTCCTCAGCTTCCAGTGCTTCTACTGCCCTTGCTCTCTTCCTGGTTTCCATGGCGACCTCAGTGAGTTTTCGGCGCAACTTCGCTCTGTACCAGTTCTCCACCACCTTTCCTCTCCTCACTCTCTGAGTTCCTAAACAATTTTCTCGTTGTCGAATCCTTTGCTGCCGCCCGTTTATAATCTTCCTTACTCTAATCTGCTTACCTGTCAACTTGGCCTTCCGCTGCCACCTGTTTCTTTGCCCTCTGTCTTTCCTATCAATTATCCGTCTTCCCTCATTTCCATTTATGGACTCTGACATACCTCTTTTTCCTCCTCTCCGATCACTTGTGTTTATTATCTTGCTGAGTGGTGGTTGCTTCATTCCTGTCGTCGCACACTTCTGCTGTACTGCAGCATGCCTGTCCATTATATCATTTCCCCGCCTTGTCTGACATTCATTAAATTTCTGGGCTTGCCGATCCATCTCACCTGCCCGTCGCACGAATGCTATGATTCTCGTTTGCTGCTTGCTCATTATTTTCATTCGTTGCTTGTTCATGGTCATAATTAATAATACCGGCCAATTCCTCCCACTCTCTGTTGGGCCGCAACATTCTCCACTGATTGTCAATCTTGCCGTTTCGACCCTTGCAACCCCAATTCGCAAGGAAATATGCCGCTCGGTTTCCATTCCTTTTCACATGATTAAAGATTTTATAGTCAATTCTTTTTAGAAGATCCGCTATTTCTTGAACGATCCCTGCCGTTCGCCAGCTATTGGTGACCTGCTCCCAGTTCTTCCCGTTATTAAGTTTCTTTAGGATTTCAATTGCTATCTGAGAGTCTCCTTCTATTTCCAGGTTTCTATAGCCATTTCGAATCGCAATTCTCAAACCTTGGTGAATCGCCCATAATTCGGCCTCATTATTTGTCATCTCGCCGCCCCACTCTGCATAGATCCATCTGGTGTTTCCCTGACTGTCTCGGAAGATTCCTCCGAATCCGGCATTACCTGGGTTCCCCTTCGATGCCCCGTCAAAGTTTAACTTCGTAAAATTGTCTTTGGGGTATGCAAACTTGTCATAGCTTTGAGGTCTCGTACTAAGTCTATCAATTTTTTTGTTATGCACCATTTCATATTTCAAATTTAGGTTCTTTAGAATTTGCTCCTCTCCCTGATCTGCTTTCCAGTCATCCGCATCCCACTTCTCTACCAGAATTGATTCTCTAGTTAAGTTCACTACTCTGTTCCATATTGTTACCGTGTTTTTAGATTTGTCTTGGAATACTCTGCGGTTCCTTTCTTTCCATACCATCCAAATCACAAAACCGGCAATGAGATCCCAGGCCTTTCGGACTACTTTACATTGAAATTTTTCTTTCTGCCAGTGGAAAATCACTTCATTTGTTTCTCTCAGAGACCTCTCAGGTTTCTGGAATAGTTTCCCGGTTTCCATCCATAGGTTCCTGGCATATACACACTTGATTAACAGATGATCTTGAGTTTCCGCTTCCTTATTGCACAAATAACATTTTGAAGGCCCACTGAAACCTTTCTTTTGAAGTTTATCCCACGTCAGGATCTTGTCCTTAGCTACTAGCCATGCAAATAAGGTAATTTTCGGCCACCAGTTTTTACCCCAGATGACCTTCCATTCTTGGTTTTCTTCATTGGTTCCCTGTTGGTCTGCCAGATAGTATGCCTCCTTGACCGTAAAGGATCCTTTCATTGACTTCCCCCATCTGAGGATATCCCTACCCGTTCGCGCTTTTACTTTCCTGGACTCTACCTCTTCCATGAACGCTTCCTGTTGTTCTTGATCTATCTCGATGCCCCATTCCTCTGGTGTTGTCCATTTCCGCCATATTCCATCCAATTCGTCTTCTTTCCAATAATCTTTGACGTATATATGGTTGTCTCCTATTTTTTCCTGTATGTTCTGGATTTTTTGTATTCTGCTCATTTTCCCCCTTTGTTGCCATTTCTCGTCCCAGAATTTGGCCTCCCCTCCTCCTCGAATTTCCCAGAAAACGTTCTTTTCTACTATATCTCGATTTTGACGGGCTAGATCCCAGATTGCCGAGCCCTTCGGGGTTTCCTGCATCCGGTAAATATCCTCCGTAGTATCTGGCATATTGTACTTGTGCCTCCATAGTTGCTTCCATAGGTCATTGCCCCCTCTCAGCCATCGCCACCAAAGTTTTGCACCGAGCACCTTGTTGAGTTTATCCGGATCGCGCAGACCCAAGCCTCCCTCCTCCTTTCGTTTCGTCAGATGTTTCCATGATACTAAGGCCCACTTCTTCTGTTGGGACGAACCTCCCCAAATGAACTTCCTCAGGATTTCTCTGATCTTGGTGCAAACCCCTTGAGGTACTGCCATAATCGATAGCGGATATATGGGGATTGCCTGCAACACTGATTTCACTAAAACAATCCTTCCAGCAATATTTAAGGTTCTGAAGGCCCAGTTAGCCACTCTGTTTTTTAATTTCTCTAGGACTCCTTGCCAGTTTTTCTGTCTTTTAGAGTTGAAATCCAGTACGTTTCCCAAGTATTTCGTTGGGAGTTCCCCTTGCTTAAAACCTAGCATCCTGGTCAAGTGGCTTTTAACTGACTCTATGGTATTGAATATAAAGGTGCAAGATTTTTCCTTATTGATTTCCATCCCAGATGCTTCCGCAAATAAGTCCAAAACCTTCTTCAGATTTCTCACTTCTTTTACGGTTGGCTCCCCAAATAACATGATATCATCAACGAATTGCTGATGGGTTATCGGCAATTCATTACCCCATAGTCTTAGCCCTTTGATTTTATTTGCTGCTCTTTCTTTTTTAAGATACCTGCCCAGACCCTCTGCTGCTAGAATAAATAGGAAAGGAGATAGGGGATCGCCTTGTCTTATTCCTCTAGATGCCTTAAAGGTTTTCGAGGGAGTTCCATTGACTAATATTGAAAAGTTTGGAGTTGATATAAGACTGTGAACCCACTTTATCCACCTATTACCAAAACCGAAACTTCCCAAAATTTGTTCCAAGTATTGCCAGTTGATTCTATCATAAGCTTTCGACAAGTCTAATTTAATCATCATTCCTTTTTGCTTCTTTGCCTTCAGTGAATGAATTACTTCTTGAGTAACCACTAGACCATCTAGAATTTGTCTACCTTCTACGAAACCGGTTTGTTCAGGGGATATCAGACTGTCTAACAGGGGTTTCAGTCTTTTGGCCATCAGAGATGCAATTATTTTGTAGATAACATTACATAGGGCAATGGGTCTAAATCCCTTAGCATCCTCTGAATTATCGTTTTTAGGAATCAAAGTGAAAAAAGTGGAGTTAAGTGCTGGCCATACCTTTTGGTTTATACGAGATTCTTCTATCAATTCCAGAATCTCCCTTCCCATAAAGTGCCAGCCCGCTTGATAGAAATCGACCGTAAAGCCGTCCGGTCTTGGCGCTGTACCCTTCTTCATGCTCATCACCACTTCCTCCACCTCTTCCAAACTAGCTGCTCTCATTAGGGCTCTATTCTGGTCTTCAGTTACAACCCTGGGAATGGCCGTGCAAACTTCCTTTATAGCTTCAGACCTGTCCATGTGAGGTTCAGTCAATATTCCTTTGTGATATTCCATCAACACTTTTTCAATCCCTTCCTAATCAACAATCCTCTCTCCACTCTCGTTCTTGATAGAAAATATTCTGTTCCTTTGCCTGTGTTGTATCATTGCTTGATGAAAAAATCTAGTGTTCCTTTCCCCCTCCCTGAGCCATTTTATTCTAGATTTCTGTCTCCATAAGACTTCTTCCTGCTTTCTCCTCTCCTCCAGTTTTCCTAGAATTATCCCTTCTTTTCTGCTACTTTCCTCTGTTCTCCCTTCATTTATTATCCTTTGTTGCAAAGCTTCCATTTCTTCTTCCAGCTTCTGTTTTTCCTCCATGATATTTCCAAATTCTTCCTTGTTCCATTTCTTTATCCTTCCTTTTAGCTCCTTAAGTTTAAGTTGGAAGGTATGCATTTTTCCTTTTCCCTGTACTGTGCTTTGCGTCCACCATTCTTCCATTTTTTTGATAAATTCCGAGTCTCTAAGCCAAAAGGCTTCAAATCTGAAGGGCTTCTTGACAAGATTATTCTTAATATCCACTTCCAGTCTAATCGGCCAGTGATCAGAGCCAAGAGATGGCATAATCTTTGCTTCTATGAATACATCTCTGTTCACAATTGTTTCTAATACTAAGAACCGATCTAATCTGGATGCTATCTGATTCCTTCCCCCTCTCCTATTGTTCCATGTGTAGACTCCGTTGATAGTTGGTAAATCAACTAGCCTCAGACCATCTATCATATCATTGAACATTTCCATATATTGGTCTGTTTTCCTTATACCTCCCTTTTTCTCTTTTAGGGACCGGATTAAATTGAAATCTCCTCCTACAATCCATGCTGTCTCCAGATGTAATCTTCGAGTTGCTTGCAAATTTTTAATGAAATTTTCTCTGTCTCCCGGAGTATGAGGACCATACACCCCTGAGATGATGACCCTTTCCTTCATCCCCGCTATTCTTCCTGTGCCTGTAAGGATTCTGGTCATGCTGGTCCAACTCTCAAAGATTATCTCGTTTGGGTTCCACAATATTGCAATGCCTCCCGCTGAACCGATTGCATCTTGTCCCATGACTTCGTATTGGAGTTTACTATTTTTGATTATTCCTTCCATCTGCTGCATGGTGATCTTTGTCTCTTGTAGGATCATAATACTTGGCCTGTCTTTTTTAAGTTTCTCTTTCATATATCTCTGCTTACCCTTACTATTCAGACCCCTAATATTCCAACTGATAATAATCATTTTAAACTCTTGGAGGAGTGGAAAAATACCTCTGACAGAGGTATCACTTTACCTGAATTTATCAATACTTCGCCAACTGTTTGGATCGTTTCATTCATTGTTTTCCTCCCTCTTTTCCTGCTGCTTTTGCCAGCCCCGCCTATTCCAATCTGACCTTTTTCCTGTTCTCCTGATGTGGTATCCTGTTTATCCATATTCTCCCCATTCCTTTCTTTATATTTTTGAAAAGCCTCCTTATATAATTGTTTTTGGCTGTCTGGTATGAATCTTTCGTCTAAGTTTTTCCATTCCTGAATTAATTGTCTCATAATTCTTTCTTCCTCTGCCTCGTTTTCCTTCTGACTTTCCGTCTCCATTTGGGTTTGGTTAGTTAGTATTTCTATCTTTTCAGTTGTTTCCCCTTCATTCATTACTCTTGCTCCTGTGTCTTTTTCTCTGGTTTCCTTGATTATTTCCATGGGTTCATTTTCTGGATCTTCTTCCTCTACCACTTTGTCCTCACCCTCTTCACTATTTTCCTGGAGGATTTTGAACTTGTTCTGACTTTCAATGCTCAGTGATTTCGTTTGTGTCTGCGCTCTTAGTCCTTCTTTACCTACTTTCTTCTTTCTGGTAACCTGTTGGAAACCCTTGTCTGTCTCCTCGGTTCTCTCTGCTTCCCTTTGCTGTTCTTCTTTTTTCCTTGTGTATTCTTCCTCCTTGTTTAAAGGGCATTGTCTATATAGGTGACCATACTCATGACATCTTCTGCATCTAAAGGGGATATGCTCATAATCTAATGGTTGTTGCCAAACTTCATCGTGGTATTCCAGTTCTATGTATTCCGGCAGAGGTTCAGCTATATTCATGTATACACACAATCTTGCGTAAGATGTATACTTGCCTTTTTTCGTTGCTTCCGCTACCTTGACAAAGGCACCGATCGTGTTACCTATCCCCTCCATAATCTCAGGATCCCAAAATTCCACTGGTAATCCAAACAATCTGACCCAGATCGGGGCTTCCAGCATCTTTTCATTATCAGGGTTATATCTTTCTTCCCAGTACTTCATGAACAGTCCTGCGTTGTTCATGAAATATGGCCCTTCCTCAAAAACCCTTTCTTTATCCCCCAGATTCGCAAATATGGCTGTAAAAAACCCTTTTGCTCCTAGTTTCAACTCAATGTGCCCTTTTGGCCTCCACCTTTGGTAAATCCACCTGTATAGTTCTTTTTCAGTAGGCCAATACCCTACGAACTTGCAGATCAGTGCATGATCTTTCATATAGCTGTTGTACTCCTCCAACTTGTTGTTGGGTATTACGTATCTGGGTTTTTTCTGTGCCCTAGGTAAGCACTTTCCTCCGGTCTTCATTTGCCACAACTTGCCCATCACTGGTGCTTCTTTATTATTCTCCCTGGCCTCATTCTGGATGCTGCTGCCGCTTGCCTCTCCTGCAACTATGTTTTTATAGGAGGGGATCTCTCCCCTCCCTTGCCGATTTTCCATTTTTGCCCTCAGCACGAACTGATTGAAAAACTTCCGCTCCTGTGCGAGGGTTTCTTGCTATCCCTTTCGCTCCACCCCGACTTCCCCTGCTCTTTTCCCCTGCGCTCGCTTCTTCCAGCCCTCCCTGCTATTCCACCTGCAAACCCTAGCCCGCCGATCGCCTAGTCTCCATTCGCCCGTCAATGTTGTTGTAATCGTATTTAACAAGTATATTAAAAAATTAGTAATAATAAATTAACATTTATTTAATAAATTATTTGTACTAACGATTATTTTATAGGTGTAAAGTTTAATAAAAGATTTGGGAAGATTTCCTGGGCACAAATGTATATAAGGGTTGTCAAATTCTTCAATAAAATTAGTAATTAAAATATAAATTATTACTTATTAAAAATCATATACATCGTTGTGATTATTCTTTAGATTAAAATAAAATTAATTACAATAAACATTATTATATTAATTTTCAACCACTTAAATTATAATTAATTTATAAATATCATTTTTTATATAGAAAATTAAAAGCATTCATTAAAGTATTATAATGAAAATTTAATAGTTTGATATTTTTACAATTAAAAAAAAAATTAAAATAACCAAATATATATTTTTTAATTTATTAAAATTATATAATTAATTATCAATTTTACTCAACTTAATTACACAAAAAAATGTCAAATAACTTTATAATTGTATTGCAGAAAAGTCTCATTTCCACCTAGATATTTCTTTTACATAAATATGGTTTTTGACTTTGACTTTTCCCTTTTAATAATTCATGTGGGTTATTGTCACGTGTTTATTTGATCTTATAAGTCTTAATATGTTTTCACAAAGTTTGTATCTCAAGAGATTTGATCTCTCTTGTCACTTGGTGGATCCGAAATTAAGATGGATCTAGGCTAGTTAAAAATTAATTTAAATTCTTGAATAAATAAATTATAAGTAAATTGATAAAGTAATTATTTTGAACAATTAGATGGATGCAAATGTGTTAATAAATCGGCTATTTAATACTTGAGATAGATATATAAATGAAAATTCATAAATTACTTTATAATATATTTTCAATTATTTAAATTTTCATAAATAAATGTAAATCAATAAATTATTCTTCAATAAATAATATAACACATTATTTTATAGCTAAAAAATATAACCATATTATAAAAATATAAAAATATGCACTTAAATATGCACTTATAAGTGGAAAGAAGTGGTTACCTCTAAAATTTTATTAAGAATCCATGAAATATTATTTTATGTATGAATTCCAATGAGCACGCATATGCTGTTTACTTGGTAGGGTGCCTATCACACAGTTTGGTCAAAGCAGCCATAAAAATTACTTGGTAGGCAGGGGTGCCCATCACACAGCCTGGTCAAAGCAGCCATAAAACATCACACAGTCTGGTCAAAGCAACCATAAAAATTACTGGGTAGGTAGGGGTGCCCATCACAGGCAAGAGCTAACCAGCCTGCCATAGGGCATTAAATGCCTCTACGGTGGCTGGGTTACCTGCATACTCCATATCTCGATTTGACGTAAAGGACAGTTGTATGAATGGCATGCCCATACCTCCATAGCGCATGATCAAATAAAATTTTATAATGGTCATCATGTATTTTCCGGCAGCCCGATTTTCCGACTCCGTGGCTCTGGCTCCAAATGTCACAGTCCCACCATAATTAATGCAAACAGTCCCGCCCAGCATTTCAAACTACGAGTCCCGCCAAAAATTTTTGAAAATTTTGAAATTAAATGTCTGCCCTAAATTTTCGAAAATTTTGAAATTAAATGTCCGCCCTTTGCTGTTGGTTCAGGGTAGTGGCTAAGCTACGGTTCATCAAACGCAAGAAGCAGAGCAGTGATGAAGGTCGCAAGATCTATAACCCGAATCTGTCTATTCCCTCCACCAGCAGAAGCGTATTGACAGAGCAAGCCTTGGCTCCCTAACGCTTCCAGCCCCGAGTTACGACCGAAGATTTCTCAGCGAGACATGGAAATTATAACGAGGATCTGGCTGTGGAATTCTGGGAAAAGGGACGGGTAAGGAGTGGGGCATTTGGAATGGTGTCGTTCCGTGGAACTATAGGCTGCAGTGGAGGTGGAATTTTTAGGGATTACGTATCATTAAGTTCTGAGAAGTTGGACACATGCCATCTCACTGGGCATGAACTCTTATTTAAATCATGTTCTAGAAAGTCGCCGATTCTAACCCTTATTAACTCTTGCAGCAAAGATAAAAATCAGTAGACTCCTTAACATTAAAGAATGGTGGATTTTTGTGGTCGATTAATATCCATGCTCGACAGCTTGTAAATCCATGTCAAGTGTGTTGTTTGAATTGGAAATAGGATTTGCAGCCATCAAAGTTGCCATGTAAAATTGTACAGCTGTAATGTATTCGTTTTGGATGTTTCTTAGCATTTTTTAAGGTTTTTTTGCCATATTTTTCAAGGGATATAAATTCTAGAGAATACTATAAAATGGGCAAAGCCATAATCTTTGTACAAGTTTATTGCAAAAACCAGAAGCAAGTAAGCCCAGTGATGTGTTTACATCAAAGGAGAACATCCCTCTATTTGCATTCTTCATGAAGTTTACAGCAGAGGAAAACCTTTCTTTATTTGTAATCTTCATCTAGTAATAAATGCGACACAAAGACAAGACGCCGCAGTTTTGTGTTTTTTCAGCATAGCATGTCACAAGGAAGAATTTTAATTCCAAGATTGAAATAGGAATGATTGTTTCATGGAGTTGATGTTTACAAATAAAGTGGAATCATTCCTTGCAATAAAAGAGAAAGTGACCTGCCACCGCTTTCTTCTTCAATTTGGCGATCAGTTGAGCACGAAAATGAAGGCATTGAGCTATTGGAACACACTGTGATATCATCAAAGAATAAATAAGGTTATTCCAATTACCATCTTAACTTGGGTTCTTCCAATTACCATTGTGTTCACATTTTCTTTGAAATTTACCTGTAAATTACATTTGCGGTTTCTATCTTAATATAGTTTTCCCTTTTAACGCGCATGGAAATGCATTGATATAAATTGTTAGGGTCTTGCCTTCGGAACCGACTCAATGTCTGCCTTCAAATTTTTCTGTTATTTCGTCTTTTCAAACATATGGATGCCAATCTTTGGAGAAAATTCTTTGGTATACCTGGTTCGGGAACGACCAGGCCAGCTATGTAAGTTGGAAAATTGAGAACAAAGGTTTTTTAAAACGTTCTCTCCAATTCTCCAAGACGATAGAGAGTTTAATCATAAATAGAATTGTGAAATTGCGGTGAAATCTTATGATTTGTTTTCACTAGATGCTCTTAGATTGTTAATTTCATAGCGCAATTTCAAGGGCAGATAAATGAGATAAAGTATTTATAATTAGAAGTTTTTATGAATTTGTAATTTTTTAAAAAATTATATAAGTTAAATTATTAAATTTATTTTTATAATATGATAAAATTTAATTAATATCTATATTTAAAAATATAAAATAAATTTATAATAAAAACATATTATCTCTATTTATTTATATAGTAAATTAATATTGTATTAAGGGGCTTTTTTAATAGGATTACATAATGTAATGGAAAATATTATGAAAAAATAGAAAAATATCGTTATATTTTTTCCATTTAAAAAGTTATTTTAGTTTTGTTTATATATATATATCTATATATATATATAAAATTAACTTTTAATTTAAAATATGTAAAGTAAGTTTATTGGATATATAGTGGAGCATTTCATGGTGTTAAAATAATGGGTTCTAAATTTTGTGAGAAAAATATAATCAAATCTAATCATGTTAAAGGTTGGTGTGCCCTAAGTTGGGTGTGATTTTGATGGTTTAGATGTAATTGGTGTAGGAATTTACAGGGTAAGTTCCTCAGACAGAACACCAAAGGACACCGCTCACAAACAGATCACAGATTAATACACCAGTATTGTTGACGTGATTAAAACCCTCAAAGAGGGAAATAGTCCACGGCCTGAGCCAAGGCGGCCACTTCAGGCAATTTATTAATAAAAGAATGAAAATTTACATAAGCTTCTCTCATGAACGGTTAACCTACAAATGACCTTCCATGCTCTTTAAATAGAGATCATGGACCAATCGGGTGTTAAGCCACGGATCAAGTGTTGGTAATACGGAGGAGAGAATGAACGGTCGGATCACTTCATGTCTAGAACATATGGTGACCTTCAGATTGTAAGTTACAAAAGTACATAGTAAAGAAACACACTTTACCTAACTCTACGCTAGACCAAGTTATACTTCACTATTTCGTATGTGTCGGAATATCCTAACAATTGAGTCACTAGTGAAAAGTTAAGCAAGCAATCATCTCAAGACTCACACAACTTAACAAACAAAAAATAATTAAAATATGTAAATTAAAATGATTTCAAAATTGTATAATTAAAAGGACAAATAAATAAACTTGAGTGAAAAAAAGTGTCAAAACAGTCGAGTTGCCTATGTTATGATTTGTGCTTTTATACTATTTTTATAGGTACATAATATTTTATGGTTATTTTTTTAGTTTAATAAATTTAGAAGTAATCCAAAATAAAATTATAAAATTTTTAGTTGCTTTATTTAAAATTAGAAAACAAAAATTGTAATATTTAGAGTAAGTCACCGCCATTTGTTTGGGTGTTGCAATGCTTATTGTTTTCGGGATGCAAGAATTTGAGAAGGCCTTCAGTCATTCGGATCAATTGCTGGGCTAGGTACAGGGTGTTCGTCTCGCTCCCTACAGACTCCCACTTTTCCTTTGCAGTGGGTTGGTTGATATAGCCCCCCAAGTTTCTTCCCGGACTATTCTCATGGCAACAATTCCTCCACCCATCAAGAATCCTTCCCTGATTCTGACCCAATTCCCCCTCACAATGCATAGCTAAGTGAAGAGCGACTTCACGCCAACCCTTTTCTTCCTCAGAGGCTTCAAAAGTATTAAATTTATCCATTATACTAATCATTACAGAGATAAGGATTGAAGGGGTCTCAGAGTTAACATACCCGGAATCGCTAATCTCCTTGGAAGTTCCTTCTGTTTGCGCTGTGCCCTGCTCCTCTTCCTCCCAGCGTGGTTTACCCTTCCTTCTAAACTTCGCCACCTTCATATAATACACTACATCTGTCCCTCTCCTTCTTCCACTACCGTCGCCACTACTGCTAATCCTTTTCATTCCACCTCCCCCACTCCAGTTTTTTGAGAAGTGCGCTAACATGCAGTTCATTGCTCTGGCTGGAAGGATAGTGTCGTACGTATGGATTAGCCCCCCTATCCTGCCATGATCATAATTCCGCCTGCCGCCCTCACCTACTTTTCTCCACATCCCGATCGGGGGCCATTTGTCTCTAATGTGTTTGAGTCGTGTCTTCATGATTATCATTGTTTAAAATCATTCTCAGCGGCTCTAATTCTAAGTCCTCTGAATGTAGAGTCCATATGTTATCCAGTTTCCTTCCTTGTTCCTGGCATCCCCAGTTTGCAAGAAAATCCGCTGCTCTGTTACCCTCTCTTCTGACATGCTTAATGATCATATATTCGAATCTTTTTAGGATTGTTTCCAACTCTTGGATTAGGCTGGTCGTTCTCCAACTCTGCGTAACTTTGTCCCATGAGGTCCCATTATTAAGTTTTTTTATTACGTGTATGACCATTTGGGAGTCCCCTTCCACTTCCAGGTTATTGTATCCATTTCTGATTGCTATCTTCAGTCCTTGACGTACTGCCATCAATTCAGCTTCATTGTTGCTCATGATGCCACCATTGTCTGAGTAAATCCATTTTGTTCTGCCTTGATCATCCCGAAAGAGGCCCCCTATCCTTGTCGGGCCTGGATTTCCTTTGGATGCTCCATCGAAATTTAACTTTATGAATCCATCCGAGGGGCGAGAGAAGTGCATGGTACTGTTATATCCCATATTGGGTTTTTTCCACATCTGTGGAGCCACCATCCCTTGATGCAGGTTTAGCTTCCTTAAAATCTAATCTTCTTCCGGCGTCGTTTCCCAGTCTTCTACGTTCCAGGTATCCGCGAGGATGGTCTCACGAATATGACTCAAGGTTTTTCCCCAGATTTGGTCTTTTGTCATCTCTTTATTTTGAAAGGTTCTTCTATTTCTTTCTTTCCAGATCATCCACATATTCATCCCTACTGCTAGACTCCAGGCTCGTCTTACCACCGGGCTATTGAATTGGCCACCTCCCCATATTTTAATTGTGTTTTTAATGCTCTGTTGATCCCTGTGAGTCCTTCCAAAAAGTTTCCTAACCTCTTCCCATTGTTGCTGAGCTCCTTTACATGAGTTCAGGAGGTGTTCCTGCGTTTCCTGTTCTTGTTTGCAGAGATTACATCTGGGGGGGCCATGTATGCCTCGCTTTTGGAGTTGGTCCTAGGTCAGGATATGACCTTTGCTTACCAGCCATAGGAAGTGGGCCACTTTTGGCCACCAATTACTAGTCCATATTTGTTTCCAATTGAATGTCGTATCCTCTGGTTCTCTAGGAGTTAAGAGATGATATGCCTCTTTAATTGTGAAATTTACTTTTATTGTGTGACCCCATCTCAGTATATCAGGTCCTAATCTTATAGGTATTCTCCTTGTCTGCATTTCCTTTTGATATAACTCTCTTTGTTCTCCGTCCACTTGATCCATCCATTCTTCAGGACTCTTCCAGATTCTCCATACTTCATCTTGACTCCCCTCCTTCCAAAAGTCCCTTACAAGATTCATGCCATCCTCAGCTGCCTTTTGACATATATCCCTTAAAGCTTGAAGTCTGTTCAGTCTTTCTCTTTGCTGCCAGGCTTCCTCCCAAAACTTGGTAGAGCTGCCATCCCTAATTTCCCAAAAAGCATGTTTAGTTATTATTTCTTTGTTTTGACTGGCTAGATTCCAAATTGTCGACCCTTTCGGGGTATCACTTATTCTTAAGATCTCCTCTGGTTTTGTTGGCATATTATATATTTTTTGTCCATATTCTTTTCCATAGGTCGTTTCCTCCATTCATCCAGCGCCACCAAAGTTTAGCACCCATAACTTGATTCAGCATGTAAGGATCTCTAAGGCCTAACCCTCCCTCAGTCTTGCTTTTCACCAAGTCCTTCCAGGAAACTAGAGACCATTTTCTTTGATCCTTCAGTCCTCCCCAAATAAATTTTTTAAAAATCTCTACCAACTTTGCACACGCTCCTTTAGGGGCCGCCATTGCCGATAGTTGGTACATAGGGATCGATTGAAGGATTGCCTTAACTAAAACAGCTCTGCCAGCAAAATTCAAAGTTCTAAAAGACCAGTTGGCTAGTTTTCTAGCAATTTTCTCAATGGTTTGTTGCCAATTCGACAACCTTAGAGGATTCAAGGCTAACGGCGTTCCTAGATATCTTGTTGGGAGTTCTCCTGCTCGAAATCCAAGTATTCTTGTTAAAAAAAAATTGATATTTCCAGTAGTGTTGAAAAAATAAGTGCAGGACTTGTCCTTGTTAATTTGCGTGCCTGAAGCTGTCATAAAAAGTTCAAGAATTTCTTTAATTTTGCGAGCTTCTCTGAGGGACACAGTACAAAACAACATAATGTCATCTACGAATTGCTGGTGAGTAATAGGAAGGTTGTTGCCCCATATTTGGATTCCTTTAAGCTTTCTTTCTCTTACTTCTTTTATGATGTATCTTCCTAAGCCTTCTACAGCTATGATGAACAGGAAAGGGGACAATGGATCGCCCTGTCGGAGTCCTCTGGTCGCTTTAAATGGCTGGGAGGGGGTTCCATTCACAAGGATGGAGAAATTGGCTGAGGAAATCATAGTAGAGATCCATTCAATCAATCTATCGCAAAAACCAAAGGCCCTTAAAACTTCTTTTAGATAATTCCAATTCAGCCAGTCATACGCTTTGGAGAGGTCAAGTTTAATCATCATACCTGCTTCCTTTTTTACTTTCAGAGAATGCACCACTTCTTGGGAGACCACCAGTCCATCCAGGATTTGCCGGCCCTCAACAAAACCTGTTTGTTCCGGGGAGATAATACTAGATAAAATAGGCTCGAGTCTTTTAGCCATTAAAGTAGCTATTATCTTATATATAACATTACAAAGGGCAATGGGTCTAAAGCCCTAGGTAACTTCAGACTTAGTTTCTTTAGGAAGCAGAGAAAAGAGGGTTGAGTTTAAGCCTGCACTTACCTTCTGGTTTCTTCTTGATTCTTCCACCACGTCCAAGATGTCTTGGCCTAAGAAATCCCATCCTGTTTGATAGAATTCCGCTGTGAATCTGTCAGGGCCCGGGGCTTTATTCTTTTTCATCCCTTTTACTACCTCTCGTACCTCCTCCAAGGTGGCAACCCTCATCAGGGCTAGGTTTTGGTCTCTAGTAATCCTACTTGGGATCTCTTTGCATATTCTTTCAATAGCTTCTCCTCGGTCTACATTGGGTTCCGTGAGGAGTTCTTTGAAATGATTCACCAAGACTTGTTCTATTTCCTCATGCTGTGTAACTTGTGTCCCTGCTTCATCTTTTATAGAAAAGATTCTATTTCTCTGTCTTCTCTGGATCATTGCTTGGTGGAAGAACTTTGTATTCCTCTCCCCTTCTCTTAACCAATTTACTCTGGATTTTTGCCTCCACAAGATCTCTTCTTGTTTCCGTATTTCTTCCATTTGTCCTATCAGGATCCCTTCCTCTCTAGCTAGGTCATCACTTCTACCTGCAATAATGATTTCTTGTTGGATTCACTTCATCTTCTGTTCTAGAAGTTGTTGATCTTTGAGTATGTGTCCGAATTCCTCTTTATTCCATTTCTTGATGTTTTCTTTCAGTTCTTTTAATTTCAGTTGAAATGTCTGAATTCTGTTTCTTCCTTTCTGTCGACTTTGCTTCCACCAATCTTCTACTTTCTTCATGAAATTTTTGTCCCTTAGCCAGAAGGCTTCGAACCTAAAGGGCTTTCTCTTGGGACTGGCCTTAATGTCAAGTTCTACTTTGATCGGCCAGTGGTCCGATCCCATACCTGGAAGAATCGTTGCTTCAATGAAAATATCCCAATTTATAATCTGTTCTGACATTAGGAATCTATCTAATCTGGAAGCGATCTGGTGTCTACCTCCCCTTCTGTTGTTCCATGTGTAGATCCCGTTTGTTGTCTGTATATCTACCAGCCTTTGTTCTGCTATCCAATCTCTAAAGGCTTCCATGTCTGCCTCCGTTCTTCTGAGCCCGCCCTTTTTTTCATTAATTGATTTAATCAAATTGAAATCTCCTCCTACTATCCAAGGAGAGGTTGGATGCAAGGACCGCATAACTGCCATATTCTGAAGGAAGATCCTACGATCACTCTATATATGGGGTCCATATATATTGGATAAGAGGATCCATTCTTGAGAACCTATAATTCTGAATCTTCCTGAGAGGATGCGAGGTATACTGATCCAGTATTCAAATTGCACTTCCTCTGGGTTCCAGAGGATGGCTATTCCTCCTGCGCTACCTGCCGCATCTTGACCAATGATCTCATAATGCGGCTTGAAATTTCTCATCACTTCTTTAAGTTTTCTTTCTCGTAATTTTGTTTCTTGGATTAGCATTATATTTGGTTTATCTCTTTCGAGTCTCTCTTTCAGATATCTTTGTTTTCCCTTGCTGTTCAACCCTCTAATATTCTAGGTTGTGATGATCATTTCAATAATTTGAGGGGTTGTTGAAAAACATCCGACAATGGCACTACTCTTCCTGAATTCACCAACATGTCTCCTACCATTTGGATGGTCTCACTCATATATCTCCTTCCTCTTTTCCTTCCTCCCTTCCCTATAGCTCTTAATTCTGTGTTTTGATTTCCTTTTGTTCCAAGTTGCTATGGATGCTTTGTTATCATTGTCCCTCGTTTTTCTTTGTATCTTTGGAACATATCTTTATAGAGTTGTTTCTGGTCATCTAGTATGAACCTTTCATCCAGGTGCTTCCATTCCTGTATAAGTTTCCTCATGACCTGTTCCTCTTCTCCTTCTTGTTCCTGTTGAGGGTCTATTTCCATTTGTATCTGTTCTTGAAGCTGATCTCCCTTCTCCCCCTCTTTTTCCAATTCCATATTATTTGGCTCCTTATTTTCCTTCTGGTTCTCCCCTATTTCATCTTCCCCCTCCTCACCTTCCGCCTCCATTTCTAATTCCCGTAGAACCTCAAATTAGTTCTGGCTTTTCTGAGTGCTTTCTGGGTGAGAGGGGTTTAGTTTGGTTTTTCCTTTTTGGGGTCTTCTTCTTCTCAGTACTTCTGTAAACCCTCCCCTATTTCCTTCGTGAGTCCTCCTCTCCTGATCTGTACTTCCCTTTCCACCCCCCTGATCTGTTGGTGTATCAATTTCATTCATCGGGCAGTATTTGAACAGATGGCCATACTCATGGCACCGTCTACATCTGAAAGGAATGTGTTCGTAATCGACAGGCTGTTGCCAGACCTCGTCATGATATTCTATTTCAATATGATCCGGCAGCGGTTCTGTGATGTTCATGTAGACACAAATTCTGGCATATGATGTATATCTGCCTCTCTTGGTAGTCTCTGCTACCTTCACAAAGGTCCCGATTGAGTTCCCAATTCCTTCTAGAATCTCTGGATCCCAGAACTCTATCGGGAGCCCAAATAATCTGACCCACACTGGTGCTGCTAGAATTTTTTCTCTGTCTGGATTATAGCATTCTTCCCATTGCCTCATGAAGAGCCCTGCGTTATTGAAGAAGTATGGACCCTCTTCAAAGATCCTCTCCTTATCCTCTAGGTTTGCAAATATTACTGTGAAGAAACCTTTTACCCCTAATTTCAGATCTATATGCCCTTTGGGCTTCCACCTCTGTTGTATCCATTTCGTCAGATCTTTCTCAGACGGCCATGTTCCTACAAACTTGCAGATGAGTGCATGGTCTTTCATATATCCTCTGTACTCCTTCAATTTGTTATTTGGAATGACAAACCTGGGTTTTTTTGTTTCCCGCAGTAGACATTTGTTCCCCGTCCTAACTTGCCATACCACTCCCATAACCGGCGCGTCCTTGCTGCGATTCCCAGATCCACCGTTTGCTCTGTTTCGGCTTGATTCTCCTGCTGCAATATCCTTGTAGGAGGGGATCTCTCCCCCCCCCCCGCTCGCCTCTGTCATTTTCCTCCCAGACTAGTCTGTTCTCAGAGCCTTCTTCCCTTAGTTAATCTGTCGTCGTATTGGTCTGTGTTTCTGCAGGTGGGTACGGGATCCCCTACACCCTGACCAGGAGCAGGTCCGCTAGGGGTCGTCTGATCCCAAACCCTAACCCTAGTCTCCCATCGCCTTTCCTCCCTCCATTCTCCACCAACTCCCCTCCGAAACACCTCTCTCTCTTAGAGAGGAAAACCCTTTCGTAAATTTCTCTTATTGAAGCTTCTATTGATCAATACCAAACCCTAGACCCTTGACAAGAATATCCTCCAAGCACAAGTCAAGTCTTTGTCCTTCCTTTTCCAGCACTTCGTCCTCCTTCTTCTAGCACTTCATTCTTCTTTCTCCAACACTTCGTTCTTCTACTGACAACTAATAGTAGTCTTGGTTATTAGCTGTCGGTAGAAGAACGAAGTGTTGGAGAAAGAAGAATGAAGTGCTAGAAGAAGGAGGATGAAGTGCCGAAAAAAGAAGGACAAAGACTTGACTTGTGCTTGGAGGATATTCTTGTCAAGGGTCTAGGGTTTGGTATTGATCAATAGACGCTTCAATAAGAGAAATTTACGGAAGGGTTTTCCTCTCTAAGAGAGAGAGGTTTTTTCATAACAGAGAGCCAATATCTTGTGTTCTTATTTCTTGTGTTTTAGTAGCAGTTTGATGAAGTAAACACACATACACTAATAATAAGAAGAAGATCAAGCTAAGAAGAAGAACTGGAAAAAAAAAAGAAGGTGTTTCACAAATTGTTATCAAGTCTAGAAGAATCCTATTATCACTAATTGCCCTATGTTCTTCAACAAAGACCTAATTGAAGGTGAAGGGTTGTAGGCTCAAGTGAACCAAACTGAGGTCATATAAATATGCAAGAGAGCATATGATGGAGGACACAACTCGAAAGTCACAAGTCATGAAGAGAGATGAAGAAGGAGTGCAAAGAAAAATTCGAAGTTGAGGATGAAGAAGGAAGCTCGGGTGAGTATGCATTAGGAATATAGACCCTTGAGTGAGCTAAGGAAGACAAACCAAAATGGGGTGTGGTTGAGTAGAGGGCACCTAAGTAGGGTGGTAATTCAAGTGAAGGGATTTCTGGCTTATGTTTTTTAGTTTTGACATTGCATTTGTATGAGGACAGAGCCATTGTCTCGAGCATTGAAAACTTGTGATTTTTATATAAAGAGAATGTTAGAAGACCTTTCCCCTATATGATTTGTGTGCATATATATGATTTATGTGGTTGGTTTAATGTTGCAATTTAAATCATGCTATGTGGTAGATGTAACCATATGATTAATGTTCTGTATTGGTGATTTTGCAATATAATAATATAGAAGTTAACAAGAGTAATATATTGTCAGGCATATTCTAGGTGGACTAACATTATGTTACATTAGGCAGTTGTGAAACATGTTAGTGTTGCACACTCAAGGGAACACAATGCACTAAGCATACTATGTAACCGTGTGGAGCCCATGGGGTTGTGACACTAATAAAGTTAAAAATATAGAGCAATCCAAATACCATGGATTTGTTGAACTATAATATGCTACAATCTCCCATAGGTAACCTTTCCTCCTCTACCTATTATATCACTCTTCTTGCATTACTCAATATGTGAAACATAAATGATACCAAAGAAGTGAACCCACTCTCCTTTTTTCAATCATGAATATAATGAAGAGTTATGGTTAGGTTTAGGATTTATGATTCTCCCGAGAAACCTTTTAAAATAGGCACAATTCCAATATGTGGTTTGACATGGTGTTGAGATGGATAGACCAATAAATTTATTTGCGGAATTACTTTCATATACATTTAATTAATACCCCTAATTATATCATAATATAATACTTCATGCTACATTAAAAGTTACATAATATATAATCAAAACAATATCAAAGTCATCACTTTGACCCTAATTGCCAACATTAATATGCACTACTATGTGACATATTATGTCAAGAAAACAAAAGAAGGTTACCTTAAGAATCACATGCCTAAGAAAATTAAACAACAACATCAAATAATCTTCTTAAATGTGTTGTAAATATATTATTATGTTTGTTGTTTTGTTAATTCTTTTAACCATCTTGTGTTTCCCACTTTTATTTTAGTATTAAACGATGCAACTTATAATATTTAACTTTGAATTTAATAAATATTTATTTCTCAATATTATAAAAAAAAAAATTCAAACATTTGATTGAACCATAACTTGAAGGTTTTATTGCAACCTTTACACAATATATGGATATGGTTGCAATATTCATGCATGAATTTTAGATATTTGTGTAGTGATTTCTAAAGCTTGATATGAAAATCATGCAAAAATAAAAAATGTAGTCTAACTAATAACCATAATCCAACAATATAATTTTAAAGAAAATTGAGATTATTTGTTTTAAAAATTGCACTTTTGAATACATAAATATATTCAACACCTTGAAAAACCTACTGGCAGGTCAATGAGTTACACTAAACGAAAATAAAATACTTTATAATTGAAATAAAATGGCTCATATTGACATAAATAACATATTTGGGCTCATATTGTAAACACATCACTGGGCTTACTCGCTTCTAGTTTTTGCAATAAACTTGTACAAAGATTATGGCTTTGCGCATTTTATAATATTCTCTAGAATTTAAATCCCTTGAAAAATATGGCAAAAAAACCTTAAAAAATTCTAAGAAACTTCCAAAACGAATACATTACAGCTGTACAATTTTACACGGAAACTTTGATGGCCGGAGATCCTATTTCCAATTCAAACGACACGCTTGATATTAATCGACCACAAAAATATACCATTCTTTAATGTTAAGGAGTCTACTGATTTTTATCTTTGCTACAAGAGTTAATAAGGGTTAGAATCGGTGGCTTCCTAAAACATGATTTAAATAAGAGTTCATGCCCAGTGAGATGTGTCCAACTTCTCAGAACTTAATGACACGTAATCCCTAAAAATTCCACCTCCACTGCAGCCTATAATTCCACGGAACGACACCATTCCAAACACACCGCCCCACTCCTTACCCGTCCCTTTTCCCAGAATTCCACAGCCAGATTGTAATATCCCTATCGTAATTAACCCCACGTAAAAGTAATTTTAAGTTACGAATCAGTTATGAAAACCAATTCTTGATATTCGTAAAACAGAATGGGGATGAAAACAAGAGGGGAACGACAATCTGGGGGGGCTCAGGGGCGGTTTTTAGTTCTTGATATTATGCAGGACTTCTGGTGGAAGGAAAAATAGGGATGAGTAGAGAAAGAGGGAATATTAGTTTCACGATGCAATCTAAGACTCCATGATTTCTCTTCTCTGCATCCACGTTGTTATCAGTGCTCCGCGTCTTATACCACCGCTCTAATCCCTCCTGCAAGATCAACAGTGTTTGTATCAATGTGCGAAGCTTTGGATACTGAGGTTATCGATGACTGTCTGCCGTAGATAAACATTGGCGGTTGGTTGGCTTTTCTTGCATAATGTTTTGTTTTGGATAGCAAAGACAACAGGCAAGACGTGATACCAGGTATTTTTCATAGTGTTTTCTGTTCACAAGGTCTGTGGATTTCCCGTTGGTCTGTCCGCATTTTGGATAGCTTGTGGGAGGTACAGCCGAAAAATGTAAGTTAATATCTTGCAAAGAAAGATATAGCCAGTAAATGTTCATGTTCTTTACAGTAAATTCCATATTTTTGAGCATAAAGTATTGCAAGATATTGCCAAGTTCTTATGCATTAAAATATTGCAGAGATATGTGTCTTTTCGAAAGAATTGGAATGCATGCAGTAAAAGATTTAATATTTTATGGTAAAGAAAGAATTTTAGTGCATGCAGCAAAAGAATGATTATTTTATATGTTTTCTTGGTAAAGAAAACATGTTAATTCATGCAGTTAAAAATTGAATATTTTATACATTTTCTTGGTAAAGAAAAATATTTTAATGCATGCAGTAAAAGATGATTATTTTATATGTTTCTTGGTAAATAAAATATGTTAATGCATGCAGTTAAAGATTGATTATGTTTTCTTGGTAAAGAAAATAGGTAGTTCTTCTTAGAAAGACTACATGCGAGTCTTGTGTGAGAAATGCTTGTCTCTTGTCATTTTCTTGGAATAAAATCCTTCCTAAATATAGCCCAAATATCTTCTTGAGAAAAGAAGGTGAAGCATATAAACGTCCTGAGGACATAGTGTGAAAAGTGGCCAAGTTTTCCTTGAATTAAGATATGTATTTTTATTTAATAAAGGTTTCTTGAAAAGGGATATATGCTATTGCATTGTGATACTAGCTAATCTCTAAGTTTCTTGTGAAATGATTATGCATTACATGCATGAAAGAAATAGCTAATGATGTGTTTCTAGGCACATAGATATTCATTTCTATAGTTTCTTTTCGGGAAAAGAGTGCATACTTCATGTATGAAGATGAAGGCTTTTATGAGAGTCTTCTTGGAAACAAAATAGAGGTTCTTTCCTTAAAAGACATATGAATAGTGTTCATATTATAGTGAGAATCCATACTTGTTTCATGAAAAGATTATGTGCATTGAAGTAAAAGTAATTGTGTTAGGAAAAACACATGTTGCATGCACATAAGGGTAGCTATTGTGACTGTGGAAGTATGATTTTGTGTGTACGTAGAGAAAGTGATTATGTTAACTTTCTTGGAAATATTAATCTCTTGAAAAGAATGTCTTGCTAGATGAGTTGGGTCGATTTCTAGTCTGGTGCATAAAAAGGGTAAGTTAACAGTGTTATTGTTTCTTGGTTTTATGCATAAAGATGGGTATTCCCAATATTTTCTTGAAAGAGAAAGCATGAGGATCTTACTTATAGGAAGATAAAGAAATGGAGTTATAATGACTTCCTTTAAGAAAGAAGTATGAGATTTGTTACATGAAATGATGGTAGTAATCTAGTGAAGGGAATATGTGTTGCATATATTAAAGAAGGGCTATACATTAGTAAGCTAATTTATGCACAAGGAATAGTCATTGTGATATAAGAATTATGTTCTTTGTATGATAGAGAAACTATGTTGAGTTCTCGAAAAATAACTATGTGAAAAGAACATATGTGCTTAAGCATAGAAACATCAGTTTATTACATGTATGAAGATATAATGTTTGTGTTATACATGTTAGTAGAACTAAAGAGTTAGATCTCTTAAAGAGAATTATGCATTAGTGTGAATAAACATTGAGGAGGTAAAACAATATTTACTTGAGTATACGTACTAGTTAAATAGTATATGCTTGCTCATGCATATGAGTAGATGTTAAAGGATCTCTTTTAGAGGTTGCTTATTGATTGATTGATATGGTATCTAATCTTGTTGCCAAGCTTGTTGACGACTACATTGACAGGAAACGATGGCGGATGGTGCCAAAGGAAAGTGATGTTTAACCTTGTGGCAGGAAAAGGATTAATGGTCCATGCAGATGAGTTTGAGTTGTAGGATCGTACATTGCTAGAACAATCATGCCACAAGGAATGTTGTATGTGGCGGTATGTAAGTAAAAGATTACATGGAAATTGTATTAGCTTTTAGCTAGTTATGTGACAACTTAATGATAATTCATTGTAATACTTTTATAACAATGGTTAAGGGATGGAATCCCTTATAAGCCATTGAGTGAGGGGTAAAAACCCTCACGAGCATTTAATAAAGAGATTAAACATTTGCTAGTTTTCACCCTACGGGGTTTCCAGGGTATATTGGTGTTCAATGGTATGATTGCCTTTTGTGTCAGTTTGATGATGATGAATCCTGGATGTTGATGGTTCTTTATTTGATGGCATAACCATAATGTCCAAGTATGAGATTAATTAATATGGTGAAGGAAATCATGAAATGGATGCAAGGATTCATGAGACAGTTTATGTTATTACACTACCACAGTGGTGGTTAATGGTGGTTAATGGTTATGCAACTTACAGTCTTTTATTTGCAATTTACTTGATGTACTAATGAACATTATATCTAATGGTTAATGATGAATTGTGGAGTTGTGAATTGGATAATTACTTGTGGGTAATTTGTATAAAAAAATTCTAACTCCCTGCTTTTACATGCGAGGTTACCGGGGTATGTGACACAGATCCTCGTTATAATTTCCATGTCTCCCTGAGAAATCTTCGGTCGTAACTCGGGGCTGGAAGCGTCAGGGAGCTAAGGCTTGCTCTGTCAATACGCTTCTGCTGGTGGAGGGAATAGACAGATTCGGGTTATAGATCTTGCGACCTTCATCATTGCTCTACTTCTTGCGTTTGATGAACCATAGCTTAGCCACTACCCTGAACCAACAGCAAAGGGCAGACATTTAATTTCAAAATTTTCAAAAATTTTGGGCGGGACTCATAGTTTGAAATGCTGGGCGGGACTTATCCACTTCACATCTCAATTTCTTAGTTCTTGCAAAAGTAAGACTACATGATTGGATTTGCCTATTTATCGCTTAGTTCCTGCAAAAGTAAGACTACATGATTGGATTTGCCTATTGATCACTATTAATTTAGCATTGACCAATATAGGTTATAATTTTCTATGCAATTTTTCCCATAGAATAATTTTACTCAATTGGTAGTGATTAAGGTGCCCTACCATTACGTGTGATGGTGTAGGCATATCTATTTTAGAATAGGGCTTTGAGAATTTTAATTTAATTATCAATAATTATTAGGTGATGGTAGGGATCCATAGAATATTCTAAGTGGTTATAGAACTCAAAGATTAAGATTTATTTGCGAAGTAGTTATGTCATTTTCCCGTTTAATTAAATTATATATTTAAAAAAAATCACATCAACAAGTTTTATATGACATGAGTTATTGTTTTTTGGGTATGTGGTATTGATAAGCCATGGTATTGCGCAATGTTATTATAACAAAGTTTATTTAGAGATCATCGTTAAGAATAATGTTTTGTTTAATATATATTAATTATTTTTATCATTAATAATAATTATTATTATTTTAAAAGTTAACTTTTATGATTTTTTTTAATTACAGCAACTTGATATATATGATGAAGTAAGTCTTTTTTTGTTTAACATGAATTGTAGCTTATCAACATTTACTAGCTACCCTAATTATTTAAGAAACCAAATTCTATATACACAAACTACTTACTCTAAATATTACAATTTTTGTTTTCTAATTTTAAATAAAGCAACTAAAAATTTTATAATTTTATTTTGGATTACTTCTAAATTTATTAAACTAAAAAAATAACCATAAAATATTATGTACCTATAAAAATAGTATAAAAGCACAAATCATAACATAGGCAACTCAAGTGTTTTGACACTTTTTTTCACTCAAGTTTATTTATTTGTCCTTTTAATTATACAATTTTGAAATCATTTTAATTTACATATTTTAATTATTTTTTGTTCGTTAAGTTGTGTGAGTCTTGAGATGATTGCTCGCTTAACTTTTCACTAGTGACTCAATTGTTAGGATATTCCGACACATACGAAATAGTGAAGTATAACTTGGTCTAGCGTAGAGTTAGGTAAAGTGTGTTTCTTTACTATGTACTTTTGTAACTTACACTCTGAAGGTCACCACATGTTCTAGACATGAAGTGATCCGACCGTTCAGTCTCTCCTCCGTATTACCAACACTTGATCCATGGCTTAACACCCGATTGGTCCATGATCTCTATTTAAAGAGCATGGAAGGTCATTTGTAGGTTAACCGTTCATGAGAAAAACTTATGTAAATTTTCATTCTTTTATTAATAAATTGCCTGAAGTGGCCGCCTTGGCTCAGGCCGTGGACTATTTCCCTCTTTGAAGGTTTTAATCACATCAACAATACTGGTGTATTAATCTATGATCTATTTGTGAGCGGTGTCCTTTGGTGTTCTGTCTGAGGAACTTACCCTGTAAATTCCTACACCAATTACATCTAAACCATCAAAATCACACCCAACTTAGAGGGCACACCAACCTTTAACATGATTAGATTTGATTATATTTTTCTCACAAAATTTAGAACCCATTATTTTAACACCATTAAATGCTCCACTATATATCCAATAAACTTACTTTACATATTTTAAATTAAAAATTATATATATATATATATATATATATAACAAAACTAAAATAACTTTTTAAATGGAAAAAATATAACGATATTTTTCTATTTTTTCATAATATTTTCCATTACATTATGTAATCCTATTAAAAAAGCCCCTTAATACAATATTAATTTACTATATAAATAAATAGAGATAATATGTTTTTATTATAAATTTATTTTATATTTTTAAATATAGATATTAATTAAATTTTATCATATTATAAAAATAAATTTAATAATTTAACTTATATAATTTTATAAAAAATTACAAATTCATAAAAACTTCTAATTATAAATACTTTATCTCATTTATCTGCCCTTGAAATTGCGCTATGAAATTAACAATCTAAGAGCATCTAGTGAAAACAAATCATAAGATTTCACCGCAATTTCACAATTCTATTTATGATTAAACTCTCTATTGTCTTGGAGAATTGGAGAGAACGTTTTAAAAAACCTTTGTTCTCAATTTTCCAACTTACATAGCTGGCCTGGTCGTTCCCGAACCAGGCATACCGAAGAATTTTCTCCAAAGATTGGCATCCATATATTTGAAAAGATGAAATAACAGAAAAATTCGAAGGCAGACATTGAGTCGGTTCCGAAGGCAAGACCCTAACAATTTATATCAATGCATTTCCGTGCGTTAAAAGGGAAAACTATATTAAGAAAGAAACCGCAAATGTAATTTACAGTTAAATTTCAAAGAAAATGTGAACACAATGGTAATTGGAAGAACCCAAGTTAAGATGGTAATTGGAAGAACCTTATTTATTCTTTGATGATATCACAGTGTGTTCCAATAGCTCAATGCCTTCATTTTCGTGCTCAACAGATCGCCAAATTGAAGAAGAAAGCGCTGGCAGGTCACTTTCTCTTTTAGTGCAGGGAATGATTCCACTTTATTTGTAAACATCAACTCCATGAAACAATCATTCCTATTTCAATCTTGGAATTAAAATTCTTCCTTGTGACATGCTATGCTAAAAAAACACAAAACTGCGGCGTCTTGTCTTTGTGTCGCATTTATTACTAGATGAAGATTACAAATAAAGAAAGGTTTTCCTCTGCTGTAAACTTCATGAAGAATGCAAATAGAGGGATGTTCTCCTTTGATGTAAACACATCACTGGGCTTACTTGCTTCTGGTTTTTGCAATAAACTTGTACAAAGATTATGGCTTTGCCCATTTTATAGTATTCTCTAGAATTTATATCCCTTGAAAAATATGGCAAAAAAACCTTAAAAAATGCTAAGAAACATCCAAAACGAATACATTACAGCTGTACAATTTTACATGGCAACTTTGATGGCCGCAAATCCTATTTCCAATTCAAACAACACGCTTGACATGGATTTACAAGCTGCCGAGCATGGATATTAATCGACCACAAAAATCCACCATTCTTTAATGTTAAGGAGTCTACTGATTTTTATCTTTGCTCCAAGAGTTAATAAGGGTTATAATCGACGACTTTATAAAACATGATTTAAATAAGAGTTCATGCCCAGTGAGATGGCATGTGTCCAACTTCTCAGAACTTAATGATATGTAATCCCTAAAAATTCTACCTCCACTGCAGCCTATAGTTCCATGGAACGACACCATTCCAAACACCCTACTTCTTACGCGTCCCTTTTCCCAGAATTCCACAGCCAGATCCTCGTTATAATTTCCATGTCTCGCTGAGAAATATTCAGTCGTAACTTGGGGCTGGAAGCGTTAGGGAGCCAAGGCTTGCTCTGTCAATACGCTTCTGCTAGTGGAGGGAATAGACAGATTCGGGTTATAGATCTTGCGACCTTCATCACTGCTCTGCTTCTTGCGTTTGATGAACCGTAGCTTAGCCACTACCCTGAACCAACAGCAAAGGGCGGACATTTAATTTCAAAATTTTCGAAAATTTAGGGCGGACATTTAATTTAAAAATTTTTGAAAATTTTGGGCGGGACTCGTAGTTTGAAATGCTGGGCGGGACTGTTTGCATTAATTATGGTGGGACTGTGACATTTGGAGCCAGAGCCACGGAGTCAGAAAATCGGGCTGCCGGAAAATACATGATGACCATTATAAAATTTTATTTGATCATGCGCTATGGAGGTATGGGCATGCCATTCATACAACTGTCCTTTACGTCAAATCGAGATATGGAGTATGCAGGTGAACCAGCCACCGTAGAGGCGTTTAATGCCCTATGGTAGGCTGGTTAGTTCTTGCCCCCATCACACAGTCTGGTCAAAGCAGCCATAAAAATTTAAAATACATTTTCTATATGTTTCTAGTGCCAATAGCATGAATCTTGCGATGCAGAATTCCCGTCGTTACTTATATGTTTCTAGTGCAAATAGCACGAATCTTGCGATGCAAATTTTTGGGCTACTTATTCATGATGTCTCTTGTTTTTTTCTGATCATAATATTTTATTTTCGTATAATTGCTCATCCTTATTGGTTGATTTTGTTCTTATATTTTGTTAAATATTTTTTGTTTAATAATTACACTATATTTTTGTCCACTCTTGCTTTTTATTTATTTTTTAATGTTTTGTTTAACGATTCCCTATTCTTAGAAAGAATCTCTCATTTTTTTTTATATTTAATTCAATCATGTATTAATTTAAAATTTCTTTGATATTGTTTTATATAATGAAATTATATTATAAAAATAAAATTGAAAAACAATTATATAAAACCATATTATAAAAATAAAATTGAAAAACAAATTTATATCACATTTGTTTATTTTATTCTAAAAGACATGTTAATATTGAATTAAATAAACAAATTTATTTAATATTTCTGTTTATTATATTTAGTATGTATGTTAATATTAAATTACATAAATAAATTTATTTAATATTATTTTATTATATTTTAAAATACATGTCAAAATTGAATTACATGATACCAAAGTTTATGTACATACAACACAACACCACTAAATTTCATATGAAATATATTTTTTAATCTAATGTAAAATTAAAATGAATCTAATTTACTCACATTTAATAGTCATCTCTTACATTACATTACAAGAGATTCAACAAAACTCAATTCCATATTTTAAATATATTTTTATGTCTTCTTTCATTCTTATATCAAAATTATATATATAAAATAAATATTTATTAGAAATTAAAGATCGACAACAATTTTTTATTAGATTTTAATATATAGAACACACATATATTTATAGCATATTTTTATATTTTCATGTGTAATTAAAATTGGTTTTTGAATTTTAAAAGTGGTGAATTCAAGATTTTTTAGGTTTGAAAACATAAGATAAATGACATAATTTGATTATAAGGAATGTCGGTACAACAATAGGTATTAGCGATTTTCTCATTTTCAACATATCTTTGGCTTCATAAGTTATTAAATCTAACAATAAAATGGTAGAATAGGAAACCTATATTGGCATTTGCCTAGATTTTATTATGGTTTGCTCTTGAATGTCAAAACAAACTACTCATTTTAGTGGTAATTTACCACCTTTCTAACTATGCTCACTTTTGTGCCCTACCATAGTTATTTATGCCTTCCATAACTTTTCATGTTTGTATGGATCAAAGTTTTATGTTACATCACATGCCCACTTCTATTATCTTGGATTGTGATCCCACACTCACTAGTAAATTTCGTAGGAGTTGTCTAGTCTATAGAGAGCATAGTTGAAAAAGAGCACAACTTATCATTGTCAAACTCATGGCTAAAGTGAATTGGATAACAAATGCATGCAAACCTATATGAGATGAATTTTCTCAAATAAACAACACTAATACTTGTAGTGTCTATCCCTTATCAAATGGCGGTTTTAATATACCTAAATGTATATTACAAATATTCTCATAATGTAATTTAGATAAATATGATGTAGTAATACTATTTAGAAGATCATTATAATTAATATCTAGAAATGATATGTCACTTCCTTTCCAATGACATGAATTATCACCATTTTGAATATGTATATATGTTATCATAGCATCTCCAAACATGTCTAAGAGATAAAAACATATATATCAATGATAATTGTTTACTAAGATTTGCATTCAAATTGGTATTAGAGCTTTTAAGATAGAAATATATTTTTCAATCCAAACATAGAAACACTTAGCCATGAAATTGATTATTTTGAAGCAAGTATACAAATAATTATTAATGAAATTGGGGAAGTAATGGAAATGTATAAAGAACTATTAGAGGGTCTTAACCTTTAACCTTTAACATTTTCCTGGGGAGGTTCCCAATGAAGATGATAATTCCCATGATTACAAAAATTATGAGGACAATTTACATGATGAATAATGAGTAACAGAGAAACTTTCTTCCCAATAAGTTTGGTTGGCACAACCTACAATTTATTATCTAGAAAGTATTGATTATATTAATCTAGATGTCCTTGCACATAAATAAACATAGATAGATATTAATGTGCCAATGAAATAGAATATAAACAAACTTGAATGAAATATGGTTTTTAATATAACCAATGAAAATGAAATAATGTTTTATGGGGAGTGCAGGAGAGAAGCTATTGTGTTTGAGAACCATTCCTAAGGTTTATTTTGTACAAAATATGGATGAATGGTTGAAAAATAACCATATATATGACATGAGATGTTCAAATTTTTTATGATAACATAGGCACTAAATGCATTGAGGAGGTAGACCCATAATGTAATGGGATGATTATGCCCACCTTCATCTATTCAATGGAACCAACCTAGAAGCTATCATGCTAAATTAATGCTAGAAAATGTAATGAAATCAATGAAATATGAAAAATGAAAATTTCCCATAGCTAAATTGTTGATTTCACTGCCATCCTCAACATATTCTATAATGTAATTAATTACGTCCAATGAATTTACGACCAGTAAATAGATTCTCAAAATAATGATCACAATTTTAGTATAGGTTTGAGACTAAGAGGAAAGAATCATAAACATCTATTGGTTGGTTTTGTTTACCAAGATGGTAGCTAGCTTGATTATCCAAATAATCTAGAGGAATTTGCAACAAACACAAACTTATTCAAAAACAAAATTCATCCATGCACACAAATTTATTCCGCAACAAACTACTAATGTTTGTATTAAGGAAATTTAATTTTGTCTTGTACACATTTATTTATCAACTGTGTGCATTGACAATGTCCATAATTACTCATATGGATGATGATGTTGAAATTCTAGTCCCAAATATAGAAATTGGTCGACCTTGTTATAATGGAAGATCTATGAAATTTATTCTTATGGTGAAAGGAAATGGTTAGTGTTTCAAAGTTAGAGATCAAGCAATTCAATGAGTAAATTTTTTATGTATGGAAGCTCAAACTTAAAGATACATTAGTGGAAGAAAGCCAATGGATCAATATGGATTTGCGAATTAAACCAACGAGAATGCGTACAAAAGACTAGACTAAGTTGGATCAAAAGGCAAGGAGCATAATATGATTTGGCTCTCAGATTTAGTATTGCTAAATGTTTCAAAGAATCTACATGGAAGACATTATGACACAAGCAAAGAAATTTGCATAAGTCTTAGTCCTGAATGAAAAATTTGTTCCTACAAAAGAAGTTGTATAACCTAAGCATGAAGGATGAAGACTCAATGATAGAGCATCTGAATGTCTTTAAGGTTGTGGTATGTTAGCTTTCAGCTATTGATATTAAAATTTCAAATGAACATACAATGACTAAAGTGTATACAATGATTATTTTATGTATCATTCTCATCATTACTTATATGTTTCTAGTGACAATAGCATGAATCTTGCAATGCAAAATTTTGGGCTACTTATTCATGATGTCTCTTGTTTATGTGTTTATTTCTAATCATAATATCAATTTATTTTCATGTGCATATGTCAATTTCTCATCCCTACTTGTTGATTTTGTTCTCATATTTTATTAAATGTTTTTGATTCTAATAAATTATTAGCTACACGATATTTTTTCCACTATTGATTTTTAGTTTTTAGTTGTTACTTAACCATTCCCTATTCTGACAAAGAGTCTCTCATTTTTTATTTTATTTAATTTAGTCATGTCTTAATTTCAAATTTCCTTAATATTCTTCTCAATAATTAAATTTAAAATTGTCTTCTCATTAGAGATGATTCTAAGGTGTCTCAAGGGGCAACTCAATTGGTGATTAAAGTAATGTGAAATCTGTGAAAATTGAGTGATTTAAAGTTCAAACCTCTAATTGTGGCCCCTTTTACAGAGATGTGGACAGGCTATAGACTCCACATTATGTGTCACACAGATAAAAAAATTAAAACATGTTACATCATAAAAACACAAATACTAAAAACAAAATATTATATAAAAAATAAGAAATACAAACAAAATATAATTCAACCAAAACAAACATAAATACTGAATAAAGTATTATATAAAAAATAAGGAATACAAAAAAAATATAAGTCAACCCAAACAAAATAATAAAAAATTTAATATTAATTATGGAGTAATCATTAACAAATATTTATAAATTTAAAATTAGCATTATTTATATTAACTTAATATCATTCACTTATTGTTTTATATAATGAAATTACATTATGAAAATAAAATTGAAAAACAAATTTATTTCACTCTTTTGTTTATTATATTCTAAGCGGCATGTTGAAGTTGAATTAAATAAACAAATTCATTTAATATTTTTGTTTATCATATTTAGCTTGTATGTCAATGTCAAATTACATAAATTAATTTATTTAATATTCTTTTATTATTTTTTAAGATACATGTCAAAATTGAATTACATGATACCAAAGTTTATGTACACGACGAAATTTCATATGAAATATATCTTTTAATTTAATGTAAAATTAAAATGAATCTAATTTATCTCACATTTAATAGACATCTCTTACATTACATTAAAATGAATACAACACAACTCAATTCCAGATTTTAAATATATGTTTATGTGTTCTTTCCTTCTTATATCAAATTTTTTTATATATAAATAAATATTTATTAGAAATCAAAGATCGACAACAATTTTTTATTAGATTTTAATATATAGACGATACATTGCGATTTCCACAATTCTATTGTCTCTTTTTAATCCTCTATCAATGCAACTAAAGGGATTCACTTCCTACATTTGCTAATAGGAATGGCATCTCTTCCTTTGTCAATGCTTAGATTTCAATCCGAGGGTGATTTTCTAGTTTCTCAATTTTTACATCCCAATCCAAGGTAATTTTCTTGTTTCCAACATAATCAAAAAATATAATTGAATCTAAAGTGCGGCATTTGGGGCTCTAAATCTCTAGGTGCCTTAAATTTTGACGAAAGGGACATCGACAACTCTGAGAGGTTGGTGCTAATGCATGTATCATCTTCAAAATTTTAATATAGGAGACCAATAAATATTGTGTAAATATTGAACAATCCAATCCTTATCATATAGTCTAATAGCTATCAATATTTTTGGAGCTATCCATCCATTAATGCACGGGGCACTATATGCCACCCATTATATTTAAGCAAGTGAAAAATCCAATAGGTGGCATATACTTCCCGCATGCATTAATGGATGGATAGCTCAAGAAATATTGGTTTCCTAGACTAACATCATCTACCATTAATAAAGAAATCATATGAATGGCACGCATAGGATGTACAACCTACAAAAATGTATTTTAAATTTTTATGGCTTCTTTGACTAGACTTTGTGATGGGCACCCCTACCAAGTCTTCAAAATCCAGATACATCCATCTTTGGTATTAACTTCTCTAATAGAATCATGGTCTCTTAGGGCACAAGAATACAGATAATTAGTGACAACCATAGAAACAAAGTCAATACGAATGTAAAATCGTAGGATACACTCTGCTTATATCATCAACTTATTGCCCACAAGAGCTTGAAAACAAAAAAGAAAAATACTGAACACACTATTTTGCACCATGAAACCAGTTGCTTTTGGGTTGAAAAGAACATTGTCATGCATGTAGAATTACATTAGCTATGCTAGAAAATAGTTGAGTATTGTATACCATGACAGAGGATGCTAAATGGTTTATATTGGTAAACATCATAATTTCTCTGAACATGTAGAAGAAGAAGGGATAACTTGCATGGCCAGTAAGAGAAGTATGAGCATTTTAGAAGAATTCCTTGCAGAAAATTCAACTGCTCAAACAACAAACAAACTATATAATAAGATGAACATACATTCCATTTTTTAACAAATTGTTTGAGGGGTATATTAATCATATTGGGATTACTTGTGCTAACATCTTTGACCATTTTAACACCTTCAAAATCACAGGAACCCTGTGCCTTCATGTTATTCTGGTAATAATCTTGAATGAAAATGAGGCATGGTTGAAGAAGATATTGGGTGTATAACAAGATCCACTAGGTTTTATAGGGCCACAATATGCATAGCCAGGTGCACAGGCCCACTTTAGAGCTGCCTACAAATTAATGGGGGTGAAAATTTGAAATTTGAAGTATTGGCGGGACACGGGAGATGGAGGGTGACAATGCAACATTAAGCATGTCACCGATTTGTTCATGGCTAGTATAGATGATGGGATGGGACAAATAGCAGTAGGGGAACTCCGGAGGGGTGGATGACCGATGGTAAGGGAGTCACATCAACCGGAATTAGGTCAGTCCCCACTCAAAAACTTGCAAGTAAAGCTTACTCCTTTCCCAAATATACAACGTGTCATACCGACATTTAAATTTTTACTTAATTTTCATAAATTCCAGTAAGAGTGTTAATGAATTTTTATTTTTACTGGTTTTTCATAAATTCCAACAAGAATGTTAATAAATTTCTATAGTATTGGTCATAAATTGCATTAAGGGATAAATTATCATACTGACATTTTAATTTTTACACCATTCTCTACATGTGCTACATTTTGTTTTTTTGGTTGGAATCCAATGCTTTTTTAACAAATAAATCTTATTTTTAGTTGTTTAAAATGGGTTTTTTTACTGTATATATGGATTCAACATCATGAAACCCCCACCCCCCAGGCCCTCATATTGTTGAGATTTTTCAAATTAAACTTGTGGTTGGAAGAAATTTCTACTAAATTTGAAGCAAATTATATAAGAAAACTTTTAAAAGGTAGCACAAGTAGACCTTTTCATAAATTCCAATAAGATTGTTGATAAATTTCTACGGAACAGGTCATAAATTGAATTAATGGATTTTTAAACTCACAGATAGACGTAGGCATGTACACAACCTTACTTTCATGAATGAAATAAGATCTATCCTTATAGTGTGGAATATTTATATCACATTGCAGATTTAATGAAATTGGAAGTGTACACTTTTATTGTGTGATGTTCTTCCATTTTACAAAGGCAAAGCCATGATCTTTCTCCTCAAACTCCACAACATCAATTATTTTCTCATCACCTTTGTTGAGAAGCTCACAATATTCCAATTATTTGTTCTTGAAAATGTTAAGCCCTACAATCACCATAATTGTTGAGGGTAGGGGACCTAAAAGGGACCAAACATCCAATGATATGGTGTGAGGGGCTAGTGGCATTCAAAAATGGTGGTCTATGTTGCTTCTTACTGGCAATGTCAACCTCCACATTAAATTTTAGGCTTTCACTAAAAAACCAGGGTCTTATGCCTCTCTTTAGTCTTAGACGTAGTCTGTGCGTCCCCTTAGAAAAGGGGATATAACAAAAGCAATCCTCTTATTCACATATCTTCACCTTAATCTTTTCCACCAGACCACATTCCCAGATGATGCACAATGTTCCCTTAAGTGCTTTCTCCCATGAGGAATACCTTGGAAAAGTCAACATGGGAATTGAACTAATGATCGACTCTTTCTCCTCTGCCTATTGTTTTGGACTAGGGACAAATCCATTAGAGAGTAGAGATAGAATCATGATAAGAAGTTGGGAGGAGATGCTTAGGATCCAGTCTGTAGTGTATGGAGATGATGAGGGAATCTACATCAGCTTCCCACTTTACACATAAGTGGTGTGTTGGGTCCCTATAATACTAGTAATTACCCCATTACTATTGTAGTTGCATCCCTTATTAATATTGTTATGCCCCTATTATCTCCATATTGTTATTACTGTGCCCCATAGAATCCCTCTATTGTTATTTTTGTGGCTTTATATTATTATTGTTAGGTCGGCTGGGTTATATTGTGACTCCTTAGACTCCTATATATAGAAAGGAGGTTTTGTCATTTGAATCATCCAAGAATTGTTCATTTATGTAATGTAAAGGAGGTTTCCCCCTCGAAGAGGCTAAATTCTAAGGTGTTGATCTATCTTTTTTATCTTTTCTTGAGCTGGTTTCATAACATTTGGTATCAGAGCTTTGGATTCTAGGGTTTCGCTGCTCCAAACAGGTCATCGTGGCATTTTCGCTATAATTTTTTTTCTGCGACGTTTCAGAAGTTGCAAAAGAAACTCATTTGAGAAGAAATCACACTGAACCTCGGGTCTGAATTTCAGAGCTTTTCGCGCTATATTTGCAGAGATATGATCTGAGGAAGTTGGTCTTTTTGCAGACTCCTGAATTACATTCCAAACAGGTGACCTGGGGAAAATCGTCATAACTTTCTCTCTGGGGATCGGATTGAAATTTCATAAGAAGGTACAGAAAGAGGACGGACTGTAGTTTCTTGTATGAATTTTTTAGATCCAAAGGTCGAAACAGTGACTCGTAGCACGTCGTACAAGTTTGCTCTACTGAACTAGTCTATAATCAAATCACTGTGGGAGATTTCGCATAACTCTTCCTTGGAGAATCCAATTTGGGTCAGACTTGTGGCATTGGAAAGAGGAAATAGAGGGCTACTGCATATCACAAATTCAGAACTAGATGATCGGAAAGTACAGAGATACATCAGAGGCAATATCGAGCTCCTACAAAGTGAAAAAAGGTGTGTAGATTTTCTTAAATTTTTGCTTAAGCTTGGTTTGAAAATTTATTTTGAAGGAATTCAAAGGGCATAGTAGAGCATTATTATCGGTAACTGATGCCCCAAGGAAAGAAAATGCAAACACCTAGTAAGGAACCTGAAAGCTCTAGCATGACTCATGAAGAAGAGGAAGAAATGCTACATGATATATCAAAATTACAAGAACAAGTGCAACAAATGTCATTGTCACAAAAGCTAACAAAAGCTAAGATAAATGGTGTGGAAGCTAAGATGAATGGCATGGAAGCTAAGATGGACAACTTGAAGATAGATTTGAACACAAATTTGAAGACAGACATGGCAGATTTGAAGACAGATTTGACAAATTTTCTACAAGAAATACTTACTAATGGTGAAAAGGTAGTAAAGGAAACTCATGATGCGAACAAAAGAAATGTTAATCATGATTTCATAGACTCTAATGTGGGATCGAAAGCCCACCATATTCCAAAAATCGATATGAGGAAGTTTGATGGCAAGGATCCCGCAACATGGATATTACAAATGGAGCAATTTTTCGATCTCAATAATGTGCAAAACACACAAAAGGTACGTATTGCAACTTTATATTTGGAACCAAATCATTTTGTATGGTATCAATGGCTTTGCTATAAACAGATTATCACTTGGGCAATTTTTACGGAAGAATTGATAGCACATTATGAGGATACAAAAAGCAACACTTTTTTTAGCCAATTGATAAGTCTCAAACAAAAGGGTTCAATAATGGAGCACATTGAGGAGTTCCAAAAATTGAACATAAGGGTAAAAGATATTCCAGAGGAGCATAGGATTGATGTGTTCATAGGGACTTTAAAGGATAATATCCAACATGATGTTCGCCTTTGGGAACCTGATTCATTAGAGAAGGCATTCAGGTTAGCAAGAAAAATGGAAAGCAAAATTATGGCAACCAGGAAGCATACCACTCACAACTATAAAGATGGAAGTGTGCTTGCTCCTAGTCTTCCACAACCTATAAGGTTGACACCACAACAATTGGAAGAAAAAAGAGCAAAAGGGCTTTGTTACAGTTGTGATAGCAAATACACTAAAGGTCATAAGTGTGCTGAGAAGAAATTATTCTACATAGATTGTGAAGAGGAAGAAGAAAAGGAGCAAGAAAGGTCAAAAGAAGAGGATATACTCCAGGAACAAAGCCTAGATAAAGAAGAAATGAATCCGACCATATCTTGTAATGCATTGGTGGGAATTACCACTCCTCAAACCATCAAGATAGAAGGACAAATCAAGAAGAAAAAGGTAATAGTGTTGATTGATTCAGGAAGTACCCACAATTTTATTCATTGTAAGGTAGCAAAAGAATTGAATTGCTTCTTATACCCAGCACCAGAGTGTCAAGTGATGGTTGCAAATGGAGGAACAATAAATTGCTCTGGAAAGTGCCATAATATCAAGCTATCCATGGGAGAATATGTATTGACTAGCCCAATGCTTTCCATTCCAATGGGAGGTGCTGATGTTGTACTAGGAGTCCAATGGCTACAATCCTTGGGTACAATAGCTTTTAATTTTCAAGAACTTTTCATGAAATTTTCCGTGGAAGGAAAGGAAGTTGAATTAAGGGGTATTGCAGGGAAACCAGGAAAGATAATCAGCTCTAATGGTATGACAAAGCTTCTAAAAAAGGAACAAAGGGGTGTAATTGCACAATTATGTTCGCTAGATGTTTCCACATTGCAATCATCTATTTCTCCAGATCTCCAAAAAGTCTTGGACAATCATTCCAAGGTATTTGAGACTCCCAAAGGTCTCCCACCTATTCGTGATCATGATCATGCTATTCATTTGATTCCAGGAAGTGTTCCTCCAAACATCAGGCCGTACAGATATCCCTATGCCCAAAAGAGTGAAATTGAACGTATGGTTGCAGAAATGCTAGAGGCTTGTATAATTCAACCGAGTCAAAGTTCTTTCTCTGCTCCAGTAGTATTGGTGCACAAGAAGGATGGATCATGGCGCATGTGTCCGGATTATAGGGAGCTCAACAAGCTCACTATTAAAGATAAGTTTCCCATTCCTGTCATTGATGAATTACTGGATGAATTGCATGGATCAATTTACTTCACCAAGTTGGATCTTCGTTCAGGATATCATCAAATCAGAATGAAGACTGAAGACATTCCGAAAACAGCATTTAGAACTCATGAGGGTCATTATGAATTTTTGGTCATGCCTTTTGGCCTTACCAATGCACCTTCAACATTTCAAGGTTTGATGAATTCCATTTTCAAACCATTCCTTAGAAAATTTGTGTTAGTATTTTTTGATGATATACTAATCTACAGCAAGTCTTGGAAGGATCATGTTGAACATGTTGACAGGGTGCTACAACTATTGGAGGAGAAACAATTATATGCAAAAAGATCCAAATGTTTCTTTGGAGTACAAGAGGTGGAATATTTGGGTCATATTGTATCTCATGAAGGAGTTAAGGTAGACCCTAGCAAAATTAAAGCCATTAAGGAATGGAAAATCCCCACATCCATAAAGCATCTGCGAGGATTTCTCGGGTTGACAGGGTATTATCGCAAGTTTGTTAAGAATTATGGGAGAATAGCAGCACCTCTAACAACATTATTGAAGAAAGATGCATTTTCATGGACTCCAGAAGCAACAAAGGCCTTCGAACATCTTAAAGAGGCAATGTGCCAAGCACCGGTCTTAGCTACACTGGACTTCACAAAAACCTTTATTGTGGAATGTGATGCTTCAGGAAATGGAATTGGTGCTGTTTTAATGCAAGATGAAAGACCCATTGCTTTTGAAAGTCGTCCAATCAAGGGAAAGTTTTTACACAAAGCTATTTATGAGAAGGAAATGTTGGCAATACTCCATGCACTTAAGAAATGGCGACCCTACCTAATGGGAAGACACTTCAAGGTAAAAACGGATCATGATAGCCTTAAATACTTTTTAGAACAAAGATTATCCTCTGAAGAGCAACAAAAGTGGGTCACAAAGATGTTGGGTTATGACTTTGAAATCATCTACAAAAAAGGGAAGCAAAATGTGGTGGCAGATGCACTCTCAAGAAAGGATGAGGATGTGGAAGCATTGTTGTGTGCCATTTCTATTATCCAACCAGATTGGATAAACGAAGCAAGGGAGGAATGGAAGAATGACGAAGAAGTGTGGGCACTTATTCGAAAGTTACAACAAGATTCCAGTACGTCTGATACATTTAGCTGGCAAAATGATTCTTTATGGTACAAAGATCGCTTATACCTCTGTAAGAATTCCCAACTAAAACAAAAGATTCTTATGGAATTGCACACTTCTCCCTTAGGAGGGCACTCAGGATTTTTAAAAACTTACCACAGGGTTAAGAAGGAATTTTTTTGGGATGGCCTTAAATCAGATATTCAAAAATTTGTGGCGGAATGTTTGGTTTGCCAACAAAATAAAGTTGAAACAATTAAGACACCGGGTCTATTACAACCTTTATCCATTCCAAGCCAACGTTGGGAGGAGGTTTCAATGGATTTTATCACAGGTTTACCCAAGTCTGAGGGAAAGAGTGTCATCATGGTGGTAGTTGACAGACTTACCAAGTATGCACACTTTTGTGCATTATCACATCCATTTAAAGCCAGTACAGTTTCTACTGCATTTATGGAAACAATTCAAAAGCTACATGGAAACCCAAAGATTATTGTAAGTGACAGAGATCCCATTTTCACTGGAAATTTTTGGACAGAATTATTTTCTTGTCTTGGTACTCAGTTAGCTCATAGCTCATCTTATCATCCTCAATCTGATGGGCAAACTGAGATAGTAAACAAATGTTTGGAAGGATATCTTCGTTGCTTTGTATCTGATAAACAGACACAATGGGTCAAATGGTTGCCTCTGGCTGAATGGTGGTATAACACTTCCTTCCATACAACAAAAAAAATGACCCCATTTATGGCACTTTATGGATATCAGCCACCATCCATCACATCATATTTAAGAGAAAATTCTAAGGTTCAAGCAGTGGAACATCACATCGAACATCAACAACAAGTCCTCCAACTCTTAAAGGATAACCTCGTGTTGGCACAGAATAGAATGAAACAACAGGCAGATCAACATCGCAGTGAAAGAAGTTTTGATGTAGGTGATTGGGTATTCCTACGGCTACAACCATATAAGCAAATGTCCCTCAAGCAAGCTAAGAAGGATAATAAATTATCACCAAAGTATTATGGTCTGTACAAGGTGTTGCAAAAGATTGGTACTATGGCATACAAATTGGAGCTTCCTGCAGCTTCTCGATTGCACCCAGTTTTCCATGTTTCATGTTTAAAGAAGGTTATAGGCGACAAGCTCCCAGTTCAAACAATATTGCCAGAACTTGACGAGGAAGGAAAAATTATATTGGAACCAGAAGCAGTCACAGAAACAAGAACTCGACAGCTACGAAATCGATCAATTTCAGAGTATCTTATCAAGTGGAAGAACTTATCCGCTGAAGATTCCACATGGGAGGATGAGAATTTTATACAGAAGCATCCAGAACTACTCAAGTGTTGAGGACAACACTTTTTTGAAGGAGAGGGGCATGTTGGGTCCCTATAATACTAGTGATTACCCCATTACTATTGTAGTTGCATCCCTTATTAATATTTTTGTGCCCCTATTATCCCCATATTGTTATTACTGTGCCCCATAGAATCCCTCTATTGTTATTTTTGTGGCTTTATATTATTATTGTTAGGTCGGCTGGCTTATATTGTGACTCCTTAGACTCCTATATATAGAAAGGAGGTTTTGTCATTTGAATCATCCAAGAATTGTTCATTTATGTAATGTAAATGAGGTTGCCCCCTCGAAGAGGCTAAATTCTAAGGTGTTGATCTATCTTTTCTATCTTTTCTTGAGCTGGTTTCATAACATGGTGATTATCAATAGTTGGGACTTAAGAAAATGGAAAATGGACTCAAGTACATTGTCCAAAACTCAACATGTATCCATATCGTATGTATTGATCTTTTTTCAATTTGTTTTATAATAGTTTAACTCAAACTTTCAATTTCTCAGTACTCAAAAATCAATTTTATCTCTCACCCTTAGTGGCATAACACATTGTTGCCTTTTACGCTCCATTAAATGATTTATTCCTTCTTCAAACCTTGTATTTTTCTCATAGAATAAATTCTTTGTCCACCTTAGCTCTAAGGTGTAGATTTATATTATTCAATAATATAAATTTACTTAATGAGACAGAGATAACCTTTAGCATCAAGATCTTCAATTGTTGTACACTTGAGATCTTGAGTTTCATATTTCAGTAATTTTAATTGAATCACTAAAGGATCACTTCCTGTTGGCTCAAACACAGAGCCTGGCCCCAAGGGTACCACTAATACACATGGGAAGAAAATGCGATGGCAAAATCCGATGGAAGGGATAAAATCAGAAAAATCATCGGCAGTTAATTTAATGTATTTTTTTTAAATCTTGTCAATCAGTGGATATCTAACGTAAAAGTAATTAGCATCAAATATGTGACGTTAGTTTATAAACGTCAGATATTCAACGTTGGTTTAACAACAACAAATATTTGACGAATTCCACCATTAGTGCTTTCTTCCATTAGACATGTCTAATATCGGATCACTTTACAAAAAATTGATGTATATATATATATATATATATATATATATAGAGAGAGAGAGAGAGAGAGAGAGAGAGAGAGAGAGGCCCGAACATCATATAACTTTGACATAGTTGCTAATATACTTGTGATGGTTTTGAAAGGTTGTAGCCCTATTTTCAGGTTAATTTTTGAAGAAAATCATCACTTAAAGTTTGGTGAGAAAAAAATTCACATAACATTCCTCAAGGAGGCCAAGGAGATGTGGAATCGACATTAGGGGCTTCAAAGGATGGAAAATGTTATTGCCCTTGTAAAGATGCAAGGGCTTGAAGAAAAGGAGACTTCTAATAGAAACAATTGAAAGGCATTATAGATATTATGAACACGTTGAAGGAAGACATGGATATCATCCATTAGTAATTTATTCATTATAAGACTTTGTATTGTAGATTGTTTTTGTAAATTCTTATATTTATATTATATTTTAGATTATATATCTTTGTATTATAAATGTTTATATTAATTCTTCTGGGAGATATTTGAAATATGTGGTCATATTTATGTGGATAAATATTATTTGATTAATTATTATGATTATGATCAATTAAGGGGTTAGGTCAAGTTATGTGTTAATTAGTTTATGGGATTAGGGATAAGGGGTTATTGTTTAAAGGTTTAGAGGTTAGGGGTGAAAGGATTAGAGGCTAGGGGTTTAACGACTTAGGGGAATGGGGTTAAGGTGTTAGGAGGTTAATGTATGTTCAAGGGGTTAATTAAGGCCTAGATGATTTAGAGATTAATGGGTTTTTAGGGAGCTTTATTGTTAGGTCCCTATAATACTAGTGATTCCCCCATTACTATTATCGTTGTATCCCTTATTGTTATTGTTGTGCCCCTATTGTCCCCATATTGTTATTATTGTGCCCCATAGAATCCCTTTATTGTTATTTTGGTGCCTTTATATTATTATTTTTAGGTCGACTTGGTTATATTGTGACCCTTTAGACTCCTATATATAGAAAGGAGGTTTTTTCATTTGAATGATCCAAGAATTGTTCATTTGTGTAATGTAAAGGAGGTTGCCCCCTCGAAGAGGCTTATTTCTAAGGCGTTGACCTATCTTTTCTATATTTTTGTGAGCTGGTTTCATAACATTTGCTATCAGAGCTTTGGATTCTAGGGTTTCACTGCTCCAAATAGGTCATCACAGTATTTTCGCTATAACTATTTTTCTGCGATGTTTCAGAAGCGCAAAAAAAAAAAAAAAAACCATTTGAGATGAAAGCTAGCTAAAACTCAGGTCAAAATTTCAGATCTTTGTTCACTATATGTTCGGAGATATGATCTGAGGAATTTAGGGTTTTTGCAGACTCCCGAATTACATCCCAAATATTTGACCTGGGGAAAATCATCACAACTTTCTCTCTGAGCATCAGATTGAATTTTAGTAAGAAGTTACAGAAAGAGGACAGACTGTAGTTTTTTGGGTACCAGTTTCAAATCCTAAGGTTGAAACAGTGAACCGCAGCATGTCGTACCATTTCTCTCTATTGAACAAGTCTATACTTAGGTCATCGTGGGAGATTTGGAACAACTCTTCATTGGAGAATTCAATCTTGATCAAACTTGCGGAGTTAGAAATATTACTCAGAGGGTTACTACAGGAAGAAATTTCAAACCTTAGAGATCTAAAATTAGAGAAATGCATTAGATTCAATATCAAGCTCCTACAAAGTGAAAAACAAAGGTGTGTAGTTTTTTTTTTTGCATAAGCTTGGTTTGAAAAATTAGTTGGAAGGAATTCAAAGGGTATAGTGAAGCATTATTAACGGTAATTGATGCCCCGAAGAAAGAAAATGGAAACACCTAGTAATCAACCGGAAAGCTCTAGCATGACTCATGAAGAAGAGGAAGAAATGAAACATGATATATCAAAATTAAAAGACCAAGTGCAACAAATGTCACTCGCACAAAAAGTAATAGAATCTAAGATGGATGGTTTAAAGAAAGACGTAGAAGCTAAGATGGATGGTTTAAGGAAAGGCGTATAAGCTAATATGAATGACGTGGAAGCTAAGATGGAAGGTGTGGAAGCTAAAATGGACAATTTGAAGATAGAATTGAAGACAGGCATGAAAGATTTGAAAACAGATTTGAAGATAGATTTTACAAAGTTTCTACAAGAAATGATTACTAATGGCGAAAGGGTAAAAGGAAACTCATGATGAGAACAAAATAAATGTTAATCATGATTTCATAGACTCTGACATTGAATTGAAGAACCACCATGTTCCAAAGATTGATATGAGGAAGTTTGATGGCAAGGATCCCAGAACATGGATACTATAGATGGAGAAATTTTTCGATCTCCATAATGTGCAAAACACACAAAAGGTACACATTGCAACTTTATATTTGGAACCAAATCAGTTTCTATGGTATCGATGGCTTTGCTCTCATAAACAAATTGTCACTTGGGCTATTTTTACGGATGAAATATTAGCACATTATGAGGATAAAAAAACCAATACTTTTTTTAGCCAATTGATAAATCTCAAACAAAAGGGTTCAATGATGGAGCACATTAAGGTCTTCCAGAAATTGAATATAAGGGTAAAAGATATTCCAGAGGAGCATAGGATTGATGTGTTCATAGTGAATTTAAAAGATAACATCCAACATGAGGTTCACCTTTGGGAACCAGATTCATTGGAGAAGGCATTCAGGTTGGCAAGAAAAATGGAAAGCAAAATTATGGCAACAAGGAAGCCTACCACTCACAATCATAAAGATGGAAGTGTTACTGCCCCTAGCCATCCAAAACCTACAAGGTTGACACCACAACAATTGGAAGAAAAAAGAGCAAAAGGGCTTTGTTACAGTGGTGATAGAAAATACACTAAAGGTCATAAGTGTTCCGAGAATAAATTATTTTACATAAATTGTGAAGAGGAGGAAGAAAAGGAACATGAAACATTAGAAGAAGAGGATATACACCTGGAACAAACCTTTGAAAAATAAGAAATGAATCCGACCATATCGTGTAATGCATTGGCTGGAATTACCACTCCTCAAACTATCAAGATAGAAGGGCATATCAAGAAGAAAAAGGTAATAATGTTGATTGATTCGGGAAGTACCCATAATTTTATTCATTGTAAGATAGCTAAGGAATTGAATTGCTTCCTATATCCAGCACCAGAGTGTCAAGTGATGGTTGCAAGTGGAGGAACCATAAATTGCTTAGAAAAGTGCCATAATATCAAGCTATCCATGGGAGAATATGTATTGAATAGCCCAATGCTTTCCATTTCAATGGGTGGTGCTGATGTTGTACTAGGAGTCCGATGGCTACGATCCTTGGGGACAATAGCTTTTAATTTTCAAGAACTTTTCATGAAATTCCCTTCAGAAGGAAAGGAAGTTGAATTAAGGGGTATCGCAAGGAAATTGGGAAAGATAATCAAATCTAACGGAATGACAAAGCTTCTAAAGAAAGAACAATGAGGCATAATTGCATAGTTATGTTCACTAGAGGTTCCCACATTGAAATCATCCATTTCTCCAAATCTCCAAAAAGTCTTGGACAATCATTTCAAGGTATTTGAGACTCCCAAAGGCCGCTCACCGATTCATGATCAGGATCATGCTATTAATTTGATTCCAAGAAGTGTTCCTCCAAACATCAGGCCTTACATATATCCCTTTTTCCAAGAGAGTGAAGTTGAACGTATGGTTGCAGAAATGCTAGAGGCTGGTATAATTCAACCTAGTCAAAGTTCTTTCTCTGCTCCAGTAGTATTGGTTTACAAGAAGGATGGATCATGGCGCATGTGTCCATATTATAGGGAGCTCAACAAGCTCATTATTAAAGATAAATTTCCCATTCCTGTCATTGATGAATTATTAGATGAATTACATGGATCAATTTACTTCACCAAGTTGGATCTTCGTTCAGGATATCATCAAATCAGAATGAAGACTGAAGACATTCCAAAAACAACATTTAGAACTCATGAGGGTCATTATGAATTTTTGATCATGCCTTTTGGCCTTACTAATACACCTTCTACATTTCAAGGTTTGATGAATTCCATTTTCAAACCCTTCCTTAGAAAATTTGTGTTAGTATTTTTTGATGATATAGTAATCTACAACAAGTCTTGGAAGGATCATGTCCAACATGTTGACATGGTGCACAAACTATTGGAGGAGAAACAATTATATGCAAAAACCTCCAAATGTTTCTTTGGAGTACAAGAGGTAGAATATCTAGGTCATATTGTATCTCATGAAGGTGTTAAGGTAGACCCTAGCAAAATTAAAACCATTAAGGAATGGAAAATCCCCACATCCATAAAGCATCTACAAGGATTTCTCCGGTTGACAGGGTATTATAGCAAGTTTGTTAAGAATTATGGGAGAATAGTAGCACCTCTAACAACATTATTAAAGAAAGATGCATTTTCATGGACTCTAGAAGCAACGAAGGCCTTCGAACATCTTAAAGAGGCAATGTGCCAAACACTAGTCTTAGCTACACTGGACTTCACAAAAACCTTTATTGTGGAATGTGATGCCTCAGGAAATGGAATTGGTGCTGTTTTAATGCAAGAAGAAAGACCCCTTGCTTTTGAAAGTCGTCCAATCAAAGGAAAGTATTTACACAAATCTATTTATGAGAAGGAATGTTGGCAATACTACATGCACTTAAGAAATGGAGACCCTACCTAATGGGAAGACACTTCAAGGTAAAAACAGATCATGATAGTCTTAAATACTTTTTAGAACAAAGATTATCTCCAGAAGAGCAACAAAAATGGGTCACAAAGATGTTGGGTTATGACTTTGAAATCGTCTACAAAAAAGGGAAGCAAAATGTTGTGGCAGATGCACTCTCAAGAAAGGATGAGGATGTGGAAGCATTTCTTTGTGCCATTTCTATTATCCAACTAGATTGGAAAAACGAAGCAAGGGATGAATGGAAGAATGACGAGGCAGTGTGGGCACTCATTCAAAAGATACAACAAGATCCCAGTACATCTGATACATTTAGCTGGAAAAATGATTCGTTATGGTACAATGATTAGTTATACCTATGTAAGAATTCCCAACTCAAACAAAAGATTCTTAGGGAATTGCACACCTCTCCCTTAGGAGGGCACTCAAGATTTCTAAAAACCTACCATAAGGTTAAGAAGGATTTGTTTTGGGATGGCCTTAAATCGGATATTCAAAAGTCTGTGGCGGAACATTTGGTTTGCCAAAAAGATAAAGTTGAAAAAATTAAGACCCCAGGACTATTACAACCTTTATCCATTCTAAGCCAATGTTGGGAGGAGGTTTCAATGAATTTTATCATAGGTTTACCCAAGTCCGAAGGAAAGAGTGTTATCGTGGTGGTTGTTGACAGACTTACCAAGTATGCACACTTCTGTGCATTATGTCATCCATTTAAAGTGAGTACAGTTTCTACTGCATTTATGGAAATAGTTCAAAAGCTATATGGAAACCCAAAGATTATTGTAAGTGATAGAGATCCCATTTTCATTGGAAATTTTTGGACAGAATTATTTTCTTGTCTTGGTACTCACTTAGCTCATAGCTCATCTTATCATCCTCAATCTGATGGGAAAACTGAGATAGTAAACAAATGTTTGGAAAGATATCTTCGTTGCTTTGTATCTGATAGCCAGACACAATGGGTCAAATGGTTGCCTCTGGCTGAATGGTGGTATAACACTTCCTTCCATACTGCAACAAAAATGACTCCATTTATGGCACTTTATGGATATCATCCACCATCCATCACATCATATTTAAGAGAAAATTCTAAGGTTCAAGCAATGGAAAATCACATCGAGCATCAACAACAAGTTTTCCAACTCTTAAAGGATAACCTCACCTTGGCGCAGAATAGAATGAAATAGTAGGCAGATCAACATTGCAGCGAAAGAAGTTTTGATGTAGGTGAATGGGTATTCCTACGACTACAACCATATAAACGAATGTCCCTTAAGTAAGCTAAGAAGGATAATAAATTATCACCAAAGTATTATGGTCTGTACAAGGTGTTGCAAAAGATAGGTACTATGGTGTACAAATTGGAGCTTCCTACATCTTCCGAGTGCACCCAGTTTTCCATGTTTCATGCTTAAAGAAGGTTATAGGTGACAAGCTTCCATTTCAAACAATATTTCCAGAATTTGATGAGGAAGGAAAAATCATATTGGAACCGGAAGAAGTCAAAGAAACAAGAACTCGACAGCTACGAAATCGATCAATTTCAGAGTATCTCATCAAGTGGAAGAACTTACCCATTGAAGATTCCACATGGGAGGATGAGAATTTTATACAAAAGCATCCAGAACTATTCAAGCGTTGAGGACAACAATTTTTTGAAGGAGAGGGGCATGTTAAGTCCCTATAATACTAGTGATTCTCCCATTACTATTTTCATTGTATCCCTTATTGTTATTGTTGTGCCCCTATTATCCCCATATTGTTATTATTGTGCCCCATAGAATCCCTCTATTGTTATTTTTGGGCCTTTATATTATTATTGTTAGGACGGCTTGGTTATATTGTGACCCCTTAGACTCCTATATATAGAAAGGAGGTTTTGTCATTTGAATCATCAAAAAATTGTTCATTTGTGTAATGTAAAGGAGGTTGCCCCCTCGAAGAGGCTTATTTCTAAGGCATTGTTCTATCTTTTCTATCTTTGTGAGAGCTGGTTTCATAACATTTATTAATACACTTTTAAAGTATATTACGCACATTTAAAAAATTGACATCGTGAGTACAATTTTATAGCAAAGAGGAAAATAATTATATAGTATATTGTAATAAAATTTTATAAGACAAAATATAAATATATAAATATCATTAAAAAATTAATTAAATAAAAGTTTCATTAAAAATAAAATTATCGTAAAGAAAGATGATTCGATGAAGACAAAAATAGTCCATTTTATTTAGGTAAGATAATAATTAATAAAAACCATTTTTTTAAAGAATATATATATATATATATATATATATATATATATATATATTAAAAAGTTTAAATTTATAAATCTTTTTATTATATAAAATGATATTTTTTCTGTAAATTTAATTTTCTTGTTATAAAATTACATTTTTTAAATAAAAAATTTAACTTAGAAAATATTTTGTTACATATAAAACTATAATTTTGCCTCTAAAATCAAAGTGAAGTAATTTTTGATAATTAAAAGCATTGTCCATTTTAACTATTTTTGGTATGAAAGTAGATTCACATTGATATCCATGATTCATTGATATCTTGAATGTGAATGGAATCTATAAAATATTTGGAAAACAAATATATTGGAAGTGGATAATTATTAAAATTCTTTTACCATTTTTTATAAGGTTGTTTGAATTTCTCTTAAAATAATTAAGATAGTTTCAATACTTGGAGAATAAGTAATATTATAATGTTTAAGTTTCTATTATAATTATTTAATTAATTTTATATATAATGACATTATAATGATAAATGAAAAATAAGATCAATATGTTATTTATTATGGTTGCGACTATATATCTCAGATAGTGTCTTGCTTCCTAAATGTCACGAAAATTAACATCTTTCCTAGATTTTTTCAACATATTCTTAAATATCTCGATAAATTGCACAAACATCATCATTGTAGATTTGTTATATTTGTTTCTCACTCTCACCTAAGTTGTCTTTGCCTTTGTTGTATTTGTTTTCCTATATTATATTTGTAAACGCTTTTATCATTTAAGTATTTGTTATATATACTAATATTAATTTGTTGATTGTAATAGTATAGTATGCCCCCCCTAGAACATTGCTCAACAAGGAAGAGGTGGTTGTAGTACAAGCATCTGTTCAAGAACATTAATACAATATTGAGGATCAACCTAATGATCCTATGGAAGAAGATAATGATGTTGATAACATAATTGAAGAACATGAGACAAATAGATTGATCCGGGAGACATTTAATAATGGTGGAATGGACAATGATTGCAACTAGTATGATGATTCTTATGATATACATGTACTTAAGAGGGCAAGTAAACCTCTTTATGAAGGCTCATAAACATCTCTTCTCTCTATTATATTGGGGCTGGTCAACTTAAAGGTGACAAATGGTTTTTCAAACACATGTGTGACACAACTCCTAAGGTATTTAATATTTTGTGATATTTAGTACAAGTACATGATAAAACAATCTTTTTTTCTTTGTTTATAATGCTAGTATATTGATCATCATTTAACTTGTAGCATTTGGATGCAATATGTACAATTAATATTGTTTACATAATCTAGTACTACTGATTTTTTATGTTGTATATTGTAAGGTGAATTTATGTTACCATCGTCAAATGTTTTACCTCGTACATATGAAAATTTACATGCCATTATAAAAGATATTGGAATGGAATACCATGTTATTCATGCATGTCTTAATAATGATATTATCAATTATAAAGAACATACATTGAACGAAAAATACCCAAAATATGATGAGAGTAGATATCAAACTAATAAAGTGACAAAAAGGGTGCCTCTCGAGGTTCTTCATTACATTCCCATAATTCCACATTTGCGACATTCTTCGGGTGCAAAATCATAGCACAAATTATGGATTACCATGCAACGAATAGAAGTGAAGATGAGTTTCTTCGAATGCATGTAGATGGATCTGCATTTAGGAATATAGAGGAAAGGTGGCAAAAGTTTAAAATCTTAGGATTTCATTATTAGCTAACAATGTTAATCCATATGGAGAGCTTAGATATACTTACTCGGTGTGGCCCACTTTTGTTATCAACAACAACATTCCTCCATGGATGTCGATAATGAGGAAACACATAATGTTGATAATGATTGTTCCAGGTATTAATTAGTTTAGAATAATTTTTTTAACACAATAGCATCTCAATTGTCTTGTTTGTTTAGTAATTATGTCTTATATTTTTTTTTTACTCATATATGTTTAATTATGTCTTATATTTTTTTTATTAACTCATATATGTATTAATTATGTAATGTATTTTCAATCAATTAGGTAAGTACCATGTCAAATATATGAATGTATATATTGGACTTCTTATCGATGAGTTAGTGGAGTTATGGAACAATTTAATTATGTACGATATCTCTCGACCAGTAGATGCACAACGAGAATTTGAATTCCATGTAATATTTGTATGGAAAATTCATGATGCCCCAGGTCTAACACATTTTTGTGGTGTTATAATGTTACCCTACACTTTAATATTGTTAAATTTTATGAAGTTCATTTCATGTGTGATTTTTAAATAATTCCTTCATTTTACATACTTAAAATAATTGATATAAAAATTATTCCATCTCTTGCAAGTCTTCAAACAAACGGTAAATTTTATTGTCCAGTTTGTGGTTCTAAGATGAAATCTCTTCATTCAAGAATCTTAGGAAAGTACGTGTTTGATGCATATAGGCACTTCCTTTCTAATAACCATAGGCACCGATGTACCGAAAACCATATTTTCAATGGGAAATAAGGGAATAGATTAAGACCATGGAGAATGAAACCTCATGCATGGAAGTTGCAATTTAATAGAGTCTCTCAAGGTATGGATTGAATCGTCTATGTTTCAATATATATGATATGTTTGGATTATTTTGTATTTTTATTGCATTTTCTTCATTGTACTAATTGACAGGCATTGTTGTCATAATATCTTTAACTATGATTCACCTTATGGGTCGTCAAGGAATTAACAACAGGGAACTTCCACGAGGAATGAAAAGTTACCTTGATAAATTCAATCATTAGAGGAAATTTTAGCCTAAAAGTGGCCTCTTAAGGAAAAATAATAAAATAATAAAATAAGAGTTATGAATTTTGGAGGGAAGAATAAATCTACTTTTTTATTATTATTTTGGCTTATCTTCTTATAGGTTTACTCAAGTTTCAAGTGTAGAAACTCATTGTATGCATAATTAAATTCCACATCCAACAAGTACCCATTATGCGTACTTCTAAGAAGACCCACATTGATAAAAAAATTAAGAATACATTAAAAGAGTGTGTTGAACACACTTTTTTAATGTATCTTCAATGACGCAGGTGGAAGCAATGGATTTATAAACCCAATAATCACCCCGCTTAACACCCTTTTCAAAAAAATTATGCCTTTTCCTTTCGGAACCGAAAGGCCTTTTAAAATGCCCAAACAATGCTTTTTCCCCTTTTAAATAAATATATGTGTTAATGCCACAAATCGGGATCTGGTCGATCGGACGGTCCATATTAAATCCGTTTATCAGTGGTCGGCAGACGCAAGGTCTACGCTATCGACGCTTCCCTTTGGTGGAGGTTCGATGCGATTATCACTAATCGCTATCGGTGATCGCTGCTGCTCCCACTTAGCGCTTTACCGCTCCCGCTTCAGAACGCCGATGTGATATGTCGATGATCGATAGTCGCAAAGGTTTGAGGTTTATACTTTAACGTTGGTCACTTTGTTGTTGTGATGCGATAAGGTGTCCGGACCCGATAAGACTCAAAACGCCCGTATATAATATTTCAAATCTGCTTTACAGATCCACTAAGTGTTTTTGCGCGATTTCTCTGTGTAAATGGGATTTTCGCTTCCAGCCGAAACCACACTAACAAACTTTTCCGAACCCGATATGGGTGATCTGACGACTAGGATTAAATTGACCTCAAACAATAAGATTCATATGAAAACTTCTAACTTCAATCAACATTGCGGCTTCTATTGTGAAGCATGAAAATAAAGGAATAATCAATTTAGCCGCATACACAGAAACACAAACAAATTGAGGTTTTCCACAGATTTAATAAACAATTACACACACAACACCATTTATTCAAAAATAAAGGAAATTACAGAGTCTCGGCCTTGGCCCAATTCATAGATGTAAGACCTCTGTTTCACATGAAAACCCGCACACAAATCTTGGGTTCTCGCTCCACCCCTCTCTCAATCCTCTCTCTCTCTATTCATTACATTTTCCTTCCTTTAATCCATCGGATATCATTCCAACCATATCTAACAACAAAATCTCTATTTTTAATAAATCTAAGAGCAAATCTCTAACTCCTAGCTCTATGCTAAGAATCCTATCTTTTAATCTAAAATAAGACCATTTCTAACTTATTACAATAATGAAATACAACTAATTTCTTGAGAGATCCAACCCTCTCAGTAAAACGGCTTTTTGCCAATCAGTCAATGAATTTCAACTTGTTTAGCCGCAACATGTGAACAAACTTTCACATTGCTGGCTAAGTCTAGATGCACTTGCATCAGACTCTTAGGGAAGAAAAGAATCATCCTTTAGACTTTCAGGACTTACTCCATACTTCTGCAATTCTGCTGTAGTCAACCCGCTAGCATCTTCCACTGGCTGTCCTTTCCATTTGACTAAATATTGGAAATAAATCTGCCTTCTAGTTCTCTTGGATACTCTTTGCTCCAAAACAACTTCAACTTCTTTCTTAACTGTCTTTGGCATTTGTTCTTCCTAGTTCACAGTTTGAAGTTCATCTCCTGTAGTTTCCTCCTGTAGCTCTGTCTCTGCCTCTTTATATGGATACAAATCTACAACATTAAAAATGGGGGATATTCCAATCTCTTCTGGCAACTCAATTTCATATGCATTGGCTGAAATTTTTCTTAGAATTTTACAAGGTCCTATATTTTTCATTTTCATTTTATTGTAACTTTTAGCAGGAAATCTTTCTTTTCTTAAATACACCATTACTAGATCTCCCACTTGGAATTCTTTCTCTCTTCTTTTCAGATCTACCCTCTGTTTGTATTTGTTGCTGCTTTCCTGTAATTTGCCTTTGACTTCTTCCTGTAGTCTTGTTGTGCTCTACAACAACCCCCCATTTCATATCATTTTTATTCCCAAAACTATCATATGAAATGGGTCCCTTTAGATTTTAATTGGTATCAATATTGTATTATTTAAAAGGGTCCGAAAACCAAATGAAAACATTATAAAAAACCTTTTTGAAAAACCCATTTTGATCAAATAAATCAATCTTTTATCATTGCGATAAAGCGATCGCAAGATCGCATATCGCAATGACATAAGGAACATAATTAAATGGCACATTGGTTTCCGCCGATGCGATATCGCTATCGGCTATCGGCAATGCTCTATGCACATTCTTAAAGCGCCCCCAGGCCATTCCCCCGATGCGATGCGATATCGCTATCGGCAATCGGCGATTTACTATCCATGTCTCATGTAATGCCAATTCCCCTGATGCGATGCGATATCGCTATCGGCGATCGGGGTTTTCAAAAGGTGTCAATATAAGAAGTTTAAGCTTGCCCCGATGGCCGATTGCGATAAAGCGCAGATTTAAGAAAAGCCGTTAAAATGAAGGGATATCATGATCAATTCATATTAAAAGCTTGATCTGTCCAACAATGATTCACCTGCGCTCAACCGCCAAAACATCTACAGCACGCTTAAATGAATCATTCGGCCGATTAATGATATAATGGGCATTTAAGGATTGGCAGGTTTTAAACAGCCATTTAATGTAATTGTAAGTCCTAAAATCTTCCCATGGGTTGTATCCGTGCCCATTTTAAAAGTTAATCTCTCACCACGCATCGGTCAATATATCTCATCCATTGAAGTTTTCATTGCCAATTCTCTGTGTTACGTTTATTTTCGCTTCTGTGCAGAATTCATCCAAAGAAGAAAACTCAAGCAAAATGGGGAAGAAATCTAAGAATACCACAGGCGCTTCTGTTGCGCCAGCCGCAGGACAAGCTGTCGCTGATCCCTCAAACAAAAAGAAAGGATTGATTTCAGATACTACATGTTCTGGTCTCGGCAGAACTACTTGGCAAAGCACCTACAACTTGATTGAAGTTGAAGAACCCAAAGTGACAATAGTAGAAGCTACTGCAGATTCAACTCGGAAATCTGATGCCACTCTAAAGGACTTAGCTGACTCCTTCCTTCATCGGATAGCAGCTAGGGAACAAATTCTCCCATACACAGATGTAGTGCGGTGGGCAATTGAGGAAATCCCAATCCTGGATAGAACCTTCAGCACCAGAGACGGGAGAATTTTCGGGTCGTTCAAAGCTGATGATCTAAGGCAAATGTATCATTTGCCTGAGCCAGAGAAGACATATAATAAGGCGTTCTTGGAAAAATTCCAAAACGAGAACGAAGTTGAATCCGAACCCATCCGGGATTGGAGACAAAATCCGGCAAAGCACAAACATGAATCTTCTGGTAAGTACTCAGTTGATTCCTTGGCTTCTCCTTATTGCTACGCTGGAATAATGGTGTGTAGATTGTGGGGATTTCATGACTCTTCTAATTTCACTATAGAAATGGTTCCCTTAATGGAAGCTGCATGCAATAGTATAATAATGGATTGGGCCACTATTCTCTCAGATAAACTAGCCAAAGTTGTTCTTGAGTTTAGGAATAAGACTCGCATCTCTGAAAGGATAATTCCCCCATTTTATTACAGTGCCTATATTTTAGATACCTTGTGTTTTAATTCTGAATTTCCTGTGCTCGGATGGAGGTGGACGCCACAGGACTCCATGCCTATTCACATTTACCACCAGAAATTATGGAAATCCTCTTACAAGCACCATCTGTACCAAGTCTGCAATGGCTTTATGTTGCCTATTTATTATTCTATTTTTGATAAACCCATTCCCAAGATTTCCTACCAAGCTGGGATTGATTTAATAGCAGTAGGGAGCTGGTTTGGAGAGGAGAAGTTCACTTATATAAGAGTTTTCGGTAGCCAAGCCGAACCTCATGTTCTCCCTTTATACATACCTGATAAACTGTTGGCAAGGGAAATCTCTTACCAGATTATTGCTGAGAGTGTTACACAGACTCTCAAGAAAGATAAGAAGCAGGGCTGGCCCTCTTTGCCTTTGAGATGCGGTGTCTATACCTTGCATGATCTCAAACATGCAGAAAAAGAAGCTACAAAGATTAAATCATTAACTCTAGCAACTCTTCCAAATAGGCAATTTGATCCAAACAAAGTTGGCTATAATGCACTAGAACAGGCCAAATTGTCAAAATTTGATCATAAAGAATATGTGTTTGACAACTTGTTCTCTTCAGCTGAGTCAATAATGCAGGTTAAAACATTGGCCAAAATGAAATATCATGATGAAGGGTTGACTGAATTTAACAGACTTAGAGAACAAAGGTTGCAAACTCTGCCTCTAGATCTATTAGCAACAACCCCAGCAACATCGTCAAGCGAGCCTGAACGGCAACAGTCAAAGGAACCTCCAGTTACAACAAAAGAACAAGAGAAGCCACAGGAGGAAAATCAGAAGAAAGAGCATGAGAATCAGCAGAAGAAAGAGCAAGAAAAAGTGCGGGAGGAGACCCAAACTGAAAAGGAAAAACAGACCAACATTGAAATAAATGTGGATACTCATATCGATCCTAAATTGCTCCAGGAATGGAAGCAATTTGATTCCATTATCAGTGGTCTGGAATGTTCAAAGGACACTGACACTTCAAAGGCAACAGACACACAGGAAATCACTTCACCACAGGTTCTAAGTGGAACCAGCGGCCCACCCATTTCTAAAGAGATAGAGATAATACCAAAGGACCCCTCTGACCAAATCATTTTGCAGGTAGAAGAGATTCCTCCCCTAGATGTCTTCTGCAGCCCAAGGCATAAAGCTGTAGTTAAACGACAAAGGAAACGAAGAAGGACTGATCAACCTTCCCTTTTCCCAGAACAGACGATCACGGGAAATGTGGTTTGGAAGGAGGAATTTGACCCCTCCGATGACCTGACAAAACTGTCTCAATATGCTGGAGCTTATTCGGCAACGACAATAGATAAGGCATCGGAGGTAAGCCTTTTACTGAAAACAAAGGATCAGGAGATTTTCTCGTTACAGGCACAGCTAACTGAAGCAAAGCAACAAGCGGAGCAGGCAGAGCAGCAATTGTTGACACAGCAGCAGTTAAACAATCAACTAACTCAACAATTGCAGGCAGAAAAACAAAGGATTGACCACAACGCAATCCAAAAGCAGAAAGAATTGTCAGAGGCCTTAGCGCAATTGAAGACAGCGAATGAGAAAATGTTGAAGTCAAAAGATGAACAAATCGCTCAGCTATCAGCACAGATTGAAAAGACAAAGGGCGTTCCACAAGTAGCTGAATTTAGAGCAGAAGCACTACAGATAAATACTGCATTGATAGCCCAAATTAAGCTTCTATGTCAACAAATCGCCCAAGCAGAGCCACTGTGCGAATTAGCGGCATCCATAAGTAATAAAGTAGACAAGGCTAGGACTGAATTGGATCAAGCTGAAGAAACAATAGCTGCATTTCTCGACTGGCAAGATTCTGATCAAGGACAAGCGGCGAATTTACCAAGAATCTTAGAGTCACATAAAGATATACTCTTTACAGAATGGCAGTCCCAGTTAATGAAAGCAGAGAGGGCGGTTTCAAGATGCAAATCTACTTCAAGCAATTTAGTTGAATTAGTCAATAACACTCTCTACTTATCAAACATGATTTCCCAATGCACACCAGGAAAGTTGACAACGATGAAAACATTGGAGCAATCATGTTATCCAGATCTAGAGGAAAAGGGGAGATTAATCGCTGGGATTAACAGCTTAACCTGGGACACCTATTGGTTCTTCTCGGTAAAGCTGCACACACAGAGAGCCGCCCTCAAGTGCCTTAGGGATGCAATCGGGTATATTATCCCCGATATTCAGGATGCCACCTATGCCGCCCAGCTCAGCTCGCGCCTCAACAGACCACCCGAAGTGGAGCCGATGCTTGCTATAAGTCAGCTCAGATTTAAAGGCAAACAACCTACTTGATGATTCATGCCGCCGACTGCCAGATTGCTGAAGAAAATAAGATCAAAATCAATTGATACCAATTAAGTAGGATTTCTGTTTTATAGATAGTTAGATTAATTAAGTATTTCTAGACCCTTTCATTGTCTTGGAAAGGGTCGTAAAGTTTTGTACTTGACTCAAATACTGAAGTTGCACTATTGTGCTTCAGTCGTATTCTTTTATGAAACTGGACCAGTTATTCTAAATTTGACAAGGAAGCTTTTATGCAATTGTGCACTATTGTCTTTGTTTGAGAGTGTTTCTGCGTTGAAGGAAGAATCTCAAGTAGCGATTGATATTGGGAGTGTCTAGTAGCTCATATGGTACTTTTATCTATGTCTGAATTCATTCTTTTTGTATGAATTGTTATTTGATTATCTTTGCTATTATCGAATATATATTTGTGCATTAACAGCAGTTCTGTATTTCTTCCACTATTGGATGTTTATGGTGTGCTTTCCTTTTAATCATATATGTGTCGATGATATAAATGACAAGTGTAGTAATATTGCTTTAATCGCTTTGCTTAACTATTTAAGTAATTTAATCCTTGAATGCATTAATGTCCATGTCTGTTAGATGGAGTCATCTATATGCCTGTCCATAGACACAGATCATCAAGCGCTACACTTTAAAGTGCAATAGTTCCTGGGATAAATAATAGTTATTTTATTTTGCTGGTAGATTTAGCTATTCGCCTATCATTAGATTAGTCAATCAATTATCCATTCATCCCGTTTATTCATAGCTGGGAAACTGGTCCCATTATCCCCAGTCGGAGCCACCATTCCAAACGGAAAAGGAGCTGTACTAAGGTTCGGACCGGGTGGTTATCCCCCAATGTTGTTGCAGCAATTTTCGAGGCCACAAAAAGTCTCTGCATTTGTTCCGCAAACTCTTCAGCTTTTGCACTTCTAGTCTCCTGCTTTCCCAAATCTCTGAGCTCATACACACCTCTTGGATGTATCCCAAAAAAAATCTGAAATGGACTCATTCCAGTACTCCGATTTGGAGTATCATTATAAGCAAATTCAACTTGAGCTAGTGCTAAATCCCACTGCTTAGGATTTTGATACACTAGACTTCTCAATATGTTCCCCAAGCTCCTGTTCACTACTTCGGTCTGTGCATCTGTTTGAGGATGATATGCTAAACTAAAATTGAGTTGAGGTCCCAGTTTCTTCAAAAGAGTTCTCCAAAAATGCCCTACAAACTTAGTATCTCGGTCAGACACAATACTTAGAGGTAACCCATGTAATCTTACAATCTCTGAAAAGAATAAATTAGCTATGTGTGTTGCATCACTAGTTTTCCTACAAGCAATGAAATGTGCCATCTTGGAAAATCTATCTACTACAACATAAATGGAATGATTCCCTCTCTAGGTTTTTGGAAATCCCAGAACAAAATCCATGCTAACTACATCCCACGGTCGGTCTGGTATTGTCAATGGCTGATACAATCCTGCATTCTGACTCCTTCCTTTAGCATGTTGACATATCCTACATTTCTCAACAAACTTCTTGACATCAAACTACATTTTTGGCCAATAATAAAAAGCATTCACCTAAGCAAAGGTTTTATCTTGTCCAAAGTGACCAGATAATCCTCCACTATGTTTCTCCTTTATTATGTTTTCCCTCATGGAATATTTGGGAATACATAACTTATTGCTTTTAAACAATAAGCCTCCTTGAATGAGATAATCTAACCACTGACTCCTGTTATGAACTACTAGATTTTGAACTGTTGCATAGATATCTTTGAAATCTACATCATCCTTGTACATTTCAATCATTTCCTCAAATCCTACAACACCCACCTTGAATTCTTGCACAATTAAACTTACCTTGCTCAATGCATCAACAACTTTATTTGACTTACCACTCTTGTGTTTTATCACAAAAGTAAAAATTTACAAAAATTCTACCCACTTGGCATGTTTTTGGTTCAACTTCGGCTAGTTGTTGATGAACTGTAAGGCATGATTGTCTGAATATAATATGAATTCCTTTGGCAGCAAATAATGTCTCCATTTCTTCAAGGCTTTCACAATAGCATAAAAATCTTTGTCAAAGGAAGAATATTTCCTCTTCGCTTCATTCAGTTTCTCACTGAAATACGCTATCGGTCTTTGTTCTTGGCTCAGAACTGCTCCACTGCAACTCCACTAGCATCTGTCAGAACTTGAAATACTTTTTCAAAATTGGGCAAAGCTAAAATTGGTTCCTCTGTGATCTTCTTCTTCAGCGATTTAAAATTTTTGTCTGCTGCTTCTGTCCACTTGAATGGTTGATTGATCTCCTTAATTGTTTCAAGAATAGGTGCACAAATCTGACTAAAACCTCTTATAAACTTTCTGTAAAAACTTGCAAGTCCATGGAAACTTCTTACCTCAAATATATTTCTAGGAATAGGCCAATTCCAAATTGCTTGGACCTTTTCTAGATCCATCTTCAATCCTTCTTTGGAAACTACAAATCCCAAGTAAATCAACTCTTCCTTCATGAAACTGCATTTCTTCATATTTATAAGTAGTTTCTCTTTCTGTAGAGTTCTTAAAACTAATTTAAGATGCTCTAAATGTTCTTCCTTACTTTTACTAAAAATTAGAATATCATCAAGGTACACAATAACAAACTTTCCTGCATACTCCTTTAAGACTTCATTCATTAATCGCATGAACGTGTTGGGTGCATTAGTGAGCCCAAAAGGCATCACTAACCACTCATACAACCCACTGTTTGTTTTAAAGGCAGTCTTCCATTCATCGCCTTCCCGAATCCTTATTTGATGATACCCACTCTTCAAATCTATTTTAGTAAAATATTTGGATCCACTCAAATAGTCCATTAAATCATCCATACGTGGCAAAGGAAATCTATACCTGATAGTGATTTTATTGATAGCTCTGGAATCTGTGCACATCCGCCATTCTCCTCCTTTCTTCGGACTGAGTACTGTTGGTACAACACATGGACTAAGACTTTCCCTGACTAGCCCCTTATCCATCAGCTCCTGCACTTGCCTTTCAACTTCTGCATTTTCTTGAGGAGTTAATCTATACGCAACTTTATTTGGTAAACTTGCCCCTGGTATTAGATCTATATGATGGCTAATACTCCTGATCGGTGGCAACACATTTGGTAACTCATCCACAATGATATCAGCAAAATCATCTAACAGAACTTTAACTTCTTCAGGAAAATCATCCAAATTTGTGGAAGTTAAAATTACCTTTGGTCTTCCCACAATGGCAAAATGCAACTCCTCACTTTTCACTACCTCCTGTAGCAACTCCTTTCCGCTTATCATCATAATACTACTTCCAGGTGTTCCTTTGTCAGCATCATTCTTCAATGGCAACAATGTATGCTTAGTTCCATCCTTCTCCATGGTATAAGTGTTCCTCCTCCCATCATGAATCGCTTTCCGATCAAACTGCCACGGTCTCCCCAATAATATATGACATACATCCATGGGCATTACATCACATAAAATCACATCTTTATACATACCAATTTGTATCTCCACCTTGCATTGTTTTGTCATAATGACTTGATGTCCCTTCTGTAACCATGACACCTTGTAAGGAGTAGGGTGCATGGTCTTTGCTAGTCTGAGCTTGTCCACCATCTATGTAGAAACCATATTGTCAATACTTCCACTGTCAATTATTACTTTGCAACACTTACCTTTTGATTTACACGTAGTTCTCAACAAATTCTTCCTCTACGCTGGCTCTTCAATCTCCTTTTCTGTCTTAAGCAAAGTCCTTCTTAATAACAAGGATTCTCCTTCTTCAAGGGGTTCTTCCTTCTCCATATGTTGAGGTGGTTCTGGCTTTGCCTCAGCCACATTCACATTCCTCTGATTTGCTAGTTTATTATGAGGACAATCCCATGATATATGTCCCCACTTTCCACATGTGTAACATCGAACATCTCTTCCTCAGCCTCTTCCTCTGGGCGCAAATCTTCCTCTGTTCCACTCTCCTCTTTGTGGTGGTCTACTGCTTGAGTTGCTTGCTTCATGCTGATGTTGTTGTCCCCTTGATCTGGTAGTCCCTCTACCTCTGACTGAGCTTCTCCCTCTATTCCTTTGACTCTGTTCTCTCAATATCTTCTCCTTTGCCTTCAAACTTGCTTGATAGGCATCCTCAATATTTTTCAGAGTTAACAAACTAATATCATCTTACACATCATATCTTAAGCCATTTATGTATCTAGCTACTTTCTCCAGGTCATCTTCTACATGTCCTGCTCTAATACTTAATCTATAAAATTCTTCTGTGTATTCCTTAACAGACATTCCCTTTTGCCTTAAATTTTGCATTTGTTTAAAAAGATTCAACTAATAATATCTAGGCAAAAACTTGGCTTTCATTTTACTTACCATTTTGTCCCATTGCTTGATCTTAGGCTTTCCTTTCCTCGTCCTGGATGTTTGTAATTCATCCCACCAGATCGCTGCATGACCCCTCAATCTGGTGACTGCAAACTTCACCATATTCTTCTCATCGACCTCTTCATAATCAAAGTACTTGTCTAAGGATCTGATCCAATCCATTAGCTCCTTTGCATTTAAACTTCCTTCATATGTAGGAATTTCCACTTTTGGTTTTCCTCCTACCTTAGCCAACATCTTGATGAGTTTAGTAGCCTCATTTTCTTCTTCTTCTTCCTCCTCTGTGGAAGATTCTTCTGTAGCACTATCAATGCCTTCATCAGGTGCTCTTCTCTGGGAAACCTCCATAGTATCCATCCTCATCTGCAAACTTCAGATCTCCTCTAGAAAAACTGCGTTTGCTTCTGGTCTTCATCGACCAATTCCAGCTCCTCTCCTTGGCAGCATTTTTGCTGCAATCAACCTCAGCTTCTGCTCTGATACCAAAAATTGACACAGGCGGAAGAAATGGATTTATAAACCCAATAATCACCCCGCTTAACACCCTTTTCAACAAATTATGTCTTTTCCTTTTGGAACCGAAAGGCCTTTTAAAATGCCCAAACAATGCTTTTTCCCTTTTTAAATAAATATATGTGTTAATGCCGCAAATCGGGATCTGGCCGATCGGATGGTCCAGATTAAATCCATTTATCGGCAGTCGAAAAACGCAAGGTCTGCGCTATTGGCACTTCCCTTTGGTGGAGGTCTGATGCGATTATCGCTAATCGCTATCGACGATCGTTGCTACTCCCACTTAGCGCTTTACCGCTTCCCCTTCAGAATGCCGATGTGATATGTCGGCGATCGGTAGTCGCAAAGGTTTGAGGTTTATACTTTAACATTGACCACTCTGTTGTTGCGATTCGATAAGGTGTCCGGACCCGATAAGACTCAAAACTCCCATACATAATATTTCAAATCTACTTTACGGATCCGCTAAGTGTTTTTGCGTGATTTCTTTGTGTAAATTGGATTTTCGCTTCTAGCCGAAATCACACTAATAAACTTTGGCAAACCCGATATGGGTGATCTAATGTCTAGGATTAAATCGACCTCAAAAAATATTATTCATATGAAAACTTATGACTTCTATCAACGCTACGGCTTCTATTGCAAAGTGTGAAAATAAAGGAATGATCAATTTAGCCGCATACACAGAAACACAAATAAATCGAGGTTTTCCACAGATTTAATAAACAATTACACACACAACATCATTTATTCAAAACTAAAGGAAATTACAGAGTCTCGGCCTTGGCCCAATTCATAAATGTAAGACCTTTGTTTCACATGAAAACCCGCACACAAATATTGGGTTCTCACTCCACCCCTCTCTCAATCCTCTCTCTCTCTATTCATTACATTTGCCTTCCTTTAATCCATCAGATATCACTCCAACCATATCTAACAACAAAATCTCTATTTTTAATAAATCTAACAACAAATCTCTAACTCCTAGATCTATGCTAACAATCCTATCTTTTAATCTAAAATAAGACCATTTCTAACTTATTACAATAATGAAATACAACTGATTTCTTGAGAGATCCAACCCTCTCAGTAAAACTGTGTTTGACCAATCAGTCAATGAATTTCAACTTGTTTAGCCACAACATGTGAACAAAATTTCACATTGTTGTCTAAGTCCAGATGCTCTTGCATCATTCAATTTTTACCAATGTGGACCTTTTTAGAAGTATGCATAATGGGTACTCATTGGATGTGGATTTTAATTCCACATCCAATGAGTGTCTACACTTGAAATTTGAGTAAAATTTTAAGGAGATAAGCCAAAAATACAAAAAAAAATTCCCTCCTAAATATTTACATGTACCTATTTTTAAATTTAAAGGATTTTGATTGGTATAAATATTTTGTACACAAAAAATTTCATGGGCACTTTTAAGATGAAATTTCCTCTAATGAGACTCCCCTACTATGAGCACCTAGAAATCATTCATTTGTTTGATACAATGCGCATCGAGAGGAATGTGACAGAGACCTTATGACGAACATTAGATGGAAGGAGAGATAACGAAAAAATTTCCAAGATTTGTAATGACATTAAGGAGGTCAATCATGCAATGCAAAGTGTGATTCATTAAAATAGTGATGGAGATGGCCAAAATATAAGTGCTCTTCCATGGTAATTGACAGAGCAACAAAGCAAGGATGTTAAAGAGGTTATTGAAAAACAAAAAATCCAGTTGGATTTTCTTTAAACATAAACAACATCCTAGCAAAGAGAGGTAAATTAGGTGGGGTTAAATCTCATGATTGGCATACGTTCATTAAGGCAACTATTTTGGTCTATATATTTGTACATTGGTGAAATATCTTATTAGTGTCTTTTTTCTACTAATTTGGGAATAAATAACGATCAGTCATTATTTTTAATACAATATGTTCTACCTCTATCTCTCCTAGAAATATTTGACAACAATGTGAAACAAATTATATATGATCTTGGAGAATACATGAGATAAGTGAAGATTTATGTGGAAAGTGTAATTTGTTCAATAATTTGTTGTACAACTTATATTTTGAGTACATGTATTTTACTTGTCATGCACTATATATTGTTTTGTTCAAACCTATGATTTTATTTCTTCATTTGTAGATGGTTTTCATCTAAATAAATCGATAAATAATATATAAAGTACCGGAGAAAACAAATTCCTCATATAATGTGTGAAGTGAAAAAGTATCTACCCTCATCATTTTTCAATGCACAAGAACACTACATCATACCCCAAGTCGAGGAGATTGAAAAGTGTGGACCTGTACATACAATATCAATGTGGATGGTTGAGAAGCACTTGAAATCATTGAATTCTTTGGTCAGAAAAATAGCACATCATGAGGGTTCTATGGTAAAGGGATATATAATATATCAAACCATGGTTTGTATTAGTGAATATAGTGTTGCGGTTGGAAAAAATATTAATGTATTGGATCACATTTGGCATGTCAACTCCATGAACAAATTTGAAGGGGAACACCTATTGGGAAAAGGTAAATTGAGGAAAGTGAGATGTAAGTAGATAGTGGAGATTTATAGTACATTTACCTTTTTGTTTTTATGTATATTGTACTTATTTAATTTTTAGTCTTCCTGCATAATCCATTATTATCAAGTTATAACATGGTAACTAATTATATATATGTGAATTGTTTCATTTTAATACAGTCGATCAAGAGTGGGATGAAATACATTTATACATTGCAAACAATCTTGATTGGATGAAAGTATAGATTGAATGATGAAAAGAAGGTAATAATGGTAGGTTATTGTGGTATGGTGTGTTTACATTGGTCAAAGAAGTTGAACATAGTGGAGATACCAATCTTACACAAAGGGAATTTGATTTAGAATATAGCTTAAAAGATTATTAGGAAAGCATATTCACCCATACTACTTATTTTATTTTACGATTATATTGATGAATATGTCGTGTTTTTTTCTTAATTTACAAAATTTACAAGTATAAAATGTTTATCAATTGAAAATCCTATTTTTGGTGTTTGGCATATTTCAGTTGAAACACCACAACAAAAGGTGGTGCAATGACCACAAATTTCACATCAAAAGGTTGGATGAAAAGATGAAAATTTGTGATAGTGGGATAATTGAAATATTTCAAGTTATCAATGTTACCTATAAAGGTGATAGACATCCAGAAGTATCCAACAATTGATACTATGGTTATCTTCATGCCATACTTGAGAGTGACTTTAAATCCTTCAAATTGGTTATGTTCGATGTCAAATGGTTTAGGCTATGAGTTCATGAACATGACCCTGATAGGATTGTCTTTTAGCATGGTAATGAATTTGCCATGGTTAATACAAGGAGTGTTGAGCCAAGATCAGATCCCTATGTTCTTCCAAGTCAATGCGAGCAAGAATTTTATGTAGAGGTTCTAGGTAGAGAAAATTGATCATATCTTTTTTATATATAATCGAAGAGGAAGGTTGGTAAAGTATAATGTACTAGAAGAAGATGAAATTGAAGAAGAATATCATGTAGAGGAGCATAGGGTTCATGTGTCATATGAAGACATCGAATAAGCTGAAGGATATGTTAATTGAGACATTATTAATTTGGATGAACTAAAGGATTTTGACGATGTGTCGAATGAAGAACTTGAAGAAGTCGAATCAAATGTAGAAGAGTGTGTTTCAGATGATGATATAGACTATGATTATGATGTTGATATATAAAATCCTTTGAACGTGAATTCAAAACTAGATGATACCGTTGATGAGTTGGATGAGGAAGAATATTAATGATATCAAAATGTTGAAATGTACGAGGTATGTATTTATATGTTTTCAGTTGGTTTTTTCTCTTTCACTCACCTTAAATTTTTATTTTCCTAGTTTTTATATTTGATTGTTATTGTATTGTTTCTTTCAAATATATTATAGTAGATAGATTGGTTATTGGGGAATTGAGAGTGATGTGAGGGAGGAGAGGGGCTATATGATCTTCCACCTTCATGTGGTTGACCTTGTCCAGTAGAGAATATATTATTCTTGAAATGAAGAGAATATCATTTAGGTTTACACTGTCGAGCGATAAAAAGGTGTCTTTTAAACTCCTAATTACCTTCACATTAATTATCAACCCAGGGACGACTTTTTATTTCAAGAGTGTACTCAGTCTGAGGCGGCTATTTACTCAAGAGTAATGTTTTGCAGTATAGTGCTTAAAATCCAAAAGTAAATGAATGCTTGAAAAAGGATTCTAACAATAACATAAACTCAAATGCTCTGAAATCCAACTATTCATTCAGCAAACATCAATTGAGGATACAGTAGCAATAACTCATTCCTCTAGAGATTGATGCAATTGAAATCAAACCAGAACAAGACAATCAATCTGGGAACGAGGAAGCAATAACCAATGTTCTCTACAGTTGAGAGTCCTGCTTTAAAGCAATTAAAAGGAAATAGAAATTGAACTAAAGCTGCTATTGAAAGTAAACTAGGAAAACTCTTTAAAAGCACTCTTGCAATGAATCAACAGAAATGAACAGCAAAGCTTCATCTAACAAAAATGATTTATTAATGGAAAGGAATAGCAATGCTAAAATACTAGAATTAAACAACAATCTTAAATGGAACCGAACAACAAAACTAAGTAATTAGAAAGACACAACAACTATAAATGTAATTGAATCAGCAACCTATCAGCATGAACATTAATCGCAGTTATTGAAGCAACAACAATCGTAGTTATAATTGAATAGTAACTTAATTGAACAGCCATTGCAATTATAAATGAGCAGCAATTAAATGAACCATAGTCTTAATTAGATAGCGCAGCATTAGATCAGAATTATCAGCAGGACATTTCAAGTTATAATTAATAATTCTATCACTGACGCAATCCAATTATGATTTCAACGAAATGTTCATAAACAAAAGATTACTGAACAAAACAATTTAAAGAAATGAAAAGGAAATCAAACCATCACACAGAAGCAATTATAAAGATATGATACACAGCATCAGCATACTCCACCAGAGGCTGGGCCCTTAGCTGCCAGTGGATGCTGCTGGGCTACTTCATATAAGGCGAATGAACAACAACTCCCAAATCAGGTATTGATCATTAAATGGTGAGATCATTACAACAGTTGAAGCTTTGAGACTTACAGCATGAAACAATCCTTTCTTCCTCCTATCCTATCATGAATTCTTAATTCTAAATCTCTAATTCTAAATCCTCAATTCCATCATTTTTCCATCCCCCAAATCATCCCCGTCTCTAATCTCTATTTTCATTTAAATAGAGAGAGATCAGAGAGAAGTTATAGTAAAGATAAGTACAACATAATTTCTATTACAAAATTAGATTGTTTCCAACCAATTGATCAACAAGAAGATATATTTCCATCCATCTTTCAACAAGAGCAAGACGAATTTGGCTTTGCAGCTGAGATTTGGAGGACGGCCGCAACAACAAATCTGAGAAAATCATGCTCAAAGAACCCTGCGTTTCTCTCAGTACAAGCCAAATTTGGGCAAGCCATTCTTTGACAAAGTTAATTGGGTCCGTTCTGGACAAAACCCATGTTCCGGATTTTCCATATTCTGCTTCATTTGCTCAGAATCTCAACCGCAAAACTGTCACTTCTTATTCCAGCGCATTTCTGAGTTGGCACTTTTAATGATCAAATCTTCAATCTGGAAATTATCTTGAAGGCTAAAAATGGTGAATAATGTTATAACCAATTTATTAAACTTTCATTGATAAAATCATGCATAATCATCAATTTATTAGAAATAAAGGAGAATAAATAATATTTTTACATAAGAGCATAAATCATTGTAAAATAGAATTATATGATAAATTATGATAAATGACGTGATGAAGAATGGTAGAAATGGGTGGAATAAGCGTTCAAAAGTGACAATAATAATGGTATATTAACGACCCAACATACCCCCACACTCAATATGTTGCATGTCCTCATGCAACCCAAAGACAAAACCCATGTGTTAACCAAACAATAAAAATTTGAGGACAAATGAATGCTTCCTTAATTAATGAATATTCAATTTTAGCAATCTTGATGAAGGCATAACAATTTTTACATTGACATTCAACTATATGTATGATGTTGCAGCAAAATATGATATGGATAACAACAAACTTCATTAACCATTTTCTCAAAAACTACAAACCAGATTTTGTTGAAATGTTGCAAGTAAATTTACAATATATGAATGCCTCTATGATCCAAAAATCAAATCGTTTTGATGCACGGATCATGAGATATAAACAAAATGGTTGTAGGTGAGAGTGCATGATTTCCAAAATTCTATGAACTAATTTATCTTGAAATTGTCTGGATTTGTATTAATGATACGTCTGTGTTTTCCAAAAATCACAAGAATTGAGTTCATATTATGGAAATCAATTTCTGCACAGTGTAAAAATGAAATTGTATACCGTAAATGAGGAAGAAAGTAGAAAAAATCCATCATGCGTAGCAATTCCTCCCCCTCTCTGAAGAATTAGCATGTCCTCATGCAATGGTAGAAGACAAATAGAGGTGGTTGCTACCAGCTGTTGAATTCTATGCTTGGTGTAAAACAACATGGAATAAGGGAGGTGTTGAGAAGGAATAAGAATAGCAATGGATGATAAAGAATATGAATAACATGGTTATAAGGAAGAAATGAATGAAAGCAAAACTCCCCCAAACTGAAAGATGATATGTCGCTGAAAAATGGGAAGTGGTACAAATGTGGACTGAGGGATGATAAATAATGCTCAAAATGGATTTTTATGAAATTCTCCTAAATTCGTAATAAATCAGAAAATTATGCGATTTTACCTCAAGTTTTACCTCCAAAAATGTGGAATGACATATATGGACTGGCATTTGTTGAAGCTGATGTAGGCAGAGTTGGTGCTGAAAGTGATGAAAAAGGTGGAATCCAGGTAAGCACATCATGTCTGAAGAATTGTTCACGTTCGCGAGCCTCTTCTGTTAAGTGCAATAGTGTGGTCATGCTATGAATAGAATTCTGCCCATACTTGTTGTTTTCCTGTAAACAAAGCACTATTTGGCATACAATGTTCTTGAATCCATAGTGTTAGTTTTGAATAGCAACAGATAAGATGCATGCAAAAATTTCAATCAGAAAAACTTTTGTATACATGCAATATTGATATTTTGTCAAATCAACAAGTTATCGCAGAGTGTAGTAATCATATCGCATGCAATCCCATAATGCATACATTCCCCCCTCCAATTGAAAAAGGGATCCCATGACCATAAAGCATATGAAAGGTGTTGTGTTGATGACAAGGCAAGGGAATGAACAATACAACAGTAAATGAAGCAGAGTACACATATCAATGATAGGACAGCGGGAGTTATGGTTATAGTGAGAGCAGAGTGTGTAAAGATAGTTATGAATAAGAGATAGGACGCTTTGGATTGATGATAAGTTATGAAAAAGAGAAAAAGGACAGCAATATGCCAAAAAGATGCTTGACTGACAGCATTCTAGCTGAAAATGATGCGATTGATCTGAAAACAATTTCTCATGCATAAAGGTTCAAAATAGGGAAAATTAAGGAAATAACTTCTCTGATAAAAAGAAAAAAAATAAGAAAAGGGTATTATAGTAATAATTGACGATAAGATATAACTTCAATACCATAAGCAGAGCCTCTGCTGCCAGCAGGCGTCTATAGCCTCGACAGGGTTGCTTTTTAACCCATATGAGCCAGGATCCTCAATTTATAAATGGAGAGTTACAGTGTTGTTCTACAGAAGAGATCAATGTGCTGGCGTGGTAACCAGATAACCACACTGCCATTCACTGGGATGTAGCAAAAGTGATCAGGCCGGCTCGTGATGAGACCTCCTGTTCCAAGGATATTTGACTATTCAATGGATCATAACCCTGGTGTGGTGGCCATAATGGGAATGTCACTTTGTTACAACCTTATGAACATGGTAGGCTGGCTCGTAATGAGACCCCCTATCCTCCATCTGCAAACAAAATTTTGTTATTATTACACATTTTTATGATAAAAAGAGGGAGGCTCAGTACTCCTTAAGAGTAGGGATGGTGGAAGAAGTTGAACATGTCAATAGAAAAATATACCCATAATCTCATTTATTACAGACAGAGAAGATTATAATCCAGAAGGGTGGAATCAACATGGTATTAAGATGATCAATCAATATCATGTTCAACAGAAAACAATGTAGTAAAGTAGCATATAAATAATTGTGTCCCTTTTGAAAATAATCTATCATCAAGGAGCTGTCCTGTTAAAGATCATAACGTGAATGATATTAACTCGCTTCAATAGAATCCATAATTATTGTCCTCATAAAAATAGTGTACTTCATGCCATGAAGGGGAATCAGTAAAATGTGGTTGAGATGAACTAGGAATAATCCCACAAGAGGAAGAAAAGGTTGCTCTCAGAAATACTCCCAAAGGGTTGCTCTTTTGAAGGAACAACAAAAACACTCAAAAAGTGGTGTTCCGTGTAGGGAACAGCAAAGGAAATGCACACCAAAAAACAAAAATACACATAAAAAGGTATGAAAATGAAAATTTTGTTCCTTTGGAAAAAGGAATAACAAAAACTAAAAGTGTCGTTCCTTTAGAAAAGGAACAATAAAAACGCAAGTGTCGTTCCTTTGGAAAAGGAACAGCAAAAATGAAAAGTGTCCAGTGAATGTTTTAAGCATAGATTCTTCGTTTGATGTCGGATTCGAATGATTCAAATTGGAAATGAAAGTAGATTCATTTAGTTATCTCCAATAGAAACAGGTTTTGAAGACAAGAAGAATTGATAGATCAAATATTGTAAGGAACAACCGGAAAGACAGAGTTTTAAGAGTGCTGATTTACGATAGACAGTCAGTATTTTGATCATACCTTCCCCATACGATATCGAAAATGAGTGATTCCAATTTCATTGTAAACTAGATTCCAATTTCATTGTAAACTAGATTCATAGGGAAATCTACCATGAAAACAGGTTTTAAAAATTCATTCATTTAGGCCTCCAAAAACTGACTGTTCCAACTGTGTTCCTGAGCTGCCTGCTAGACATCCGGTCAATGTTTTGGTTCTAACTTTTTCGTTTCAAATCCAAATTGTGTGATTCAAATTGGGTTGGAAAGTAGACATCAAGGAATACTTAGGATAGAAACAAGTTTTAAAAATATTCCCTTTTGGTCCCTCAAAACATGATTGTCCCGACTGTTTTTGCAGAAATTCCATCAAGCCCACAAGCCAAAAAAAATGATATTCAAACATTTTTTCAAATTGGTGATAAAAGTGAATATGAGTGTTTGTAGAGATATTATTTCCATTATAATTCATCTACATACGCAAATGAATTGAAACATTTATCATTGATGTTGATTTGCATAGCATGTTGCAACAAAAAACACTAGTTTTACATGGAAAAACAAAATGCATTTATTTATTCCCTTATTTATTTTATTTTCTACACTAACCTATTTTGATTTGAAAAATGAATATGACTACGTATATGAGTACTTCTAGTGGAGCCATTTTCGAAATAAGGCTTCATGTATACACATACCCAAATTTGAAAAATGCATATTAATGAAAGTTAGGGTATGAGAAGCCAACTTCCCTTGAAAAAATGATATCAAAAATTGTTGAAGCATAGAGTGATGTTGCAAACAAATGGAGTGAAACCAATCTTCAATGTATCCATTACTTTCTTGATTTCTCATATCCATCAGATCATGAAGTTCTTGAGCTTTTAAAATAGCTTGTTGATACATACTATAAGAAACCTCATTTTCTTCCATAGCTTCTACAATTTTTGAATTTGAAACATTCTGAATCTCATTGTAAGTTTTCTCTAATGGCGCATGTGAGATAGAATGGGTGGGAAGGGTGGGTAAATTTGGCAGTTCAACATTGTAAGCATGTTGTACTGGTTTATTGTGGTGAGGGTGTGGAATTAGTTGAGCAGGAAAATGTGTAAGGAATGGAGCATTGTGATGATGTGGTTGGTTGGGTTGAGTGGATAAATTTGATATGCAAGCAGGATGTTGTGGAAGAGCTGGTGGAGAATATGGAGAATGTGCTTGTGCTACAAGATGAGGGAGAGTAGTCATGCAATCATAAGGTGAACCATGCCAAACTTGTAGATAAGATTGGTGGTTATATTGAAATTGACATGGCTGCCCTAACACATTACTATTCCATAATGGATTATGCAAGTACGAGAATGGAGAAAAAGTGTTTTGAACCATACCTGTAGGCCTTGTTGCAGCTTTCCCATCTCTTTGATATGCCACTTCCATCCTAGATAAGGAAGAGTGAGTATCTATGAGATGCTCCTTTCGGTCATGAGGGCAAAACACTTCATCAAATTCTTCATTTTTATGAACCTGCAAAACGTCCAATTTTTCATTTAGAGAGCTAATAAAATCAACTTTAAAATTTTCAAATAAAGCATTGATTTCAGCTCTTATGTCTCCTATTCTTGTAGCAGATTTAGAAAAGAAGGAACAAACATCTCTAGAACTCTTACCAGCCTTGAAGATTCCTCTTGAATACCTTATGCACAACTCACAAACATCATCATATGATAACTGAAAAACATCACCTTTTCCTATCAGATTTAAGAGTTCTAAAAATTCATCTTTGATTCCTTTGAGTAGGAGTGTTTTTAGGATCTCTTTTTCCAAATACTTATGTTTTGATTTTTGAAGGTTGTATTGAAATCGATCTACATAGTCCTCCAAGTTTTCATCTTCCCCTTGTATCATATTGAAAATATCTTCATTGGATTTGCAATAGTCTTGGTACTTCTTCAAGAATATGTTCTTCATGTCCTCCCATGATTGGATGCAATTCCCACCTAGGCTCATGAACCATCGGAGAGCTGCTCCTTTTAGAGTAAGAGGAAACACTTTCAATCTTTGATCATTAGTACAATAATCATATCCTCTACAAAGTATTTCGAACTCAAATAAGAATGTATCTGGATCTTCATTTGCTAAACCATGAAAATTTGGTAAAGATGGGGGAATTATGTGCATTTTTGTCACTCCTCCTAGATCTTTGATAGGAAATTCAAAAGTAAAAATGTGAGCCATTTCTTACCATAATAGAAGATGTTCTTCATGTGTTTCTTCGAGGCTCCTTCTTCAAATGTTCCTGTCAATTAGTTAGTGAAATGGGTGGTGCTTACATCACCACTTGAGTGAAATCATGTGATTCGTTTTTAAAAATTTCTATCTTTTTTTTCTAGTCATTCACACAAAAATTCAAACATCTATTTCTACTCTAAGTTCTTTAACAGTTCTGTTGAAAAGCGGGCGGGGGAGCAGGGCTTTTACATGCTCCGTACGTAGGTTCTTACCTTCCGTTTTTAATACCCAATTCTTTCCTAACAGACACTCATCGGATGCACACTACTCTTTTAAAAATGGCTACACTCTCCCCGGCAAAAGCGCCAAAATGTCGAGCGATAAAAAGGTGTCTTTTTAACTCCTAATTACCTTCACATTAATTATCAACCCAGGGATGACTTTTTATTTCAAGAGTGTACTCAGTCTGAGGCGGCTATTTACTCAAGAGTAATGTTTTGCAGTATAGTGCTTAAAATCCAAAAGTAAATGAATGCTTGAAAAAGAAATCTAACAATAACATAAACTCAAATGCTCTGAAATCCAACTATTCACTCAGCAAACATCAATTGAGGATACAGTAGCAATAACTCATTCCTCTAGAGATTGATGCAATTGAAATCAAACCGGAACAAGACAATCAATCTAGGAACGAGGAAGCAATAACCAATGTTCTCTACAGTTAAGAGTCCTGCTTTAAAGCAATTAAAAGGAAATAGAAATTGAACTAAAGCTGCTATTGGAAGTAAACTAGGAAAACTCTTTAAAAGCACTCTTGCAATGAATCAACAGAAATGAACAACAAAGCTTCATCTAACAAAAATGATTTATTAATGGAAAGGAATAGCAATGCTAAAATACTAGAATGAAACAGCAATCTTAAATGGAACTGAATAGCAAAACTAAGTAATTAGAAAGACACAACAACTATAAATGTAATTGAATCAGCAACCTATCAGCATGAACATTAATCGCAGTTATTGAAGCAACAACAATCATAGTTATAATTGAATAGTAACTTAATTGAACAACCATTGCAATTATAAATAAGCAGCAATTAAATGAACCATAGTATTAATTAGATAGCACAGCATTAGATCAGAATTATCAGCAGGACATTTCAAGTTATAATTAATAATTCTATCACTGACGCAATCCAATTATGATTTCAACGAAATGTTCATAAACAAAAGATTACTGAACAAAACAATTTAAAGAAATGAAAAGGAAATCAAACCATCGCACAGAAGCAATTGTAAAGATATGATACACAGTAGAAGCATACTCCACCAGAGGCTGGGCCCTTAGCCGCCAGCGGATGCTGCTGGGCTACTTCATATAAGGCGAATGAACAGCAACTCCCAAATCAGGTATTAATCATTAAATGGTGAAATCATTACAACAGTTGAAGCTTTGAGACTTACAGCATGAAACAATCCTTTCTTCCTCCTATCCTATCATGAATTCTTAATTCTAAATCTCTAATTCTAAATCCTCAATTCCATCATTTTTCCATCCCCCAAATCATCCCCATCTCTGATCTCTGTTTTCATTTAAATAGAGAGAGATCAGAGAGAAGTTACAATAAAGATAAGTACAACATAATTTCTATTACAAAATTAGATTGTTTCCAACCAATTGATCAACAAGAAGATATATTTCCATCCATCTTTCAACAAGAGCAAGACGAATTTGGCTTTGCAGCTGAGATTTGGAGGACGGCTGCAACAACAAATCTGAGAAAATCGTGCTCAAAGAACCCTGCGTTTCTCTCAGTACAAGCCGAATTTGGGCAAGCCGTTCTTTGTTAAAGTTAATTGGGTCCGTTCTGGACAAAACCCATGTTCTGGATTTTCCATATTCTGCTTCATTTGCTCAGAATCTCAACCAAAAAACTGTCACTTCTTATTCCAGCGCATTTCTGAGTTGGCACTTTTAATGATCAAATCTTCAATCTGGAAATTATCCTGAAGGCTAAAAATGGTGAATAATGTTATAACCAATTTATTAAACTTCCATTGATAAAATCATGCATAATCACCAATTTATTAGAAATAAAGGAGAATAAATAATATTTTTACATAAGAGCATAAATCATTGTAAAATAGAATTATATGATAAATTATGATAAATGACGTGATGAAGAATGGTAGAAATGGGTGGAATAAGCGTTCAAAAGTGACAATAATAATGGTATATTAACGACCCAACATATACCATCATCTCCAATTTTAACTTTGGTTTGTCTAATAATTTCCAAGGTTTTCCATTTGCTAATTAGTGGAAATTATTCTTTGACCCTGCATAGAGTGACCTGTTAATGGGGCCAAAGACAAGCCTAATTTCAAATGACTAATTCATAAAGTTCATAAAGGAAAAACCTAAGTTCAAATCAAAATGATATGACAAACCTACATTCAAATCATCGTCATATTTTTTCATCAACATCATTATTAACATCATCATTGTCACCATCATCATCATCATCCTCATCATAATCAACATCAAAATCTTCTTCATTTTCATCATCATCATCATTACCACCCTCATCATCATCATTATCAAAATCATCATCATCATCACCATATAATCACATATTTATATTCATCACTATCATCATTTCAATCATCATCCATGTCATTTTGATAATCATCATCATCACCATTAATTTGATCATCATCATCTTTATCTTCATTGTCATTATCAACATCATTGTCATCATCGTCATCATCGTCAACATCGCCATCATCACCATAATCTTTGTCATCTTCATCAACATAATAATCGTCGTCATCATCAATATCATAATCATCGTCATATTTTTCATCAACATCATCGTTAACATCATCATCATTGTCATCATTGTCAGTCATCATTATCATCATCATCATCAACAACAATAACATCATTATCCTCATCATTGTCGTCATAATCACCATCATCATCGTCATCATCATTCAGTTGAAGGTATTGACTTTCATGAGATTTTTTCACCAGTCGTAAAACTTGTTTCTATTCGTACTGTGTTAGCACTAACTGCATTACTTGATATTGAGTTAGAATAATTAAATGTGAAAACAACCTTTCTACATGGTGATTTGAATGAAGGGATTTATATGAAACAACGAGAAGGTTTTGTACAAGATCGCAATAGAAGATTAGTTTGCAAGCTCAGGAAATCATTGTACGGCCCGAGGCAGTTGCCCAGGCAATGGTACAAGAAGTTTGACTCCTTCATGGTGATCCAAAACTTTATTAGAAGTGAGTATGATCATTGTGTATACTTCAAGAGTTTCAGTGGCATATTCATTATCTTGGTTTTGTATGTTGACGATATGCTTATTGCAAGCAAAAACATGGAATAGATCAATAGGTTAGAGGCTTATCTCTTTAGGATGTTTGATATGAAGGATCTTGGAGCAGAAAAACATATCTTGGGCATGGAGATACATAGAGATAGGAAAAATGGAAAGCTTTGGTCATCACAATAGAAGTATGTGGAAAGAGTACTTGAAAAGTTTGGTATGAACAGTGTGAAACCCATTAATGTTCCATTAGCTTCTCATTTTAAACTTTCTTCAATTTTGAGTCCTAGAATTGATGAAGAAAAGAAGTATATGTCTCATTTACCATATGAAAATTTTGTAGGCAACTTAATGTATGCAATGGTATCTACAAGACCTAAAATTTCACATGCAGTTGGAGTTGTCAACAAGTTCATGGAAAATCTAGGTGAGGAACATTGGCGAGCAGTGAAATGGGTGCTTCGGTATTTGAGAGGCATAAGTGACCATTACATCATCTTTAATGGTAGTGAAGGATCAGTCTGCAGATATGTGGATGCTAATTATGCAGGTGATTTGGACAAAAGGAGATCTACTATAGGTTATGTCTTTACTCTTGTAGGTGGAGCAATTAGCTGGATGTCAAAGCTTCAAAAAACAGTTTCTTTGTCCACTACCGAAGAAGAGTATATAGCTGCTTCAGATGCTAGTAAAGAAGCAATCTGGTTGAAAGGTCTACTTGATGAGATTGGAAGGATGCAGGAGAAAGTGAATGTATTCTATGACAGTAAGAGTGCTATTCATTTGGCTACAAATATAGCTTATCACATCAAGACCAAGCACATTGATGTAAGGTATCATTTTTTGATACATGTGATCGGTGGAAGAAAAGTTGCTCTTAAGAAGGTCCATACACAAGAGAATTGTGCAGACATATTCATGAAGCCCGTTACAGTAGAGAAGCTTCAATGGTGTTTGTCTTCTCCTGGATTGCAAACGAGATGATGAATGGGAATGAGCAAGGGATTAGGAAAATTGTTGTCAAGATCGAGATTGTTGAAATATGAAAACAAGCTAATGTAAATAATGTAATTATGGGTAAATTTGGTATATTACCAATAAGTCAGTTGTATAACGAGAAGGAGTTATGTAATGAAGTAAGCCCATATTAGTTGGGATTTCCTGAGAGGCTTGTATCATGGAGAATCATCTTTGATTAATAAATATTTCCAATCCCTTGCCCCGTGGAGTTTTCCTTGACACATTGTCAAGGTTTTACCATGTAAATTCGTTGTGTTTACTTGTGTATGTTTATTTCAGTTTCCTATTTAGTTTCTCTATATTTATTTCTTATTTAATGAACTCCCAAGACCAACATCTTACACTTTCTCTTATTATACTATGTGTGACTAAAGGGATATGGGAAACACAAGTGCGTTAAGAAGGCTTGCATATGCTAGCCCAGTTTTTCCTAAAAGACACAAGAGAAGTAGGTATTACTTGCTTTCTGTAATGACACTTTTCTCTCGTCCCAAAAATAATGAAATGAAAAAATGCTTTGGTTAGTAACAATATTTGTGGATGATAGGCCACTTAATCCTTTACTAATTAAGCTATGTGATTTGCAAAAACTAGAAACTATCTACATCACTAGTTTGATCATATTTTTGAAGTTCGACAAATAGATTACTCAAGTCATAATATTCCTCTGATCACAAGTCTAAGGATGTATGAATCAAAAAAATCTCGTGATCATACTCATTCGAAGAGTTTCCCCCATACATAACAAGAGATGATAAGGGATGGAATGGTTGCTCTATAATTTCATTGCTTTCTTCTTCATCATGGATATTTTCACTATGCTATGTCATTTCAAGATTCAACTCATGAGATAACAAACTTGAAGAGAATTGAGGGTATCCATCAACAATTGATGCATTGTTTACATCATAACACAAAGGATAGGGAGGTAAAGAGGAAGAAGTGTTCAAAAGTGTATATTCTTCGACTGGAATAGATTTAAGATCTAAATCTTTTGAAACTAGAAGATTAGCTGATGCACTTGGGAATTCATCATCGCATACAACAATAGAGTCATCATCATCAGAATGGTTTTTCTCCAAGACTACTGATATAAACAAATTGATTTCATTTGATTCACCACTAAGATCAATAGATTAAGAATCATCTAAGAATGGAAGAGCATCATATTGACATGGTGAACATTGGAAGAGGGAAGAGAGGTAAAAATAATCTTCACTTTCATGCTCTTCTACCTATGTGATGTGACTACCTTGTACCTGATTGCAATCTTAACCAACAACTGAAAAATCAAGAGAGTTTGAAGAGCTATTTGGTGGAGTAGATTGATCAAGAAGATCATGGTACGAAGAGTCATGGCATGTAGATGATAGAGGATGATAGATGTCCCTTGAAGAAGTAACACTTTCAATGGAACTAGATTCAAGATTAAGGTTAAGAGTGCTAATTTCATATTGAGGAATGAAAGGATTAGTCTTCACCCTAGGCTTCATGAACTATTTTTGGGTTTCCTCCATTGGATGTGAATCATGAAAAGTAGAAGGAGGATGAGAAGATGGATTAGGAATTTGATTCGTATATTTTCCAACTTTATTATCATCGCAAGGACACACATGAACTGGTAGCCGGAAAGGAGGAGTAAAAGGACCAAGAGGAATAGTAGGTTCCTCCTATGAAATTAGAGGTGTCTCATGATTTACAAGAGTTGGGAGAGCATAAACATCAGGAGGTTCAGATTCACCATGAAAAGATATATGAACCAAACTCTTAAACTTTTGTTTAAATAAATCCCAATCTGTATCTTCTGTAGGAAATTCATAATAAAGGTGAAGGAATCGATTTGAGAAATCCAGAATCAATTCATTAGGCTTCATTATTAGTTGATTAATTATTTTAAGGACATCCTCGAAATCATACTTATGAAATTATTTATGAAGCTCCTTTGTGAGTTCCTCAAATGAATAGGCTTCATTATTAGTTGATTAATTATTTTAAGAACATCCTCGAAATCATACTTATGAAATTCTTTATGAAGCTCCTTTATGAGTTGCTCAAATGAATAGATAGAAGCAGTAGGTAATTTATGACACCATCTCTTAACACTACCTTGAAATGTGAGGGTGAGAAATCTAGCCATGAAATCCTTGTAATATATTCGATTAGAAAGGAAAAAAATGGACAACTTGAAACAAATGTTCACGGAGAGTTAATTCACCCTCACCATCAAACTTAAATTGGGACAAGTTATGAATAACTTCCATGGGGATGGTTTAAATATCAAGCTTTTTAAAAAAACATCGCAAGATTATGATTTGGGAAAGAGCCATTTTGGATGAGATATTCAAAGCAGACTCAACGGGCACAACTTGTCATCTGGGCCTCCTTCTAGCACCATTTTGTTGATGGTGCTGGAAATCCATCAACCCAGGGGGTATCCCTGATGTGAAGTCCCAATTAGACCTCACACAATTTGGAATAAGAGCCCCATCCACATTGTTGGCCCGACTACCATATATTTTTATAGATTTTCCTTGGCTACAAAGTTAAGCACAAGAGAGTAATGCATAGGTACTTTCAGATCAACAAGTGAGTATTCCTTGTGAAATGTTTAGCTACAGAAAGTATCAAGTTCCTTCTACCGAAAGGGAAGGGAAAAGTAGGCCCCTTAGAGACAAGTAATGGTACTAATCTAGAAAAGGCACACGAACATATACATATGAATGAATAATTGATCAACCAATGAAATATTTCACAAGGAAGCAACGAATGTTAAAGAAAATACACCACACCTTCAACAAGATAAGCACCAAAGCCACATAAATAGTTCAATTTCCTTAGTATAGATGAAAACAACATAAATCATGAAAATTCAAAGAATAGTCTTACAATATTCATGACATATGCATGAAAGCATGTTGGCTCAACAAGCTTCTAAATTAAGTAAAAGTTCTAAGATACATTACGATAGTGAACACCAATCGCCCCAATAGTGGAGCATTAGAGAAGTCACTCGCTCCTCCAAAACAAATTTCTTCCTTTCCTATGCCTAGTAGGAGGAGCCAAGATGAAAACTCATTTACACGAGTAATGAGGGTGTATATATAACAAATCGGGTGACCATTTACCTCTCTTGTGACTCTTGGACTACCATTGTGACTGTTTGACTTCTCAATGAATTTTCAACTTCCTACATGAATTTTCGTATTACATGGACGACTCTTGGACTTCCAATTTGCATTACATTTCTATGATATTGAGTTTACATAATCGACAAATGATGTGGCAAATAATGACTTGTGACAAGACATGGCATGACACTAATGACATGGACTGCATGATGATGTGGCACTGCCAAGCTTTCCTTCTTGTTGCTTTGTCTTCAATAAAAATATGTATCCAATACTTTTTCTTCATGAAATATAGGCTTTTTTCTTCATATCCACCTCTAAAGGGTTGTGGATCAGTATGGAGTCTTCATGCGGTCCTGACCTTTGATCTTCTATTGTACTCTAGTGTTCCTTCATATTCTCGCCTGATGATCATCTTATCGCTTTAGCTCCATAGGTGCCTTCTAGCATGGTATGCTCCTCCTTTTCATCAATCATCACCCTATCATGATAAAATAGAGTACCTCCAATTGAAACCACTCATGACAAGTTGAAATTAGTTCGAAAACTCCTAATCGAGCATGCTTCATGAAATCACTTATTAGGACTTGAACCGAGAGACTAATTGAGTGCTCGACTCAGGGATTGTGCAGTTCTAGAGGCGAAGGTCCATGACTGAGGCTTGATACTACACAATGGACAGTTCAGGATGGCCAGGGTCAAAGGATTGCACAATTGAGGGGTTTAAGGGCTCAAGGCTAGGGCTTGAGGCTTGAGGTTGCCCAATGTGCAGTTTTGAGATGACATACTAGGTGACTTCGTAGTTGACGGTCTCAAGAGCTCAAGGTTGAGGCTTGGAGTTTCCCAATGCGTAGTTCTGGAAAGAGAACAAACTAGGAGATTGTGCAATTGAGGGGTCAAGGGCTCGAGATTGAGGCTTGAGCACTAAGTTTACACACTACACAGTTGTGGCACGACATGAGACCAGGTGATTGCGAAGTTGCGTATTTCAGGAGCACAATGTTGAGGCTTGATGACTAAGACTGCATAATGCTCAATTCAGGCTAGGTTGGAGATAAATATTACATAGTTATGGACCTTAGGGGTTGGGCTTGAGCACTTAAATTAAACAATGCATAGTTTTGGGAGGTAGATACTACACATTGCATGTTTTCAAGAGGTAAGGTTGCTACTTGAGGACTAAAACTGGGTAGTGCACAATTTAGGATGGCTAAATGAGGCTAAGTGGCCCAATCGGGGATTTTTCCCAATTTTGACTAAGTGTTGGATCAGTGAGATGAAGTTAAACAAAAGAAATACTTGAACATGATCACACACTTAGTTCATTTGATTACATGACATGGAACACTCAGGACAAGTGAACAACATACTTTCATCAATACGAAAACATTACGACAACTTACTCCAAGTGCAACACTAAAGATACTATATGCGACGACACTTCTGTAACCACACTAACACAAATATTACCCCCTAAAAGAAATCAAAACTCCACTTTTATACAATGTGTGACACTTAACATGCTAAAAGACGACACGCGCCATATGAAAACAAAAGTGTGAATGACACTTGTGATATGTGAACGATGACGAAATAGACACATGCTAAAGCAAAGATAACATGAAAATGACACTAATTAAAGTGAAAGAAAGAAAAAGCAACAATCAAAAACATGAAAACAACACTTATGAAAATGAAGGTCTGCAAAAGCGAAAGTTTGAAAAACTCACCAAAATAGAAGTGCAAACGCAACCAGAAGTGAGAGCCTATCAATGACTATGCGCACTGGCAATCGACATTAATTGAACATTTCACAGGAACTATCTTGATGGACTCTACATGGCTTGTTCAAGCTTGCATGAAGGAATGCGCTCATGAATTCATTACGGATTGAGCATGTGTGAGGAGGTGACTTTGACACTTACAATCCAAGAAGGGAGCTCAAAGAATTAACATAGTATCAATCGACCAAGAAGTGACTACGGAATGATCCATTGCAAGATCTACAGTAGGCTCCAAAATTTAAGTATAGGCAAACTTTTGGAAGGTGTTGTCGCAACAGCAACAGATAAGTAAATGAACTGATATTTTTTGTGGCCTATGGATAATATGTGTGTGTGTGTGTTTATCTAAGTTATTTTTATTGTTATGTTGTGCAACAAATTTGAGAGAAAATATATTATTTAGTGTATTCTCTTTTTGGACAAAGTTGTATTGTAGCTAGAAAGTTTATTTATGTTATGGTATTTTTTAATAATACGATGAGATTGTTTCTTGGTATAGTTTAAGTAAAATAAAATATATATGTGTTCCTAAATAGGGTTAGCAAGGATGGAACAACACTGAAAGAAAATTTTCAATTCATTTTATTGCACCTCTATAGTCTCTATTTGATCAGCCACGTCCCTAAGGAAAAATCAGTGAGAAACCCAAATAAAGAGCCAAACATAAACTTTCCTTAAGACTCAAATGGGTTATTTGACCAAGTACATAATCAAGAGAAATGGTATAGATACATTTAAATATCTAAACACATAGTCTTAGTAGTGTCTTGTATTTTATAAAAGGAACGATAGAGTATACAATGAAAATTATCATGTACAAGAATAGAAACATGTTAGAATGGTTGTGGGTTAGCATTGAAACAATACTTTTGTGCCAATCTGTGACTACGTACATTCCCCATTAATTGAATAAGAGAAATTGTGGGAGTCAAATGTAGAAACCTGGGTACGAGTGCCATGTATCTGAGGTCTCCCTGGCCAATAATTGTACAAACGAATATTACAACCATATAAACATAATTTGTAAATCATGTATGCGTAAAAGATGAAATTTTGATAGACTGTAAACCATATTGGAAAAATACGTTTGCATATATCCATAAAGAAGGGTCAATAATACTATGTGAGAACACGGAAATAACAAGTTAAAAGTATATATTCTTTCCTCGTTCCAAATCAATTATGAAGTAGCATTTATCTATTTAAAGAAGTCATTAACTACGGAAAACATGAAGGAATAAAATTTTACAACACCAGTGATGAATGAAGAAATTTTCTCCATAAGCCCGACACTTAGATTTCACGAAAACATCAAAGCTTCAACTGGGTTCTACACAACCTCAATTGAAAAAAAACTTATTATACAATATAGTTCCAGAGTAACACATAATCAAGCTATAGGCATATAATATTGTACTTGTAAGATACAATAATGATACATTATTGAGTGACTATAGCCTCGACTACCATGGTTTTTCATAAAATTCGACTGGGGTTCTACATAAAAACTATGGAATTAAAAAGGAAACTCTTTGTGAGGAAGGGCTTGGCCTATCTAGCTTTGGAATAACCTCTTGAGCTAATGGCTCGGAAGAAAAATATAGAACAAGAAATGGGTACCTAAATAATCCAGTAATGGAAAAACATTGTTAACCATTTCTTCTGTTGAAGTACATAATGATCAAATTAAAAAAAACCCTACAATATCACAGAAATACTAATTTTGGTTAGCTGCAAAAGTTAAAAGAAAAAACCTTAAGAAATTTTCAAAGAAAAAAAACGGAACTAGAATTGTGAAATTACCTAGAACAAAGTTGTTGGTGAATGAAATCTCTCTCCTATAGTAGCAAGACAAGGGCTTACATATTTAACATTATCATAATAAATTTATTCTAGAATACAAATGGGAAATGCATAATCATAAGAAAGAAAAAGGAAACAAAATTTCTAAGTAATTACTTGAGCAACCAAGGAGGGAGAAGTCATAGCCATGACCCACATGATCTCGTGTTAAAGATATACATAGAAGGAAATCGTTAACCAGAGATGAGAGTTCTAGCAAAGAAGGGAAGAATTCCCTATGCAAACTAAGGAAACAAAAGACAAAATAATCAACCCTGGACTTGCAGTTAGAACAAAAGAGTAAAATAGCCACTCATTCATAGAATGTTAAGAAAAAAATACTATGAAAAGAAAAAGAAAAAGGTAGGAGAGAAGGAAGAAAACATGAGTAAAGATGTGTGTTTGATACCTGTGGTGTAGATAGGGTTGTCATTATTCTAAGCCATGCCAATCCTGGCATGAGTAGCAAATAGTGGATAAACCCTCGGTTGAAGTCAGATAATTATCATAACAACACGAAGGAAATGAAAAACTCTCAGGAAAGTAAGAAATCCATAACTCTTGCAGAGCATTATCCATGAAACCCAAAGATGCAAATGGAAAAGGAGACATAGGATGGAGGTAGTTAACATAACTACTTGGCAAGGAACCCTCACTGTCAGATATCTATGTTTGATCCGCACCATTCACATCTTGTTAATCATGTGACTAGAGTGAAGTTGTCATAGATGAGCTAGGCCATGTAGTTATCATCACATGATCAATGATATAGTCGAGCCCTCTACTCTTCATCCCCGCGGATGCACCATTGTCTTAGGTGAACACATTTTGTAATTCAAGAAATATAAAGGATAAATATTACAAGGGCTAGCAAATATGTGCAAGGCCAAGTTGTAGTGATAAATATGGCATTAGTACCCCGACATAAATTGTATAATTAAAGAAAAACTACAAAATGATTAAGTAAACATTCAACGTAAGTACCACCACAAATTTAGATGTAACCATCATAGGCATGGAAAAATCTTATATCTAATGGAACTAATTATTTTCGCTGTGTAAATATGCCATTTTTGTAGAGTAAAGATTATGGAGTTGATAAACAAGATCTTCGTCCAAATTAACATACCTAAGGTAGTGACTAATGCAAATATTTCTCTATTTTATGTTGCCAAAAGGAAATAATAATAAGTTGACGGAGCTACGTAAAAAAAAAATTGGGTGTAAATTTAGGTACATGACAAATCCAAGTTGTTTACATTAACAGAGTTGGACTCATATAAATAAGATTTTTTTTAATAATATTTTTCATTTCTATTTATTTATTTTTATCTTCCTAATTTTAATATGTTAATTTTTCATACAAAATACATATACTTAAATTACATTAAGTTACGTATTTATAAATAATTATTGTAGAAATATAATATTTCGATAAAATATAGAAGATATATATATGTGTCATATTTCAATAAAATATAAAAATTATATATATATATAAAAGTGTAATTTTTAAATAAAATATAAAAAATAATTATATAGAAAAACATATATAGATTGGGAAACAAAAAATTCTACTATTTATTCTTTTTGAATATATATATATATATATATATATATATATATCTGCTATAAATACTTAAATTATATGAATTTTAATATTTATAAATAATTATAGTAGAAGTATAATACTTGATTAAAGTATAAAATTCAAATTACAGTAGAAATGTAATACTTCAGTAAAATATAAAACTATATTATTTTTTCTATGAGAAAAGAAACTCGTAAATTTATTTATGTGAAAGAGGAAAAAAGTTTACATTATGTATATGTTAAACGCATTCAAGTAATCCATGTCATGGTAGAGCATCTAGGTCTAAAGTCCACACAAGCACGAATGTCTGCCAAGAAACCCCAAAAAAGTTAACCAAAAACCAGTAAAAAACCCTAAAGGGTGCAAATATATACAATCTGAGACCCCAAAAAGGTTAACCAAAAACCAATAAAAAACCCTAAAAAGAGCAAATATATACAATCTATTAATCCTCAGTGAAAATGTTGACCAAGAAACAAGCCATAGGCTAGGCACAGGCCGCCCAATAAGCCTCAACAAAAACAGGACCAAAGTAAGCCCCCAAAAAAAGAACGAGCAAGAACCCAAAAAAAAAAACCACGACACCCAAGCAAGAAACAGCCTCAGAAAAATGATGACGAAGCAAGCACAACAATCTAATGTGGAAAAAGCATGAAACAAATCAAGCAACAAAGGCAAGCTCGCCCCCTCAACTCCCCCACACATATCCGAGCACCACCAGCAAAGCCACGAAACCCCAAGTTGTTCCACAACAAAGAGAAACAGGGCGAAAGGAGGACAATGGCCCATTGGAAGCAACAACAAGAAAAGGAGAGTAGTTACCGCAGAGAGGAGGAGGGGGTTGTGGTGCTAAGGTTTTAGCCGCCAAACCCCCTCATGGTCGAATCTTAGAAAGAAACTAGTCGGCAGAGGAAAGAAAAAAATCACTAGAGCGCCTTGAGTGAGAGCTCGCCTAAAACCATATTATGTTATGGTAAAAGAATCTATATTAAAACCATACACACTTAAATTCTATACATTTATATAATGGTTTAAATAGTAAAAGTGTAATATCTCAATAAATATAAAAGTTAAATATATAAAAAAATAATATGTATATTAAAAAAATATTTTAATTTTAAATTTTATCGATATATATATATATATCTATATATATATATATATATATATATATATATATATTTAATTATATAAATTTATATGTTTATAAATAATTATAAGAAGTGTAGAGGAAGGCAAGAGTGTGGGAGAGGTTTTATTTGATCTCAATGAAAAAAATGTGTCTAAATTTATTTGGAGATTTGGATATGCAACCAATAATCAAATAAAGTTTCTAGCCTAATGAAAAAGTTTGGAAATAACTCTCCAAAAAAAGTCTTCATTTTAATGGATTTTGAGGATTCTCATGTTGTTATTCGGCAAGTGATAAAAGCTTCAAAGGACTCATGCATAGAACACCACTCCAATTATCCAAAAGATATGCTTAATTGTATCTACATTTGAAAGTTTTGATTTTATTCATGTTTATATACATCTAAACACAATGGTTGACTCGGAAAATGTTATGTTATGGAGGAAGGAAGAATAAGGTTGGACAATGGAATTTGGAAATTCTCCCTAATTCCTTAAACATGCCTCATTTTTAAGTTTGAAATGAGAGAAAATTTGAATTGTGTTGGGGATGGATATCCTGACATCAGTGTTGTCCAACCCCAAGCTCGCATATTGAGAATATTGGGCAACAAGATTAGTTGCCTTCTTATCCCTCAGTTTTGGTCCATAAAGTCTTTTTCTAGGTGTCCTTTGTTTTCTATTAAGGGCCATTTACCCCATCCTGTTCTTCGTTCAAAGTGGCTTTAGCATTTATATTGTTGAAGGAGGTTGTGGCTAGAGATTGTCGTGACCATGGATTTCATGCATTGAGCAGTGAGTTGGTTTTAATTTCGTCTTCCTCTATTCTCTCTCGGTCGTCGCCTCATTGTCCTCTCAAGGATTTTGGCTCAATTATGGAAATTTTGATTCAGGTTAGCTCTTGGCAGGGTCGCATACATGACATTACAAAGGAATACATGGTCTTTCTATAATTGCATGTGAATCCTTTGCTTGTTGGTCATGAAGAGTGAATTAAGTTTTCTATTTGGATAGTTAGATGTGTGCAGTAGTTTTTGTCTGATATGGTGGACCCTCTGCGAAATCCAGAGAATATGGAAGATGGCTCACTTTTAGACAAGTTTATGGACTCCATGGAAGTTTTACGGGTCACCAAGAAACATCAGGATGACACGGAAAAATGACAAAGGTAGTCTTCACTCCTTCTGTTGGAAGCCAAATTTCTTCATCTTCTCAACAATATGGAGATTTCGTTGGTTGGTCTACATGAGGAAGTTCTCTCTCTCAACACTCAGATTGTAGCAATTGAGGATCTCATGGTTGAACCTCAGCCTATCATGTCACGAAATGTGTCCAACATCACCTTTGGAAAGAAAAAACATCAACGTTCAAGGAGGTTTGATCCCCCAGGTTATGGAAGTTGCTAATTGCTAGGTATCTTGTTGGTTGTCTGGTTTTTTATTTTGGTCACCACCTTAAAGTTTAATGTTACAATGTAAATATATATTTCTTCTCAGGTCTTTCTGTCAAATCATAGGAAAAAATGTTTTTAGAATAAAAATCATATGCAGCTTGAAAGCTTGCCCTAATTTTGCATAGACTGTTTAATTTTTTCTTTGTCAGATGATGGAAAGATGCTATAATGGTTCTAACCCATAAACTAATATTTATTAATACAAACCTTTAGCTTTTTAAAAAACAATTATAAGATGTACCCCGGATGCGGGTGACACGACAGCGGAGAAGGCGGTGCCACATGGTCACCATGGGTAGCCCCAAGCATAAGACTCGCATTTACTGTGATCCGCCGCCATGGAGCTCAAGCGTGGGTGCAGGGGCGATAAGGGACGACAATTCATTACTCTGTCCGGGTTTCAATCGCGCATTCAGAGTGTAGTTATGGCTTGTGGTGTTCGAGGAAGAGCAGAGGAGCATAAGAATGGTGAGGCATTGGAATGTAATGTGTTGGGTCGAGTTCAGATTTTGGGAGTGGGCTTATGGTCGACGGCTCACAGAGCTGGAGCTCACGTCGCCCCTTTGGCATTTGACAGTGGTTTCAGGTCTCAATTTCTCTGACTCCTCTTATCCTGCTCTGTTTCGTTTTCCTGCTAACAGTGGAAACATGGTCAGGCCCCGACAGCGCCTCCTCAGCCGTCGAGGCACTAGCAGAGGCGGGTCCTCTCGCCCCTCAGTGGCAACTCCCCCCTCCCGCTGCTGTAGATGTCTATGCCACCAAGTTGCAGAGGCTAATCCCATCCAATCGAGCCACTTCCTAGACTCCAACAATTCAGATCCGAATTCGGCTCCGCTACCTGCGTTTAGAACCGCAGTCTTCTCCTTCAGCAATTCCCAGGGAAATTCTCGCATTAACGCCCATGTCTCGGTCCTTTTTCTTGAAGAACCGAAGGAAGAGGGCGAGGAACAGCCCAGTACAAAGCTACACCAAGCTGGAAGCTCTGGGGACGCTGAGGGTTTGCCAGAGGTCCGCCCAGAGCATGCTGACATTCCACCTTCGACTCAGGCAGCACCTTCGCCAGAGAAGGACAAAGTCGCATGGGACCCTCTCCTGGAAGGTATGTGCTGGATCATCGAGGAGGAACCGGACGAATAGTAGTCCGTTCGCTCCGGTTCTCCCCTTCAGACGCTGCTTAGGTTCTCTTATGTTTTGCTTCATTAGCTACCATGGCCCTCTGTATACTGTGGTTGTTTCTGTTTGGTTCAAGAATTTTCATGTTCAATGTTTGTCAATGCCCATGCAAGGGCTCCATATGATAGTCTTCTTTTCCTTTTTTGTGCCCCTGCGTGGGATGCCAATTTTCGCTTTTACTGCTCCTCAACGGTTTATCGCCCCTGTGTGGGTGATCTGTCTCAGTGGTGGCACCCCTGCGTGGGTGGTTTTTCTCAGTGGTGATACCCCTGCGTGGGTGATTTGTCTCAGTGGTGATGCCCCTGCGCGGGTGACTTATCTTTGTGTTAGGGCCCCTGCGTGGGTGATTTGTCTTGATGCTGTGGCACAGGTGTGGGAGGTTTTTCTGATTACTGTCAGTCCAGAATGCCATTCTTGGCCTCTGGCAACATGACCGCATGACTGTAACTGTTTTCCTGTTTATGTACATAATAGAATAGCATAGTCTTAACGAGAAAAAAAAACAATTATAAGATGTAATATTTTAATAAAACATAAAAGTTAAATATATAAAATAAACTTAATAAATTAAAAAATATTCTAATTTTTAAATTTTGTTGTCAATTTTTTTAATAGAAAAAATATTTTAATGAAAGGGACTTAACTGATTGAGCTAAAATTTGAGACTTAATAATTTTTATTATTTATTTATATCATACACTTAAATTATATAAATTTATATATTTCTAAATAGTTATAGTAGAAGTGTAATATTTCAAAAAAATATAAACTGTAAATGTAAAAAAAAAACATATGTATATTAAATATTGATTTAATTTTTAAGTTATGTTATCATTCATATATATATATATATATATATATATATAAAATAAAGACTCAAGGGCTATCTCAACTCTTAAGTCTCGGTCATTAAAACAATATCATTGTTATCATCGTCATTAAAGCAATATTGCTATCCTAGTCATTAAAGCACCATTGCTATTGAGAGATAACGAGAAGTCATATATGTAAGTCCCGGTCATTAAAACAATATCATTGTTATCATCGTCATTAAAGCAATATTGTTATCCTAGTCATTAAAACACCATTGCTATTGAGAAATAATGAGAAGTCATATATATATATATAGATACACTTTTATATAAAAATTAAATATATTTCTTTTAAATTTTGTTTCAATTTATTATTTTTAATATATTTATATATATGCTAATATTTTATTTATACCAATTACATAATTTATATAAATGTATATATTTATATATATTTATAAAGAGTTATAATAGAAATCTAACATTTCAAATTTATATATTTGTAAAGAGTTTAGTAAAAGCATGATATTTCATAACATTTCAAATTTAAATATTTATAAAGAGTTTTAGTAAAAGCATGATATTTCATAACATTTCAAATTTATATATTTATAAAGAGTTCTAGTAAAAGCATGATACTTTATAACATTTCAAATTTATATATTTATAAAGAGTTCTAGTAAAAGCATGATACTTTATAAAATTTCAAATTTATATATTTATAAAGAGTTCTAGTAAAAGCATGATACTTCATAACATTTCAAATTTATATATTTATAAAGAGTTCTAGTAAAAGCATGATACTTCATAACATTTCAAATTTATATATTTATAAAGAGTTCTAGTAAAAGCATGATACTTCATAACATTTCAAATTTATATATTTATAAAGAGTTCTAGTAAAAGCATGATATTTCATAACATTTCAAATTTATATATTTATAAAAAGTTCTAGTAAAAGCATGATATTTCAAATATATTAAAAAGTTATAATAAAAGTCTAACCTTTCAAATTTATATATTTATAAAGGGTTCTAGTAAAAGCATGATATTTCAAATATATTAAAAACAGATATATATTAAAAAAAATTATTTAATTTGTGTCCTCAATTTCTTTTCTTTTTAATATGTGTTCATTTGTTATTTTTGAATATCTATGGTAGTAGCATACTATTCTCAAGAACATAGAGATTTTCTATATTGTCCTCCCAACAGAAGGATATTAGACCAGACCAGCACTAATCATAGATTTATTTACAGATCCTAAATTGTATCTTGGATTTGTAATCGTAGTCAGGATGAATCTCTATAGTCCTGTCAGATTCGATGAGATTTGTCCATTTTACCACGTCGTTTCCAATCCTGTTTGTTGTGGGTATAAGTCGAATTGGCTCAAACTGATGACAACAGTCCAGGTTTGCGCTGTTAATCATGGTGGACACAATTATGAGATCAATACAGATGGGAATAACAAAGGGACAATAGCCAAGGCTGTAGCCAGGCCTGCTGGCTCTCATGTGTCTGTGGATGCCTCTAGGCTGGAGCCTAGAGTTGAGGAGAAGCCTAGAGTTGAGGAGAAGGATGGATACTGGGTTCTCAAAGAGGAGTTCAGGACTGGAATTAATCTTCAAGAGAAGGTGAGATTCGCAATTGATCTATTCCTTTGATTTGAATGTGTTTAGAAATTATAAAAATTGTCTTGAACTTTAACCATGGATATATAGTTGAAGTGTCTTGTAAAATAATGTGAGTTTCTTCATTCATAGAGATGATGACTATCTGTAGGTTAAGTTGGAGAAGGAACCCATCAAACTGTTCATGGAAAATGAGATAGAAAAGCTTGCAAAGAAGCCCTTTGCTGAAATTGAGAATGACGAAGTTGATAAGGACAGTATAGATGTACGTGTAAAGTGGATGGGTCTCTTTCACAAAAGAAAGCATCAGTGTAGGTGCCCTAATTCGATTATTCTAGGCTATGTCTTTGCCTGAAATTTTGTTTTTTTGGGGTTATTTGATCATTGCAAGCGGAACCAAATTTTGGTTTTTGTTGGTTTTTTAAGATGGGAGATTCATGATGAGAATTAGGCTTCCGAATGGTGTGACTACCAGTCTCCAAACTCGATATTTGGCAAGCGTGATCCAAAAATATGGAAGAGAGGGAAGCACAGATATAACGACTCGGCAGAATTGGCAGATTCGTGGAATTGTGCTGGATGACGTACCTGCCATATTGAAAGGGCTGAAGGAGGTTGGATTGTCAAGCTTGCAGAGTGGAATGGACAATGCTAGAAACCCTATAGGCAATCCTTAAGCAGGAATTGATCCTCATGAGATCATTGATTCAAGGCCATATACAAAAGTTCTGACTGACTACATCCACAACAATGGCAATGGGAATCCCTCCATAAGCAACCTGTGAGTGCTAAAGTAGATTCCGCTGGTACCATTTATTTTGGATGTTGAATTGATTCTTATAAAGTTTAGTTTCCAAGTGGGTGTAGCTTGAGTCTCCATGGAAATTGAGTCCCATGGAGATTGACGTGCTTGTTTTTATGGAGTAATTTTTACATGAAAGATAACTTGCTCATTTAGACACACATGTGGGTCTAGCTAGTATCCATCTTTTGTACAAATCACTAATAAAAAGTGTAACTTGAGTCTCACCAGAATAAACATGCTCCCATTTTTAAAATAATTTTTACATGAAAGATAACTGAGCAGTTAGACATAAATAAATATAGCTAATATTCATCTCCATTATATAGTATCCATCTCCATTATAGTCAACCACTAAAACATGGTGTAAAGTTTAGCTTATTTTTTCCATTTTGTTTGGGAAACAAATTGATCTTTTCATACTTCTTTGAGTTCAGAAGAGATGTTACATAGGGATCAATGATTGGGTCACATGAGCAAGAAAGGTCTTCAGGTACTAATGAACCACAAATTTCTTCTTGATTTGAAATCCTTGAAGTTCGATTTTTGTAAAATTTGTGTGTATGGAAAACAATGTAAACAAAGATTTAAAAATGGAATTCATAATAGTAAAGAAATTTTGGACTATATTCATTATGATTTGTGGGGACGATCTCCTACTATATCATATGGAGGCGCATTATATTTCTTAACGTTTATTGATGATTTCTCCCGAAACGTTTGGGTCTATATGTTGAAAAAGAAATTTGGTGTATTTAATGTTTTTAAACAATTTAAAGCAATGGTGGAAAAGAAAATAGGCAAACCAATAAAATGTTTGATAACTAACAATGGCGGTGAATTTACTTCTCTAGAATTTAAACACTACTGTAAGGATGAAGGAATTGTTAGACATAAAATTGTTGTTTATACTCCTCAACAAAATGGTGTTGTTGAACGTATGAATCAGATTCTTATGGAAAGAGCCAAAACCATGATTAGCAATGCTAACCTGCAAAAGGAGTTGTGGGCAGAAGCAATATCTACTACTTGTTATTTAGTTAATAGATCACCTTTAGTTGCCATTAATTGAAAAATTCCTGAAGAAGTTTGGTTGGGTCAGCCTTGTGATTATTCACATTTAAAGATCTTTGGTTGTGATGCCTATGCTCTTACTCCTAAAATTCAACATTCAAAATTAGATCCAAAATTGAAATTTTATGTCTTTGTTGGGTATGACTATGCAGTGAAAGGATACAGGTTGTGGGATCCTTCTTCACAGAACATAGTCATCAGTAGATATGTAACATTTGATGAATATTCTCTTTTAAAATCAAATGTTTAAAATGTTGAATAGGAACAGGCATCGCCAAATCAAAAATTTTTGTTGGAGGCTAGACCTTTTTCAGAAAGTCGAAGCGAAGGAGAGACTTCTGAAGGAAAATGTGAAGAAGATGCAAAAGAAATTGTTGAAGTTCTAGATCCAGTTCAATAATCAATCACTCCAAGAACGTCTACAAGGGAAAGAAAAACACCTAAAAGGTATGAAGATTATGCTTCATATTTTGCATTGATTACTGAAGATGGGGAACCTTCTTATTATCAAGAAGCAGTGGATGATGCGATAGAAAAATGTGCAAAAAGGGTATGGACGAAGAAATGGATTCCTTAGCCAAGAAAAAAACTTGGGATATTGTAGAGCTTCCTAAAGGGAGAAGGGTTGTTGGATGAAAATGGATATTCAAATTGAAGCGAAATGATGATGCAGTATCGAGAGGTATAACACAAGGCTGGTTGCAAAAGGGTATTCTCAGGTTGAAGGTGTTGACTTTCATGAGATTTTTTCACCAGTCGTAAAACTTGTTTCTATTCGTACTGTGTTAGCACTAACTGCATAACTTGATATTGAGTTAGAATAGTTAAATGTTAAAACAACCTTTCTACATGGTGATTTGAATGAAGGGATTTATATGAAACAACCAGAAGGTTTTGTACAAGATCGCAATAGAAGATTAGTTTGCAAGCTCAGGAAATCATTGTATGGCCCGAGGCAGTCGCCCAGGCAATGATACAAGAAGTTTGACTCCTTCATGGTGATCCAAAACTTTATTAGAAGTGAGTATGATCATTGTGTATACTTCAAGAGTTTCAGTGGCATATTCATTATCTTGGTTTTGTATGTTGATGATATGCTTATTGCAAGCAAAAACATGGAAGAGATCAATAGGTTAAAGGCTCATCTCCGTAGGATGTTTGATATGAAGGATCTTGGAGCTGAAAAACATATCTTGGGCATGGAGATACACAGAGACAGGAAAAATGGAAAGCTTTGGTTATCACAACAGAAGTATGTGGAAAGAGTACTTGAAAAGTTTGGTATGAACAATGTGAAACCTATTAATGTTCCATTAGCTTCTCATTTTAAACTTTCTTCAATTTTGAGTCCTAGAATTGATGAAGAAAAGAAGTATATGTCTCATTTACCATATGAAAATTTTGTAGGCAACTTAATGTACGCGATGGTATCTACAAGACTTGAAATTTCACATGCAGTTGGAGTTGCCAACAGGTTCATGGAAAATCTAGGTGAGGAACATTGGCGAGCAGTGAAATGGGTGCTTCGATATTTGAGAGGCATAAGTGACCATTACATCATCTTTAATGGTAGTGAAGGATCAGTCTGCGAATATGTGGATGCTAATTATGCAGGTGATTTGGACAAAAGGAGATCTACTATAGGTTATGCCTTTACTCTTGTAGGTGGAGCAATTAGCCGGATGTTAAAGCTTCAAAAAATAGTTTCTTTGTCCACTACCAAAGAAGAGTATATAGCTGCTTCAGATGCTAGTAAAGAAGTAATCTGGTTGAAACGTCTACTTGATGGGATTGGAAGGATGCAGGAGAAAGTGAATGTATTCTATGACAGTAAGAGTGCTATTCATTTGGCTACAAATATAGCTTATCACATCAAGACCAAGCACATTGATGTAAGGTATCATTTTCTGATACATGTGATTGATGGAAGAAAAGTAGCTCTTAAGAAGGTCCATACACAAGAGAATTGTGCAGACATATTCATGAAGCCCATTACAGTAGAGAAGCTTCGATGGTGTTTGTCTTCTCCTGGATTACAAACGAGATGATGAATGGGCATGGGCAAGGGATTAGGAAAATTGTTGTCAAGGTCGAGATTGTTGAAATATGAAAACAAGCTAATGTAAATAATGTAATTATGGGTAAATTTGGTATATTACCAATCAGTTAGTTGTATAACGAGAAGGAGTTATGTAATGAAGTAAGCCCATATTAGTTGGGATTTCCTGAGAGGCTTGTATCATGGAGAATCATCTTTGATTAATAAATATTTCCAATCCCTTGCCCCGTGGAGGTTTCCTTGACACATTGTCAAGGTTTTACCACGTAAATTCGTTGTGTTTACTTGTGTATGTTTATTTCAGTTTCCTATTTAGTTTCTCTATATTTATTTCTTATTTAATGAACTCCCAAGACCAACATCTTACACTTTCTCTTATTACACTATGTGTGACTAAAGGGATATGGGAAACACAAGTGCGTTAAGAAGGTTTTCATATGCTAGCCCAGTTTTTCCTAAAAGACACAAGAGAAGTAGGGATTACTTGCTTTCTGTAATGACACTTTTCCCTCGTCCCAAAAATAATGAAATGAAAAAATGCTTTGGCTAGTAACAATATTTGTGGATGATAGGCCACTTAATCCTTTACTAATTAAGCTATGTGATTTGCAAAAACTAGAAACTATCTACATCACTAGTTTGATCATATTTTTGAAGTTCGACAAATAGATTATTGAAGTCATAATATTCCTCTGATCGCAAGTCTAAGGATGTATGAATAAAAAAAATCTCGTGATCATACTGATTCAAAGAGTTTCCCCCATACATAACAAGAGATGATAAGGGATGGAATGGATGCTCTATAATTTCATCACTTTCTTCTTCATCATGGATATTTTCACTATGCTATGTCATTTCAAGATTCAACTCATAAGATAACAAACTTGAAGAGAAGTGAGGGTATCCATCAACAGTTGATGCATTATAAACATCATAGCATAAAGGATAGGGAGGTAAAGAGGAAGAAGTGTTCAAAAGTGTATATTCTTCAACTGGAATAGATTTAAGATCTAAATATTTCGAAACTGGAAGATCAGCTGATGCACTTGGGAATTCATCATCGCATACAACAATAGAGTCATCATCATCAAAATGGTTTTTCTCCAAGACTACTGATATAAACAAATTGATTTCATTTGATTCACCATTGAGATCAACAGATTAAGAATCATCTAAGAATGGAAGAGCATCATATTGACACGGTGAACATTGGAAGAGGGAAGAGAGGTAAAAATAATCTTCACTTTCATGCTCTTCTACCTATGTGATGTGACTACCTTGTACCTGATTGCAATCTTAACCAACAACTGAAAAATCAAGAGAGTTTGAAGAGCTAGTTGGTGGAGCAGATTGATCAAGAAGATCATGGTATGAAGAGTCATGGCATGTAGATGATAGAGGATGATATATATCCCTTGAAGAAGTAACACTTTCAATGGAACTAGATTCAACATTAAGGTTAAGAGTGTTAATTTCATATTGAGGAATGAAAGGATTAGTCTTCACCCTAGGCTTCATGAACTATTTTTGGGTTTCCTCCATTGGATGTGAATCATGAAAAGAAGAAGGAGGATGAGAAGATGGATTAGGAATTTGATTCTATATTTCCCAACTTTATTATCATTACAAGGACACACCCGAACTAGTACCCAGAAAGGAGGAGTAAAAGGAACAAGAGGAATAGTAGGTTACTCCTATGAAATTAGAGGTGTCTCATGATTTACAAGAGTTGGGAGAGCATAAACATTAGGAGGTTCAGATTCACCATGAAAAGATATATGAACCAAACTCTTAAACTTTTGTTTAAATAAATCCCAATTTGTATCTTCTACAGGAAATTCATAATAAAGGTGAAGGAATCGATTTGAGAAATCCAAAATCAATTCATTAGGCTTCATTATTATTTGATTAATTATTTTAAGGACATCCTTGAAATCATACTTATGAAATTATTTATGAAGCTCCTTTGTGAGTTCCTCAAATGAATAGGCTTCATTATTAGTTGATTAATTATTTTAAGAACATCCTCGAAATCATACTTATGAAATTCTTTATGAAGCTCCTTTATGAGTTGCTCAAATGAATAGATAGAAGCAGCAGGTAATTTATGACACCATCTCTTAACACTACCTTGAAATGTGAGGGTGAGAAATCTAGCCATGAAATCCTTGTAATATATTCGATTAGAAAGGAAAAAAATGGACAACTTGAAACAAATGTTCACGGAGAGTTAATTCACCCTCACCATCAAACTTAAATTGGGACAAGTTATGAATAACTTCCATGGGGATGGTTTAAATATCAAGCTCTTTAAAAAAAATCCCAAGATTATGATTTGGGAAAGAGCCATTTTGGATGAGATATTCAAAGAAGACTCAACAGGTACAACTTGTCATCTGGGCCTCCTTCTAGCACCATTTTGTTGATGGTGTTGGAAATCCATCAACCCAGGGGGTATCCTCGATGTGAAGTCCCAATTAGACCTCACACAGTTTGGAATAAGAGCCCCATCCACATTATTGTCCCAACTACCATATATTTTTATAGATTTTCCTTGGCTACAAAGTTCAGCACAAGAGAGTAATGCATAGTACTTTCAGATCAACAAGTGAGTATTCCTTGTGAAATGTTCAGCTACAGAAAGTATCAAGTTCCTTCTACCGAAAGGGAAGGGAAAAGTGGGCCCCTTAGAGACAAGTAATAGTACTAATCTAGAAAAGGCACACGAACATATACATATGAATGAATAATTGATCAACCAACGAAATATTTCAAAAGGAAGCAACGAATGTTAAAGAAAATACACCACACCTTCAACAAGATAAGCACCAAAGCCACATAAATAGTTCAATTTCCTTAGTATAGATGAAAACAACATACATCATGAAAATTCAAAGAATAGTCTTACAATATTCATGACATATGCATGTAAGCGTGTTGGCTCAACAAGCTTCTAAATTCAGTAAAATTTCTAAGATACATTATGATAGTGAACACCAATCGCTCCAATAGGGGAGCATTAGAGAAGTCACTCACTCCTCCAAAACAATTTTCTTCCTCTCCTATGCCTAGTAGGAGGAGCTAAGATGAAAAATCATTTACACGAGTAATGAGGGCGTATATATAACAAATCGGGTGACCATTCACCTCCTTTGTGACTCTTGGACTTCCAATTTACATTACATTTCTATGATATTGAGTTTACATAATCGACAAATGATGTGGCAAATAATGACTTGTGACAAGTCATGACATGACACTAATGACATGGACTGCATGATGATGTGGCACTGCCAAACTATCCTTCTTGTTGCTTTGTCTTCAATAAAAATATGTATCCAGTACTTTTTCTTCATGAAATATAGGCTTTTTTCTTCATGTCCACCTCCAAAGGGTTGTGGATCAGTATGGAGTCTTCATGCGGTCCTGACCTTTGATCTTCTATTGTACTCTAGTGTTCCTTCATATTCTCGCCTAATGATCATCTTATCGCTTTAGCTCCATAGGTGTCTTCTAGCATGGTATGCTCCTCCTTTTCATCAATCATCACCCTATCATGATAAAATAGAGTACCTCCAATTGAAACCACTCATGACAAGTTGACATTAGTTTGAAAACTCCTAATCGAGCATGCTTCATGAAATCACTTATTAGGACTCGAACCGAGAGACTAATTGAGTGCTCGACTCAGGGATTGCGCAGTTCTAGAGGCGAAGGTCCATGACTGAGGCTTGATACTACATAATGGGCACTTCAGGATGGCCAGGGTCAAAGGATTGCACAATTGAGGGGTTTAAGGGCTCAAGGCTAGGGCTTGAGGCTTGAGGTTGCCCAATGTGCAGTTCTGAGATGACATACCAGGTGACTTCACAGTTGACGGGCTCAAGAGCTCAAGGTTGAGGCTTGGAGTTTCCCGATGCGTAGTTCTAGAAAGAGAACAAACTAGGAGATTGTTCAATTGATGGGTCAAGGGCTCAAGCTTGAGGCTTGAGCACTAAGTTTACACACTACACAGTTGTGGCACGACATGAGACTAGGTGATTGCGAAGTTGCGTATTTCATGAGCATAATGTTGAGGCTTGATGACTGAGACTGCACAATGCTCAATTCAGGCTAGGTTGGAGATAAATATTACATAGTTATGGAGCTTAGGGGTTGGGCTTGAGCACTTAAATTGCACAATGCGCAGTTTTGGGAGGTAGATACTACACATTGCATGGTTTCAAGAGGTAAGGTTGCTGCTTGAGGACTAAAACTGTGCAGTGCACAATTTAGGATGGCTAAATGAGGCTAAGTGGCCCAGTCGGGGATTTTTCCCAATTTTGAATAAGTGTTGGATCAGTGAGATGAAGTTAAACAAAAGAAATACTTGAACATGATCACACAATTAGTTCATTTGATTACATGACATGGAACACTCAAAACAAGTGAACAACATACTTTCATCAATACGACAATATTGCGACAACTTACTCCAAGTGCAACACTAAAGATACACTATGCGATGAAAGTGACAACACTTCTGCAACCTCACTAACGCAACTATTACCCCCTAAAAGAAATCAAAACTCCACTTTTATACAATGTGTGACACTTAACATGCTAAAAGACAACACGCGCTATATGAAAAGAAAAGTGTGAATGACACTTGTGATATGTGAACGATGACGAAATAGACACATGCTAAAGCAAAGATAACATGAAAATGACACTAATTAAAGTGAAAGAAAGAAAAAGAAACAATAAAAAACATGAAAATAACACTTATGAAAATGAAGGTGTGCAAAAGCGATAGTTTGAAAAGCTCACCAAAATAGAAGTGCAAATGTAGCCAGAAGTGAGAGTCTATCAATGACTATGCGCACTGGCTATCGACATTAATTGAACATTTCACAAGAACTATTTTGATGGACTCTACATGGCTTTTTCAAGCTTGCATGAAGGAATGCGCTCATGAATTCATTACGGATTGAGCATGTGTGAGGAGGTGACTTTGACACTTACAATCCAAGAAGGGAGCTCAAAGAATTAACATAGTATCAACTGACCAAGAAGTGACTATGGAATGATCCATCAGATCCACAATAGGTTCCAAAATTTAAGTATAGGCAAACTTTTGGAGGGTGTTGTCGCAACATCAACAGATAAGTAAATGAACTGATATTTTCTGTGGCCTATGGATAATATATGTGTGTGTGTGTGTGTATCTAAGTTATTTTTATTGTTATGTTGTGCAACAAGTTTGAGAGAAAATATATTATTTAGTGTATTCTCTTTTTGGACAAAGTTGTATTGTAGCTAGAAAGTTTATTTATGTTCTGGTATTTTTTAATAATACGATGAGATTGTTTCTTGGTATAGTTTAAGTAAAATAAAAGATATATGTGTTCCTAAATAGGGTTAGCTAGGATGGAACAACACTGAAAGAAAATTTTCAATTCATTTTATTGCACCTCTATAGTCTCTATTTGATCAACCACGTCCCCAAGGAAAAATCAGTGAGGAAACCCAAATAAAGAGCCCAGCATAAAATTTCCTGAGACTCAAATGTGTTATTTGACCAAGTACATAATCAAGAGAAATGGTATAGATACATTTAAATATATAAACAGAAACGAAACACATAGTCTTAGTAGTGTCCTTCATTTCTATAAAAGGAACGATAAAGTATACAATGAAAATTATTGTGTACAGGAATAGAAACATGTTAGAATGGTTGTGGGTTAGCATCAAAACGATACTTTTGTGCCAATCTGTGACTACATACATTCCCCATTAATTGAATAAGAGGCTTTGTGGGAGTTAGATGTAGAAACCTGGGTACGGGTGCCATGTATTTGAGGTTTCCCTGGCCAATAATTGTACAAACGAATATTACAACCATATAAACATAATTTGTAAATCATGTATGCGTAAAAGATGAAATTTTGATAGACTGTAAACCATATTGGAAAAATACGTGTGCATATATCCATAAAGAAGGGTCAATAATACTATGTGAGAACATGGAAATAACAAGTTAAAAGTATATATTCTTTCCTCGTTCCAAATCAATTATGAAGTAGCATTTATCTATTTAAAGAAGTCATTAACTACGGAAAACATGAAGGAATAAAATTTTACATCACGAGTGATGAATGAAGAAATTTTCTCTATAAGCCCGACACTTAGATTTCACAGAAACATCAAAACTTCAACTGGGTTCTACACAACCGCAATTGAAAAAAAACTTATTATACAATATAGGTCCACAGTAACACATAATCAAGCTATAGGCATATAATATTGTACTTGTAAGATACAATAATGATACATTATTGAGTGACTATAGCCTCGACTACCATGGTTTTTCATAAAATTCGACTGGGGTTCTACATAAAAACTATAGAATTAAAAAGGGAAACTCTTTGTGAGGAAGGGCTTGGCCTAGCTAGCTTTGGAATAACCTCTTGAGCTAATGGCTTCCAAGAAAAATATAGAAGAAGAAATGGGTACCTAAATAATCCAGTAATCGAAAGACATTGTTAACCCTTTCTTCTGTTGAAGTACATAATGATCAAATTAAACAAAACCCTACAATATCACATAAATACTAATTCTGGTTAGCTGTAAAAGTTAAAAGAAAAAACCTTAAGAAATTTTCAAAGAAAAAAAAAACGAAACTAGAATTGTGAAATTACCTAGAACAAAGTTGTTGGTGAATGAAATCTCTCTCCTATAGTAGCAGGACAAGGGCTTACATATTTAACATTATCATAATAAATTTATTCTAGAATATAAATGGGAAATGCATAATCATAAGAAAGAAAAAGGCAACAAAATTTCTAAGTAATTACTTGAGCAACCCAGGAGGGAGAAGTCATAGCCATGACCCACATGATATCGTGTTAAAGATATACATAGAAGGAAATCGTTAACAAGAGATAAGATTTCTAGAAAAGAAGGGAAGAATTCCCTATGCAAACTAAGGAAACAAAAGATGAAATAATCAACCCTGGACTTGCAATTAGAACAAAAGAGTAAAATAGCCACTCATTCATAGAACGTTAAGAAAAAAATACTACGAAAAGAAAAAGAAAAAGGTAGGAGCAAAGGAAGAAAACATGAGTAAAGATGTGTGTTTGATACCTGTGGTGTAGGTAGGGTCATCGTTATTCTGAGCCATGCCAATCTTAGCATGAGTAGCAAACAGTGGGTAAACCCTCGGTTGAAGTCAGATAATTATCATAACAACACTACAGAAATGAAAAACTCTCAGGAAAGTAAGAAATCCATAACTCTTGCAGAGCATTGTCCATGAAACCAAGAGATGCAAATGGAAAAGGAGACATAGGATGGAGGTAGTTAACGTAACTACTTGGCAAGGAACCCTCAATGTCAGATATCTATGTTTGATCTGCACCATTCACATCTTGTTAATCATGTGACTAGAACGAAGTTGTCATAGATGAGCTAGGCCGTGTAGTTATCATCACATGATCAATGATACAGTCGAGCCCTCTACTCTTCATCCCCACAGATGCACCATTGTCTCAGGTGAACACATTTTGTAATTCACGAAATATAAAGGATAAATATTACAAGGGCGAGCAAATATGTGCAAGGCCAAGTTGTAGTGATAAATATGGCGTTAGTACCCCGACATAAATTGTATAATTAAAGAAAAACTACAAAATGATTAAGTAAACATTCAACGTAAGTACTGCCACAAATTTAGATGTAAACCATCACAGGCATGGAAAAATCTTATATCCAATGGAACTAATTATTTTCGCTATGTAAATATGCCATTTTTGTAGAGTAAAGATTATGGAGTTGATAAACAATATCTTAGTCCAAATTAACATACCTAAGGTAGTGACTAATGCAAATATTTCTCTATTTTATGTTGCCAAAAGGAAATAATAATAAGTTGATAGAGGTACGTAAAAAAAAAATGGGTGTAAATTTAGTTACATGACAAATCCAAGTTGTCTACATTAACAGGGTTGGACTCATATGAATAAGATTTTTTTTAATAATATTTTTCATTTCTATTTATTTATTTTTATCTTCCTAATTTTAATATGTTAATTTTTCATACAAACTATATATATTGAATTTAGGCTTCTGTGATCCATATCAATTTAGAGAAAAATCTTCAGCGAAAATCACATAGAGATAATTTTTGACGACGCGTTTCGAACCAACCAGTGTGCTTCATCGTCAGGACTTATATATAATTAAATTACATTAAGTTACGTATTTATAAATAATTATTGTAGAAATATAATATTTGATAAAATATAGAAGATATATATATGTGTAATATTTCAATAAAATATAAAAATTATATATATATATGTGTGTGTGTGTGTGTGTGTGTGAGATTTTTAAATAAAATATAAAAATTAATTATATAAAAAAACATATGTAAATTGGGAAACAAAAAATTCTACTATTTATTATTTTTGAATATATATATATATATATTTATGCTATAAATACTTAAATTATATGAATTTTAATATTTATAAATAATTATAGTAGAAGTATAATACTTGATTAAAGTATAAAATTCAAATTACAGTAGAAATGTAATACTTCAATCAAATATAAAACTATATTATTTTTTCTATGAGAAAAGAAACTCGTAAATTTATTCATGTGAAAGAGGAAAAAAGTTTACATCATGTATATGTTAAACGCATTCAAGTAATCCACGTCACGGTAGAGCATCTAGGTCTAAAGTCCACACAAGCACGGAGGCTTGCCAAGAAACCCCAAAAAAGTTAACCAAAAACCACTAAAAAAACCCTAAAGGGTACAAATATATACAATCTAAAACCCCAAAAAGGTTAACCAAAAACCAGTAAAAAACCCTAAAAGGAACAAATATATACAATCTATTAATCCTCAGTGAAAATGTTGACCAAGAAACAAGCCATAGGCTAGGCACAGGTCGCCCAATAAGCCTCAACAAAAACAGGACCAAAGTAAGCCCCCAAAAAAAGCACGAGTAAGAACCCCAAAAAAAAACCACGACACCCAAGCGAGAAACAACCTCAGAAAAATGACGACAAAGCGAGAACAACAATCTAACGTGGAAAAAGCACGAAACAAATCAAGCAACAAAGGCAAGCTTGCCCCCTCAACTCCCCCACACATATTGGAGCACCACCAGCAAAGCCACAAAACCCCAAGTTGTTCCACAACAAAGAGAAACAGGGCGAAAGGAGGACAATGGCCCATTCGAAGCAACAACAAGAAAAGGAGAGTAGTTACCATAGAGAGGAGGAGGGGGTTGTGGTGCTAAGGTTTTAGCCGCCAAACCCCCTCATGGACGAATCTTAGAAAGAAACCAGTCAACGGAGGAAAGAAAAAAATCACTAGAGCGCCTTGATTGAGAGCTCGCCTAATACCATATTATATTATGGTAAAAGAATCTATATTAAAACCATACACACTTAAATTCTATACATTTATATAATGGTTTAAATAGTAAAAGTGTACTATCTCAATAAATATAAAAGTTAAATATATTAAAAAATAATATGTATATTAAAAAAAATATTTTAATTTTAAATTTTATCATTATATATATATAAAATTATTATTATTATTATTATTATTTTATCATATAGATTTAATTATATAAATTTATATATTTATAAATAATTATAAGAAGTGTAGAGGAAGGCAAGAGTGGGAGAGGTTTTATTTGATCTCAATGAAAAAAATGTGTCTAAATTTATTTGGAGATTTGGATATGCAACCAATAATCAAACAGAGTTTCTAGCCTAATGAAAAAGTTTGGAAATAACTCTCGCAAAAAAAGTCTTCATTTTAATGGATTTTTAGGATTCTCATATTGTTATTCAGCAAGTGATAAAAGCTTCAAAGGACTCATGCATAGACAACCCCTCCAATTATCCAAAATATATGCTTAATTGTATCTACATTTGAAAGTTTTGATTTTATTCATGTTTATATACATCTAAACACAATGGTTGACTCGGAAAATGTTATGTTATGGAGAAAGGAAGAATAAGGTTGGACAATGGAATTTGGAAATTCTCCCCAATTCCTTAAACATGCCTCATTTTTAAGTTTGAAATGAGAAAAAATTTGAATTGTGTTGGGGATGGATATCCTGACATCAGTGTTGTCTGGCCCCGAGCTCGCATATTGAGAATATTGGGCATCAGGATTAGTTGCCTTCTTATCCCTCAGTTTTGGTCCATAAAGTCTTTTTCTAGGTGTCCTTTGTTTTCTATTAAGGGCCATTTACCCCATCCTCTTCTTCATTCAAAGTGGCTTTGGCATTTACATCGTTGAAGGTGGTTGTGGCTAGAGATTGTCGTGACCATGGATTGCATGCATTGAGCAGTGAGTTGGTTTTAATTTCATCTTCCTCTATTCTCTCTCAGTCGTCGCCTCATTGTCCTCTCAAGGATTTTGGCTCAATTATGGAAATTTTGGTTCAGCTTAGCTCTTGGCAGGGTCGCATACATGAAATTACAAAGGAATACATGGTCCTTCTATAGTTGCATGTGAATCCTTTGCTTGTTGGTCATGAAGAGTGAATTAAGTTTTCTATTTGGATAGTTAGATGTGTGCAGTAGTTTTTGTCTGATATGGTGGACCCTCTGCGAAATCCAGAGAATATGGAAGATGGCTCACTTTTAGACAAGTTTATGGACTCCATGGAAGTTTTACGGGTCACCAAGAAACATCAGGATGACATGGAAAAATGACAAAGGTAGTCTTCACTCCTTCTGTTGGAAGCCAAATTTCTTCGTCTTCTCAACAATATGGAGATTTCGTTGGTTGGTCTACATGAGGAAGTTCTCTCTCTCAACACTCAGATTGTAGCCCTTGAGGATCTCATGGCCAACCCTCAACCTATCATGTCAGGAAATGTGTCCAGCGTCACCTTTGGAAAGAAAAAACCTCAACGTTCAAGGAGGTTTGATCCCCCAGGTTATGGAAGTTGCTAATTGCTAGGTATTTTGTTGGTTGTTTGGTTTTTTATTTTGGTCACCACCTTAAAGTTTAATGTTACAATGTAAATATATATTTCTTCTTAGGTCTTTTTGTCAAATCATAGGAAGAAATGTTTTTAGAATAAAAATCATATGCAGCTTGAAAGCTTACCGTAATTTTGCATAGACTGTTTAATTTTTTCTTTGTCAGATGATGGAAAGATGATATAAGGGTTCTAACCCATAAACTAATATTTATTAATACAAACTTTTAGCTTTAAAAAAAATAAAATTATAAGATGTAATATTTTAATAAAACATAAAAGTTAAATATATAAAATAAACTTAATAAATTAAAAAATATTCTAATTTTTAAATTTTGTTGTCATTTTCTTAATAGACAAAATATTTTAATGAAAGGGACTCAATTGATTGAGCTAACATTTGAGACTTAATAATTTTTATTTTAATTTATATTATTTATTTATATCATACACTTAAATCATATAAATTTATATATTTCTAAATAGTTAGAGTAGAAGTGTAATATTTCAAAAAAATATAAACTGTAAATGTATAAAAAAAACATATGTATATTAAAAATTGATTTAATTTTTAAATTATGTTATCATATATATATATATATATAAAATAAAGACTCAAGGGCTATCTCAACTGTTAAGTCCCGGTCATTAAACCAATATCATTGTTATCATCGTCATTAAAGCAATATTGCTATCCTAGTCATTAAAGCACCATTGCTATTTAGAGATAACGAGAAGTCATATATATAAGTCCCGGTCATTAAAACAATATCATTGTTATCATCGTCATTAAAGCAATATTGTTATCCTAGTCATTAAAACACCATTGTTGTTGAGAGATAACGAGAAGTTATATCTATATATATATATATATATATATATATATATATATTTTATTTATATCATATACACTTAAATTATTTAAATTTATAAATAATTATATTTTTCCCTGTCTATCAATAACCAATTAAATTAATTTTGAAGCTCTTTATAAAGAATTATAATAGAAGTGTAGCATTTAAATAAAATATTTAAAAAAACATGAATAAACTAAAAAACCATTTTAATTTTTCATTTCATATATATATATAAATATATAAATATAAATTTATATATTTTTATAAAACGTGATTCTATAACAACAAAAATATATAAAAATTAAATCTATTTCTTTTAAATTTTGTTTTAATTTATTATTTTTAATATATTTATATATATGCTAATTTTTTATTTATACAAATCACATAATGTATATAAATATATATATATATATAGAGTTATAATAGAAATCTAACATTTCAAATTTATATGTTTATAAAGAGTTCTAGTAAAAGCATGATATTTCATAACATTTCAAATTTAAATATTTATAAAGAGTTCTAGTAAAAGCATGCTATTTCATAACATTTCAAATTTATATATTTATAAAGAGTTTTGGTAAAAGCATGATATTTCATAACATTTCAAATTTATATATTTATAAAGAATTTTGGTAAAATCGTGATATTTCATAACATTTCAAATTTATATATTTATAAAGAGTTCCAATAAAAGCATGATATTTCATAACATTTCAAATTTATATGTTTATAAAGAATTCTAGTAAAAGCATGATATTTCATAACATTTCAAATTTATATATTTATAAAAAGTTCTAATAAAAACATGATATTTCATAACATTTCAAATTTATATATTTATAAAGAATTCTAGTAAAAGCATGATATTTCAAATATATTAAAAAATTATAATAAAAGTCTAACATTTCAAATTTATATATTTATAAAGGGTTTTAGTAAAAGCATGATATTTCAAATATATTAAAAACAGATATATATTAAAAAAAATGATTTAATTTTTGTACTCATTTTCTTTTCTTTTTAATATGTGTTCATTTGTTATTTTTGAATATCTATGGCAGTAGCATACCATTCTCAAGAACATAGAGATTTTCTATATTGTCCTCCCACCAGAAGGATATTAGACCAAACCAGCACTGATCATAGATTTATTTACAGATCCTGAACTGTATCTTGGATTTGTAATCGGAGTAGTCAGGATGAATCTCTCTAGTCCTGTCAGATTCGATGAGATTTGTCCATTTTACCGCGTCGTTTACAATCCTGTTTGTTGTGGGTATAAGCCGAATCGGCTCAAGTTGATGAGAGCAGTCCAGGTTCGCGCTGTTAATCATGGTGGACGCAATTCTGAGATCAGTACAGATGGGAATAACAAAGGGACAACAGCCAAGGCTGTAGCCAGGCCTGCTGGCTCTCATGTGGCCGTGGATGCCTCTAGGCTGGAGCCTAGAGTTGAGGAGAAGGATGGATACTGGGTTCTCAAAGAGGAGTTCAGGACTGGAATTAATCCTCAAGAGAAGGTGAGATTCCCAATTGAGCTATTCCTTTGATTTGAATGGGTTTAGAAATTATAAAAATTGTCTTGAACTTTAACCATGGATATATAGTTGAAGTGTCTTGTAAAATAATTAGAGTGTCTTCATTCTCTGTCTGCAGCTTAAGTTGGAGAAGGAACCCATCAAACTGTTCATGGAAAATGAGATAGAAAAGCTTGCAAAGAAGCCCTTTGCTGAAATTGAGAATCACGAAGTTGATAAGGACAGTATAGATGTACGTGTAAAGTGGATGGGTCTCTTTCACAGAAGAAAGCATCAGTGTAGGTGCCCTAATTCAATTCTTCTAGGCTATGTCTTTGCCTGAAATTTTGTTTTTTTCTGGGGTTATTTGATCATTGCGAGCCGAACCAAATTTTGTTCTTTGTTGGTTTTTGTTGGTTTTTTAAGATGGGAGATTCATGATGAGAATTAGGCTTCCGAATGGTGTGACTAGCAGTCTCCAAACTCGATATTTGGCAAGCGTGATCCAAAAATATGGAGGAGAGGGAAGCGCAGATATAACGACTCGGCAGAATTGGCAGATTCGTGGAGTTGTGCTGGATGACGTACCTGCCATATTGAAAGGGCTGAAGGAGGTTGGATTGTCAAGCTTGCAGAGTGGAATGGACAATGCTAGAAACCCTATAGGCAATCCTTGGACAATGCTAGAAACCCTATAGGCAATCCTTTAGCAGGAATTGATCCTCATGAGATCATTGATTCAAGGCCATATACAAAAGTTCTGACTGACTACATCCACAACAATGGCAACGGGAATCCCTCCATAAGCAACCTGTGAGTGCTAAAGTAGATTCTGCTGGTGGCATTTATTTTTGATGTTGAATTGATTCTCGTAAAGTTTAGTTGCCAAGTGGGTGTAGCTTGGGTTCCATGGAGATTGACGTGCTTGTTTTATGGAGTAATTTTTATATGAAAGATAATTTGTTCACTTATACATGTTTAGGTGTAGTTAATATCATCGTACAGTAAATCGCTAATAAAAAGTGTAGCTTGAGTCTCACCGAAGTAATTTTTACATGAAAAATAACCGCTCACCCAAACATAAGCGAGTGTAGCTAGCATCCATCTCCATTATAGTGAACCACTAAAAAAATTGGTGTAAAGTTTAGTTTATTTTTTCCATTTTGTTTGGGAAACAAATTGATCTTATACTTCTTTGAGTTCAGGAGAGATGTTACATAGGGATCCTTTTTTCAAGAGGTCTTTTGTTCATGCAGGCCACGTAAATGCAACATCTGTGTTGTGGGTTCACACGACTTGTTTGAACATCCCCACATCAATGACCTCGCCTACGTTCCTGCAATGAAAAATGAGAGATTTGGTTTCAACCTGCTCGTTGGTGGATTGCTTACTTCGAAACGCTGGGAAAAGGCAGTTCCACTTGATGCTTGGGTGGCCGGAGACGATGTTGTTCCAGTATGCAGAGCCATTTTGGAGGCCTTTAGAGATCTGGGCAACCGGGGAAATCGCCAGAAGACTCGAGTGATGTACCTGATTGATGAGATGGTAATGCTACAATTTCTGTACTGATTTATGGTTACTATAGCATTATACATTATCCAGTATGCAGATCCTTAATTATTGCTTCCAGGGAATATGCACAACTAGTTTCGAATTACTTATAATTTCAAAATAAATCCATATCATAATAATAATCATTCACTTTTTTTTTTTTCAAATGTGGTTTTAGTATTAGTTATATCTATGAACAATATTTACTTGCTATTCCTAGGAATCAAGTAGATAATATATCATAGCACTAGATTCAAACCTACCAGGGAAGAAGAAAACTAAAAGTCAAAGTGGGTATTAGATATACAGACAGATATATCATAGCATGAAATTCAAACCAAGAAAGAGAAAAAGAAAACAGATCATCCTCATCATTTTTTCATTTCTTTTCATTAGTTTCATTCCCTATCATTAGTTTTTAAGTTCACCCTCAAGCAATATGGTATATGAGATCCAGGCCATTATGATAGCCTTTGTTTGTGAGAAAAAGAACCTACCTATAGATTTGACTACTAAAACATATGAATTTATTTATTTTACTAATCATGACTTCTCCATTTAATCTCTACACCTTAATTGCCATTTAATTCAGCTCTAGGTTGTCTGTATGTCAATACACTGAACATATATTAATAGTAAGATGAAAATACATTTCTGATCTGTTACCACAGATTCATCTTAAAATCTCTTGTCATATTGGCAACCATAGAGTGCCATAGAAATCTGATAACTGTGACGTGCTTGATACCACATTCCTCGTAACAAATGAGTTGTTACTGTAATATCCATTTGCCCATTGCCTGGGTTTGATGATTTGAATTTTCACAAGCAGCCGAACTTAGTTGTAGATGAATTGCTGTACCAACTTTCTACATAGTATTCTAATTTCCTTCATCTGTGAACTAAGATTGAGAATCATGATATGATTGGTTGCAGGGAATAGAGCGCTTCCGTTCAGAAGTGGTGAAGAGAATGCCAGGAGAGAAGTTGGAAAGAGCAGCAACAGAAGACATGTTAGATAAATCATGGGAGCGCAGGAGTTACCTTGGTGTGCACCCACAGAAGCAGGAAGGCTTGAATTTTGTAGGTCTCCATGTTCCAGTGGGTCGATTTCAGGCAGAAAATATGATTGAATTGGCTCGTCTTGCAGAACAATATGGCACCCAGGAACTCCGCCTCACAATAGAGCAAAATGCCATCATTCCAAACGTACCTACAAATAAGATAGAGGCACTTTTACAGGAACCCCTCCTCCAAAAATTTTCCCCTTCCCCTCCTCTTCTTCTCAGCACCTTAGTGTCTTGTCCCGGCAACCAGTTCTGTGGGCTGTCAATAATCGAAACAAAAGCAAGAGCCTTGAAAATCACAGAGGAATTGGATAGAACCATGGAAGTTCCCAAGCCTGTGAGAATGCACTGGATAGGATGCCCTCATACATGTGGACAAGTGCAGATTGCAGACATTGGCTTCCTGGGTTGCATGACTAAGGATGAAAACATGGAAGCTGTTGAGGGAGTGGACATATTCATGGGAGGTGGCGTGGGAGCAGATTCACATCTAGGGGACTTAATCCACAAGGGAGTACCTTGCAAGGACTTGGTACCTGTGGTTCAAGAACTACTTATTAAACACTTTGGAGCCATGAGGAAAGCAGACATATCAAAACGAATTCCAATTTCTCACCCATCGTCATCTTCACTGCTCATGTAACTCTCATTTTACGGCGGGGGCAGATTTTACACTCAAAAGTTTCTCCGATAACTTAGCCGATTGTTATTGCTTTCAGTATAACAAATCCTGAGATCAATAATTTTTTATTTCTTCTAGTGATGTAGGATGCTCGTATGATGACATCAATCAAGAATCCTTTTAATATAAAGATTTCATAAAGGGATAAGATAAAGCCGTTAAAGATGTGCCCCTTTTTTTTATCGATTTGATTTACTGGAAACATTTTAAATTTCGCTGGAATTTATTATTATTAATTATATATATATATATAAAAGAAAGAATTTATTGATTTCAAAAATCAATTTATTACTATTATATGTGTTAGAGTTCTAATAAAATTAGTAATCTTATTTAACTTTGTTAATCATATGCTTGTTTGCTAGTTATCAGTCATCGCTAGAAGTCTTTCAAGTTTATTTTATGATTTATATGGAGAACAAAAGCATCACAATTATTAGAACCATTATCAATAATTAAAGATGAGGAAGGAAGAGTATTTTGGATTATTGTTTTCATCAAAATGTACATCGTTTTGGAACAAAATTTCTTTAGAAGTAGGATCAAAGAATTTATAAGTTTTCATGTTTTTATTTTTTTATTTTTTTCTTTCTTTTTATGTTTTTTCATTTTCCACTTATGAGAGGTTGTACATGGGTACTTAATGAGGCCTAATTGTAGAGACTCATTCTTTGTTTTTTTTTTCCTCCTCACTTTTTGTTTTCTTAGCTATATCTATTGTGTTGGAGTCTTATTCTTATGTGATGATTTGTCAATATTATCTTCTAGCTATAGCTAGAAACTTGTATTGTTCCAATAAATTAAGTTTAAGTACAACATAGTTTCTCAGGTAATGAAGTGATTTCTCTTAGTTCTTCATTTTGTGATTTCTCTTCGTTCTTCATTTTGTGTGAGCCCTTTGTAAAAGTGTTAAGATTTGCAGTATGATAGGTGGTTATTTTTATACTCTTACATTATGGTATTAAATTAAAATATTTTAATAAATTTATGTTCAATTATATATTATTTAAAAAAAAATATAATTTTCTTTTCAATTATATATTATTAAAAACAAATTTGTTTATTGTTATTTTATATTTTATAATTGTATATTTATTATTTTAGATGTGAGCCTTATCCATATGTGTTGAGTTGTCAATATTATCTTCTAGCTATAGTTAGAAACTTGTATTGTTCTGTAAATTAAATTTAAGTACAACATAGTTTTTCAAGTAATGAAGTGATTTCTCTTAGTTCTTCATTTTGTGATTTCTCTTCATTTTTCATTTTGTGTGAGCTCTGTGTAGAAGTGTTAAGATTTACATGATAGGTGGCTATTTTTATACTCTTACATTATGGTATTAAATTAAAATATTTTTATAATTTTCTTTTCAATTATATATTATTAAATAACAAATTTGTTTATTGTTATTTTATATTTTATAATTGTATATTTATTATTTTAAATATGAAATCTAAATATGCATTGAGAAACATGCACTCTTATACAAAAATATAATAGTTCTCCTATCTTTCCCCACTCAATCCAAAAAATATTATAGATATCCACTTTTATATAAATATAAACATAACAATTAGAATTACCAGAAATATATTACACTACTATATTCTAAGATCAATACATGTGACAAAAAGAGATACAAGTCAATTAGAAATCTTTCTTCCCCCATGTACATGAACAACACTAGACCTTCCTATTGTGCTATAGCTTCTTTTGAGGGTACATCTACCAATTTGTTAATATCTATAAAAATTTAACAAGTAATATAATAGTGAACCTATCTCTCTAATTTGACCAGTTCACCACCAATTTTTTGAAGCTCCCAATGCTTGCAAAAATATAATCTCTTTTTATAAGGAAAATTTTAACAAAATCTTAAAGGAAAATAGTTTTGCACTATTATTTGAACCCTCACTTGTTCCAAAATTTAAGGTAAGGGAATTAGAGTGAGATAAAAACAAGACAACAACAGTTCCACATCTTTCAAAAATGGCATGAAATTTTCCATCGAAGAACCCTCATGCTTCATTATGATTTATCAATGGTTCTTTCATGACCCTAAGAACCTTTTCCTTTTATCTCAGCAACCTTCTTTAAAGGAAATTCTAATTTTGTGTGCCACTATAAGAAATTCTCTACCTTTGTCTTCAAAAGTCCACCTATTGCTAACCTCCATAACCCCCATAGAATATAACAACAAAGAGATTGAAACTGAATTAGTGAAGGGTCCTCAAACCAAGTCTCAAAACACTAAGGTAGGTTCCTAGAATTCCACTATCTTAGACAATTTAAAGATTGGAGCACACCCTAACACATAGAAATAGCATATGAACAAGTAACAAAAAGGTGGCCTAGCTATTCATCTTTTTGTTTGCAAAGAATACAATGATTTGGTCCTTTCCAAAAACATTTTTTTCGATTGTCCCAAGTCAGAATTCTACTTGATAGAACTAACTAGGAGAAGATCCAAATATTTAAAGGAGAATAAATCCTCCAAATGCTTACTCACCACCAATGTCTTTCTCCCGATAAATCCATTTAGGATAAATCCTCATATCCTAACTTTGTTGTAAGGATACTTATGGTCTTATTCCAATACCATGTTATTTCAGCCTAGTCTTGTAAAACAATAAGATTGTGACATAGTAAGGAGATACATTTTATAGTCAATTGAACTACTAAAACACTTTGAAAATTTAAATAACCATTTTTGCAACCATCTTCCAAGAACACCTTGAACCCCAACATTAGCTGCAACGATCACACCTTTTGGGTGTAGAACCTATTTCAACTCTTTTGATAAACAAATTATCTATGGAACTAATACCCAAGGATGTTCTTCTACTATAATATATTTTCCATTACCAACTTTCCAAGTTGCTCATCTACCTAAGATTGGAGATGCTTACATCAAATCTTTCCAAACATTTGAAGTTTCTTTGAGAGATTTATTTTTAGTTCAAAAATAGAGATTGAAAAATTGAATGGGAAAAGTTTTGAGTTGTGGTAGCACAAAATGGAAGACTTGTTGGTGGAAAGTGATCAGTGGATTGATTTGGATCTAGGTACTACATCGGGAATGTTAACAAAAGACTAGATAAAGTTCTATCAGAAGGAAAAGAACACAATATGATTGTGTCTCTTTGATTTGATATTACTGAATGTGATAGGGAGGGGCTATGAAAAAGGCTTTGAAGGACAAGTTTGGAGCTTCATATCATTCTAAGTCTCTGGTAAATAAATTTTTCTTGTGAAAAAGTTATATAACCTAAGGACTAAGGATGGAGACTTAGCAACAAAGCATCTAAATTCTTTCAATATTGTTGTGTGTCAATTATTATTTATTAATATTAAGATTTTGTATAAGGATACCTACATTATTCTGTTATGTTGTATACTAGACTCCTAGGATAATATGGTTGTTACCATATGTAGTAATGCAATTACCTTAAAATTTGATGAAGTAATATCATCCTTGTTGTGAGAGTAGATGAGACAAAAAAAAAGAAAATTGGAGAGACAAAACAAAGATGCCTTGTCTGTAAGAGGACACTCCCAAAAAAGAAATAGGAATCAATCCTCAAGTGGGAGATCTACATCTAGAGGAAGATCTAAATCTCCAGGAAAGTTCATAAAGGTATGTTGGAAATGTGGAAAATAAGGGCATTATAAAAAAGTTTGTAAAGCCAAAGTTGTGGAGAAAGCAAAGGGATTTATAGACTCTCCTTCTATAGAAGCAAATAACTCCTCAGATGAAGGAGGGGATGTGTACTTGGATTTTTTGAGGACACAAGTAGATCATGAGGCATGGTTGGTCAAATCAGGTGGATATTTTCATATGAATCCTCATAAGGAGTGGTTTTGTGAGTATGAGAGATTCAATGGTCGTGATGTTTTCTTAGGAGATGAATCGAGAGCTAGAATCATAGGATGAAGAAAAGTCAATATGAAACTCATGGATGGAAGAATTAGGAAACTCGCCCATGTTCTGAACATTCAAGGATTAGGTAGAAGCTCGATTTTTGTAAGCAAGATGAGAAATTCAAGTGTAAGAACTGTTTGAAAATGATACCTACAAGATAGTTCAAGAAGCAATGGTATTATTGAGGGGAGTTTAAATCGGAATTCTGTATAAGTTGTTGGGAAGCATTGCTAGTGCTGGTTGAAACAATTCTATTGTTCCTAAGAGTGGAGTAGAGGAAGGAAAAACTCTTGTAGCTTCAGGAGAAAACACTATGTTGTGGCATCAAATATTGGGACATACTGGAGAGAAGGGCCTTTGAGTATTACATGTTAATGGTATGGTATAAAGTATGCCTAATTTATATCTGAATTTTTATTTCTATTAGAATTTTTTATATGGGAAGTAGAATCAAGTGAAATTCTCCTATGTTGCTAAGAGGGAGGAGGGCATACTACATCTAGTGCACAGTGAAGTGTTTAAACCTCTCTTAGTTCCATCATTGGGTAAATATATGTTCTACATCTCATTTAAAAATGAATTCTCAAGGAATACATGGATATATTTCCTCGTGAATAAAGCTGACGTCTTTGATATATTTAAAGAATTTAAGGATCTAGTGGAGGATCAAACATAGAAGAAAATAAAGGTGTTGAGGATGGATAATGGTGGAGAGTTCCATAGGAAGAAATTTGAAGATTTCTATAAGTGTGGTGTAGCACGATATAAGACTACCCCATACACACCTCAACAACATGGACTTACAAAAAGGATGTAGAGGACATTGGTGGAAAAATAAAGGAGCATGCTCAATGGTGCTAGGTTAGGACATGGATTCTGGGAAGAGGTAGTGGATACTACATGTTACTTGGTAAATATATCACCCTCGTCGAAATTGGATGATAAGAATCCACATGAGGTATGGACTAGTAAGAAACCACCTCTTTCACATCTCAAGTTATTTGGCTATGATGCATATGTAAATGTTCTAAAGGAAAAAAAAATGGATAGAAAATTTGAAAGGTGCATCAAAAGACGAAGAACCACATACCTTAGTTTTGGGGAGATCCATTCGAGAAAGAAGGTAGCCATAAATGTATACCTCACCTAATTTGCATTCAAATTTTTATTTTATTATTAATGATGATGATATTAGAGAAGTTAGAGAGGAAGTTGATTCAAGGGATGGAAGACACTAGAAAATCACCACGGTTGAGGAAACGGAGGCCTTGGAAAAAAATGAGGCTTGGGATCCACTGGAGTTTCTAGATAGAAGAAAACCCATTGGTAGAAAATGGGGTTTTAAGAAGAAGTTGATTGCAGAAGGAAAAGTGGAAAAATACAAAGATTAGTTGGTAGAAAAAGGTTATTCCCAGGTGTAGGGAATTGACTTTGGTCATATTTTTTCTCTTGTTTCAAAGTTATCTTAGATTATATTTATTTGATTTGTTGTTTCTTCTTTTGATTTTAAGGTAAAACATATGGATGTGAGGACAACATTCCTACTTGGGTATTTGGAAGAAGAGATCTACATGGGGTAGCTAGAAGGTTTTGTAGTGAAGGGTAAGAAAGAGTTGGTATTTAGGTTGAAAAATTCCTTCTATGGATTGAAGCAGTCACCAATGATGTGGTATTGAAAATTTGACACACATATATATAGGGACTTGGCTTCACAAGGAGAAAAGCATATCATTGTGTGTATTTTAAATTAGTTGGTGATCATCTTATTTATTTGTTCTTGTATGTAGACAATATTTTGTTGATTGGAAATGATAGGAAAATCATCCAAGAGATGAAAACTATTTGTCCTCTAAATTTTACATGAAGGATATGGATGCTGCCAATTTTATCTTGAGCATGAAAATTAAAAGAGACCAAGAAAATATGAAAATCTAGTTAAATCAAAGAAAGTATGATGAGACAATATTGTAGAGGTATAATATGTAGGAAAGTAAATCGATGAAGGTTCCTATTCATTTAAGTGTAATGTTATCTATAGATTAGTGTCCCAAGACATGAGAAGAGGAATATGACATGTCCCATGTTGCATATGCTAATGTAGTTGGATGTTTGATGAATGCAATGGTTTGTTCCAAACTGGACATTGCACATGTGGTGGGAGTATTGAGCAAGAATATGTCAAAACTAAGTAGGGAGAATTGGAAAATAGTGAAGAGCGTTTTCAAGTATTTGCATGGCACGACTGGATACAAATTGTTTTATCATGGAAGACCTATATTGGATAGAGTGTTGGACATTCATGGCTTTGTTGATGAAGATTGGGATGGACATATGGATCACATAAGATCTACAATTGTGTATGTCTTTAACCTATTTGGAGGAGAAATCAGCTAGATGAGCAAGAGACACCATGTAGTGGCACTTTCAACTACATAAGCTAAATACATAGAAGCCACTCATGTAAGGAAGGAAGCAGTTTGGCTATAGATATTGTATTCAGGTATGGGGTGTTGGAAAATCAAAGTAGTTATATTAAGGTTTGATTCTCCTTTATTAATAATTACTTGTGAGTGTGTTGGTTTCTTTTACTTCTTTATTATCTTATATTTCATCAAGAAATGACCATATTATGTGTTTATCAAGATCACAAAACAAGAGACACAAGATATAGGCACTATGTCAGGGAAAAAACCCTTCAAGGGGAAATCTAGTCAAGATAATTCTTCCTTTCAATAGTATTCTTTGAGACTATTCACCCTAGACTAAGACCAGACCTTCCCTCCACACCAAGTCAGCCTCCCAGATCTTCGACCCCTTCCAGTAACTTTGACTAGGTAGCAGCTTTCGGCAACAATGAAACTTAGGAGACTTTGATCTCCCAATCTAGACAATGAAACAAAGAGAGAGAGGCACCAAAATATCAATTTTATTCCTCTCCTTAGACATCTCAAAACTCACACTTCTTTCGACTTCCCGACAACATACTTCGTACTTCTCTAGCTACTCTTGAGATATCGAACTTGATTGAGAATTTATGCTCCAAATGACTTCAACTAGCTTGTATTTATAAGCTTATTGTGGATCAAATTAGGATCCTTAGGCCAACTCGATCTCTCTTAGGCCGACATGATGTGGAGGGTACATAAATCATATTTGACTCAATACTAAACCTTTTTACATGATTCAAAATCCTATGAAGGGTCTCTTTGAATGTACAATGACTCTATAAACACAATATTAATCCTAGGAGTCCATAATGGGGACTTTTAATAATATAATGATGACTCAAGCATGAAACCCATGTTTTAATAAGTCATTGTTAAAATAATAAAAATTCTTTTCTTTATTTTTTTTACAAGTACATTACGGGATGACTCAAGTACATTAATGAAGACCGAACATAGTTACATTTTCCAACACTCCCTCTTAACTAGGGAGGTATTCATACTGTACAAATACAATGGAAGATCTAAAACTATATGAACCTTGAAGAACTTTAGGCACCGCAATGCCATGGACTAGATTCCTGACCAAGGAAATCTATCCATTGGTCTCTCAACAATTTAGGCACTGCAATTCCACAGACTAGATTCCTGACCAAGGCAATCTATCCATTTGTCTCTCAACAATTTAAGCACTAAAATTCCATGGACTAGATTCCTAACCAAATAAATCTATCCAAGTGGGAATAAGGTGGAATCAAGCTTTCAACCCCTCTAGGTACCATTAGGCTTACTTACTAACCACCAAGTTACCAAAATATCCAGGCGTGTATCCAAAAATAGAACTCAATAACAAACACCACATTTCCAAGTTCAGGACCTAGACATCAACACAAAGTGTCAACCATATGTCTTCCCAGGCAATGCTTCACTCGCAAAGCCTCAACAAATCTCTTCCATACTCTTATCATCAATACAATCAAAAATATCTACCAAACCAAGTAGGTCACTTAGATATTCAAACTTCGTATTAGGAATAGCCTTTGTTAGTATGTCTGTTACCTTCTCATCTGTCGAGACATACTCCAACTTTACGATCCCATCTTGCACCGAGTTCCTAATAAAGTGGAACTTATTATTGATATGTTTCATCCTATAATGAAACATGGGATCTATAGACATCTTGATACAACTTTGATTGTCACAATTAATCACAATAGGACCAGAGGCTTCTTGAACAAATATGTCAAAAGCTTCCTTAACCAAACAACCTATTTTCATACTTCACATGCAACCACACATTCTGCCTTGGGACTACTCAATGAAATGGGATCTTGCTTCCTACTCATCCATGAGATCATAACATCTCCCAGACTAAAGCATCCTCTAGTAGTTCTCCTTCCATCGGTCTCACTGCCACCCAATCAGTGTCTGTGAAACCAATTAGCTTGACTTCCTTACTATCATACTTTAGGCAGTGATGTATAGTGCCACGAAGATACCTCGATATATGTTTGGCAACTATCCAATGATCATGACGAGGCTCCAACTAAAATTGACTAATAATATTCACTACAAAACATATATCTGGACTAATGTTTACCAGATAGATTAGGGAACCCACCAACTGCCGATATGTGGTAGGATCCATGAGAATAGAGTCAGAGCTTCTCAACTTATTGAGGTTGGTGATCATAGGAGTAGTCATAGGCTTGGAATCCATCATCCTAAATTTCTACAATAACTTGATGATGTACTTTCCTTTCCCCAAATATATCTCCCCGGGTCTTTTCCATATTTATAGACCTAGGTAATAATGCATCAGTTCTAGATCCTTCATTTCAAATTTAGCTACCAACATCTTCTTGCATTTTTGGATTCTTTGCTCTAAACCTATGATGAATAGATCATCCACACCAAGTCAGCCTCCCAGATCTTTGACCCCTTTTAGTAACTTCGATTAGGCAACAGCTTCACAACAGGAAACTTCTAGCAACAACGAAACTTAGGATACTTTGATCTCTCAGTCCAAACCACAAAATAGAGAGAGAGAGACACCAAAATCTTGATTTTCTTCCTCTCCTTAGACTTCCCCAAACTTGCACTTATTTCAACTTCCTGACAACAAACTTCGCACTTCTCCAGCTACTCTTGAGATATCAAACTTGCTTGAGAATTGATGCTCCAAATGACTTCTACTAGCTTGTATTTATAGGATTCTTGTGAGTCAAATTAGGATCCTTAGGCTGACTTGATCTCTTTTAGGCCAACTTGATGTGGAGGGTACATAAATCATATTTGACTCCATACTAAATGTTTTTATATGATTCAAAAGCCCAAGAAGGATCTCTTTGAATGTAATTTGACTCTATAAATTCAATATTAATCCTATGAGTCCACAATGGGGACTTTGACTAATATAATGATGACCCAAGCATGAAACCCATGCTTTAATTAGTCTTTTTTACAATAATAAAAAATATTTTCTTTATTCTTTTGACAAGTACATTACATGATGACTCAAGTACATTAATGAAAACCAAATATATTTAAATTTTCCAACATGGGGTTGGTAAAACAATGTATAAGGATATATTGTGACAACCAAAGTGCAATTTTCTTGGAAGAGAACCCAAATTATCATTTGAAAACAAGGAATATTGATGTTTAATATCACTTTGTGGGAGATATGACTGAACAAAAGAAGGCGTTGTTGGTAAATGTGGGCACTTTGAAGAATGTTGAAGATGCATTAATAAAATATGTGAGAGCTAAAAGGTTCTCTTGGTGTAGAGAAACAATGTGCATCATTTTCCTGAGTTGTTGATTGTGTACTCCTATGACTCCCTGTATGCAAAGAAAACAACAAGTGGGAGAATATTGGATATGTGTTATATCATTTGCATGACTTATATCCACCATGAACAAAGGGGGTTCCTAAGAGGGGATATCCACTCCCCCTTGTCCAGGGAGTATGTGAGGGAAGAGAGTCCCCCTTGCATGGGATTTAGTGCAACACCCTAAAATAAATTTTGAGGGTGGTTGTTTGCACCCATTTTTGGAGTTTTTTAGTGCATAGTTTTGCTAAAAGAGGTTTTGCAATGCATGGTGGTTTTTCCCATGGTTTTGTAGTTTTGTTTATGGAACTATAGTTGGATTGGAAGTTAATATACCCCATGAGATGTTTATTTATTGTAACACTATACAAAAAATATATTGAAAAAAAGCTTCCAAGTTTTCTTGTGTTTGGGTTCCTAGGATAAAATCATTGTGTAAATTTGTGTATTCTCTATTGTATCTTTTCTATTTTATTAAGAATATGTTTGCACTATTAATTGTATAGGGTTAAAACTTACAATAAATAGTGTCAACTGCATCATGTATTATTTTTATGAACAAAAACCCAAAATTTTCCTTTGAAATGATATTTGACAATCTCGCTTTGATTATTTTGCCTATCATTTTTAAGATAAGTTTACAAATCAAGTTACAACGGGAAATGGCCTTGAAATTATCAACATTAGCTAGGGAATTCTTCTTAGGAATCAGTGCATTGAATGTAGTGTTCATAGCCCCATAACTTTGCAAGAAATTAATGATTTTTAAACCACCCTCAAGAGTTTATCCTCGAAGAAAAAAAAAATCAATATAAAATTTGACAATATAACTGCCTAGGCCTAGGATTTCATCCCTTTTTAAGGAAAATAAGACCTCCTTTAGCTCATACATGATGATTGTAGCATCAAGAGATTCATTAATTTCTAGATTAAAAAAAAAAACCTTCAAAACAAGTGGATAATTCTCATTTTCCCCACAATATATGATGAATCATACCTCTTAAACCAATCCTAGTAATAGTCCTTCCCATTAGTAGCTATATCTTTAAAGATTTTGGCTTTCTATCCATTGAAGGTATCTAGGTCCCAATTCATATTCACTGATTATCTATGTGATGCATAATTTTGAGAAACCTTGGTATTATTGTCACCATCCTTTAGCCATATGGCATGACTTTTGAAATGCCAAGTTATCTCTTCCAATTCTAGGAGCTTCTTCTTTTGATTTTCCAAATATTTCAAATTCTCCATTTTCTTGACTGGAAAAACACTAGCTATATTTGTGTGAAAATATTGATTATCTCCAGTTTTAATTTCCTTAAATTTTCTTGGTTGTCTTCTTGTTCTTGTTTGACCCATTCACTAGCAATTTTCTTCCCCCTTTTCATATTAATTGCAAATTGCATCATTTCCAAATATACTAACAATGGGTTGAATAGTTTCTATGAACTTATTAACTCTTTAAACATATCCTCCTCTGACTCAACATAATTACACTTAAAAGGACCAAGTGGGTTTTCATTCTACCTCTCAATCTATTGTAATATTGGACAATGATTAGAAGCTCCACCCACATTGAATTAGGACTAATAATGTTCAACATTTTCAATTAGTTTTTCCACCATGAACAACCAATTGAATATTTTTAATATGGCTAAGGTTCCTCCCTTATAATTTCTCCGATTTGGTACTATTTGTACAAGTTCAATATCAATTAGATATTGTTCTTCAAAAAAATGAATAAAATATTATTCTAATGGATCATGTCCAGCCAAATACTCCCAAATTTAATTGGATGACATGGTTAGATTATGATTTCCTTAAAGAATTAGGTTATCACCTTGAATAACCTCTTAATCCTTGAGAGAGTCCCAAAATGGCCTTCAATAAAAAAAATGCCTCTATAAATGGAAGAGCATGTAGGCTTTTCCCAAAGCCTTTACATCTCATTCTAGCAAAAAACTTGCTAGAAGAAGATTTGTAGAGATAGAATTAATTTTATGGTTACAAGTTATTAAAATACCACCTAAAAAATCATTACCATCTGAAGAACTAAATTTCAATTATTTATAATAGGACCTCAATTGCTTTGGTACCTAGAAACATCATTTAGTGTAGTGTAATGACAATTTGAATCTATACAATAAATAATATGTTAAGGGATATATTTTTTGAGGTGTCCCCTACCCATTTATGTTTAAGGTAATAAAAAGCATGACATAATCTTCGATAAGGGCTTTCCTACTTTAAGTGTAACGCTCCCTTCCACCCCCTTGCATTATTTCAAACTGTGGAAGTTATTACTTTATAATTAATTCGATCTTCATGGACTATGATGAATATGGGTTACAAAGATATACTTTTTCCAACTCTATCAAAACACAAAACCAATTTCACCATTGTGTTCGACTTGTTGAGAGATTTCCAGCGACATAAATTTTATCTTAATCTGACTCTCAGATTAAAAAGTTAGATTTTTTTTTCTTTCTTCCAATGACATAAACTTGGTTTTTTGGTAGGGGAGTCAAAATTCCATTTTTTTAAGAATGACATTAAAAAATAATTTTTTGTGTGCAATAAACGTCAATAAACACCCCAAAAATGAAAAGTGTTTATGCTACATTAATGTTTTTTAATTAAAATTCCAAAATTTTTTAGAAATGGCATTGAAAGTAAAATATCATGACTCTGAAAAATCTTTAAATTCCAATAGTTTTTTACGGTAACATTAAAAATAAAGTATCACAACTCTAAAAACCCTAAAAATTCTAACAATTTCCAACCATATCATTAAAGATAAATATCATGACTCTCAAAAACCTTAAAATTTTGACAATTTTCAACCATGGCATTAAAGACAAAATATCATGACTTCAAAAAAACTTAAAATTTCGAAAATTTCCAGCCATGGAATTATAACCAAATATCGTGACTACAAAAAACCCTAAAAATGAATACTTAAACCAAAGAGTTATTATATTAAGAGCATTTTTTTTTTAATTCTAAAAGTATAGCTCTTTAAAAATCTTATCGTAAGGCAACTTGATACATTACAGTAAAAATTTAGAAATCAACCATCAAATTGACACACAATGGGGGTGAATTTGACCCATTTCAATGAAAACTTAAAAGTCAACCATCAAATTGACAGACAATGGGGCAAGGGGCCGGGGGGCACAGCGGGAGAAGGGGGGAAGGGGAGTAGACTTGATCCATTGTAATGAAAACTTAAATCAGCTATCAAATTGACACATAGTGAGATTGAATTCCTAGTTGAGCATCGACACAACCCCTGCAGGAAAAAAATGAAAATGAAAACTTTAAATAAACATTAAATAATATTAAATAATAATAATAATAAATTAAAGTCCACTTGGGGTAGCTCAAGTGGCGATGGTCGTGGAATGAAATCTCATAGAACTGGAGATCTTGGGTTCGAATCTTGTGATACCCTCCCCCGTAGCGGGGTGAATAATGGACATGTAAACTCAAAAATCGGAGAGTCCTACCAAACTTACAAAATAATAATAATAATAAATTAAAAAAAAAAAAGTTAAAAAAAAACCAAAACAAAATTATATATATATATAACCAAAGTGAAGAATTTAAACATAAAATAATAATAATAATAATAAAAAACATGAAATGAAATTAAAATAAGAAAAATAAAATGAAAATTAAAAAAAATATCTAGCTAAAAACATAATTTAAAAATAAATTAAATATTTAACCAAAAAATAAAAAGAAAATTAAATAATTAAAAAAATATAATAATAATAATAATAGAAAAAGAAATTTATTGTCTGCGGGGTCTTGGATAGAAGGTGATCGGGTGCCCTATTAAGGCATTCCTTGATGTGAAGTCACTAGTTCAATTCTCAGCCCCGGTAAGAGTGATATATTGGACATGATGAAGATGTAGTCCCTCCAAGCTTACAGAAAAAGATAGCAGAAGAAACACTTAAAAAAAAAAAACCACTAGTGTATACACATATATATATATATATATAGATATATCGCCCCACCCCAGCACCAAAGGGCCACAAGAAAAGGTAGTTGGAGCAGCGTTGTCACTCCAACTGCCTTTCTTGCAACCCTTTGGTGTTGGGGCAGGGTTGGGGTTCAATTCCCTAATCACAGGCCTAGAAAGTTTTCATTTTTCGTAATTTTTTTAATATTTTTTAATGTTTGTCTATGGGGTCTTAGATAGATGGTGGGTCTTGGATAGATGGTGATTAAGTGCTCTGTTAAGGCACTCCTTGACATGAAGTCACAAGTTCAATTCCCCAGCCCGATCGGGGTGATATATTGGATATGATGAAGATGTAGCCCCACCAAGGTTATAAAAAAATAGTTTTTAATGTTTATTGTTTTATTTGTATTTTAATGTTTTTTTAATATTTATTTTTTTAATTTATATATTTTTTATGTTTTTATTTCTATTTTATTTATTTATATTTAACATTTTATTTATATTATTTCATTTTTTAAAGTTGTATAATATTTTTTTTCCCATATTTTTTTAAATTGTTTTCTAATTTGTCTTTTTTAATTATTATTTTTTTAATTGTGTTTTTTCTTTTTTTTTCCAATTTGTTTCATATGTTGTTTATTTTCTTTTTTTTTTCAACATCTTTTTTTAATTTGTTTGTATACATATATTCTTATTCCCTCTATTTTTTTTTTTCCAAGTTTTTGTTTTTAATGTTTTTGGATTTTTTTTATTGTTTTATAATTTCGTTTTCTATTCATATTTTTTTTTATAAAATTGCTTTTATTTCTTATTTTTTGAACTTTTTATTTGGTCTAATTCGAAACGCATCAACAAATGAATCTTTATGTGATTTTCACTGAAAAAGATTTCTCAGAAACTATATATAGATCACAGAAGCCTAAATTCTGTCGATTTTTTTTTGTTATTTTTACTTAAATTTTTATGTGAGTCTTCATTTTTGGTCAAAAAGAATCATATTTTATTATCTTTAGCCATAAAATTCACAAAAAAAATCGTAAAATTTGATATTTTTCAACTTTATATGTTTAATTTTTTTGTAAAAATCCTTTATTGGACATCTCATTTTTAGCAAAAAGGTCTCAAAATGTGTATTTTTTAAAATCATATCTATATGTAAAATGTATATTATTTTGTGAAGTGTTTAAAATTTTTTTTAGTGACAATTATTTTATGTGTATTGAAGTATTAATCAATGATACATAAATATATAAAAAATCCTATCTTTGAAATATCATTTTATCATATTTTTTTATTTTGCAAAAAAAATGAAAATTTTATTACTAAAAATAATTGCAAAGAAGAATGAAGAACAAAAACTTGAAAAATCCTCAAAAAATAAACATCTCAAGAAGAAAAGAAGAAGAAGACAAGTTGAAAAATGGTGGAATAACCGACATTTAAAAAAAATGGTATTTTAGACATAAGAATATCTAAATTGTCAAAAATATGCACCCCTCCCCTGCTAAAAAAAATAAGGTTGATGCTGCATCAACGCTTTTCAAAATTAGCATGAAAGTCACCAACATTATAAAAAAATTATCCATACTTAATACATAAGAAAATTTGAAGTGTCAAAAATAAGCCCCAAAAAGAGGTAGTTGATGTTACATCAACACTTGTCAAAATCGGCATGAAAATCATGTCTTTTGTGACCACTAAAAAAACAAAAACTTGGTATAGTTCTTGTTAAGTTGGTAATTTTGTTATAGGTGGTAGTATGTTGAAAAAGGTAGATTTATTAAGTTCTCAAGAAAAGCTTAAATTGAAAAGAAAATGAAAATAATGAAAAAATGCAAAAATCCATTAGGGAAGAAATAAAAGAATTACAAAACATTCTATTAAAATATCTCCCCAAGAAGGATGTGGAGATACAAAGAAATTATAAATATAAAGAGAAACATAATATTGGGAACCAATCTCATATGGGGAGTATGTTATCACAATTGGGGAGAAAAAAATATTGAATTGTAGAACCATAATCATGAATTTTCAATCCAAGATTCACATCATTAAGGCTTCAAGTCAACACCAAGGAACTACTACATTTCAAAATTTGATATGAGGAAGTTTGATGGTAATTATTATGTGACATGGATATTTTAGATGGAGCAATAATTTGGATCTACACCAAGTGGCATCCTTACAAAAGGTAAATATAGCATCCTTGTTTTTAGAACAAGACCAATGTGTATGGTATCAATGTCTTGTGAAAGGAAATGATTTTGTTATATCTCGATATATTTTTATAGAGTTGATAGAAAATTATGGGGATTCAATTGGTAAATATTTGACAAAATGAGCAATTATAGAGCACATTCAACAATTCCAAAAGTTAAGTCTCAAAGTAACAAATATTTCATAGGATAATTTATTAGACCTATTCCCATGGGAAATTTAAAGGAAAGGATCCAACACAAGGTGTGTCTCTCTGAACCTAAATCTCTAGAGGATGCTTTTAGTCTAGAAAGAAAATTAAAATCATTCACTAATAACTATAGAGAAAATCAGGATCCCTCTCTTAAACCAACAAGGTTGAATTATCACCAAATGGATGAGAGAATAAAGAGGACTATGTTTCAACTGTGGCAACAAGTACAGTAAGGGGCGTAAAAGTAGTGAGAATAAATTGTTCTACATAGACTCTAAAAAATAAGAAGATCAAGAATTAGAACAGTCACAAGATCTAGAGCTAGAAGAGACTACTCCATCAATATTCTATCTTGGATTGGCTAACATCACAAACCCTCATGATAGAAGGATATATAGAAAACAAAATGGTAGCAATGTTGATTGATTTGGGTAGTGCCCATAACTTCATCAATTACAAATTAGTAGAATTTCTCAATTGCTTCATATATCTAACATTAGAGTTTCAAGTAATGATTGCAAATTGAAGCAACACGAATTGTTTAGGGAAGTGTCATAGTATTAAGCTCAATATGGGGGACTATAGTCCCATGATTGTAATACAAATGGGTAGTGTTGATGTTGTATTATGGGTCTATTGATGGTGGTGGACCCACCGACACTCAAGGGATCTCCCCAGTATGAAGTCCCAACTAGACCTCACACCATTTGGTGTAGGAGTCCCATCTAGTACGATGGCCCAGTCGCCATGATCTTAAATATATGCCTTAGCTCTTGCTTGTTAGCATGTGAGAGTGGTTTTATTTGTCCCCGAACATCGAGGTTCACGTGCTTGGTGAGTGCTTAGTGTCACTTGTGTCAAAGTTCTTTCACTACAGAGGGAAAGGGTGGAAGTGAGTCTCAGGTTGAAAGGGAATAGTCCCAACTCTGCTAGAGACACAACACAACAAGACATGTGCATCTTTCGACAAAGCATTCCACACGGATGTGGCAATCACAAGCACAAGGTGAAAAGATAGCACGTACAACACCCAGTGGAATAGTCCGCACGAGTGCGATGGGCGTTATAACAAGTTTACAAGAATGAATCTGTCAAGTGTCCAATGAGATAGCCCACAAGGGCAAGACAAAATTAACAAATGATACAACACATTTTCAATATCATATGTACTAAACCAACCAAAATAGTTCAACTATCTTAATACTGGTTAAAGCAAAATGCATTACAAGTGTCCAAAGAATAGTCTTACAAATGAATACAATACATCTGTGAAAATGTGTTGGCATGTTAACAGGCTTCTGAATTAAGTGAAAGTTCCAAGACATGTATGTACACCATTACATCACTAACCTTGATAGTAGGGCGTTGGAGCCACTGCTCGCTCCTTAAAGAAAAGATTACAGACTCTCAAGGCTATGTGGGAGGAGCCAAGGTGAAAATTCCTTTGCATGTAGAAATGAGGGGTATATATTGCAAAGGGTGAAACTATCCCTTGTGACTGTTCAACTTCCCTCATGACTGTTTGACTTACATAACTCTTCAACTTTACATGACCCTTCAACTTTACATGTGGGTCTCTTGGACTTCCACATTACATTACATTGATTACAATAGTATGGCCCATAGTAGTGATGTGGTTGAGATGACTCATGACATGACTCGACATGAGAGTGTTGGTATGTTCATGTTGATGATGGTGTCCATGTCGAGCCACAATGTTCTTGAGTGATGAGTGTGCTCTTGGTGTAACACAGCTTCACCTCCACATGGAAAGGTGTGTAGAGTCTTCAATGGTATTGGTGTGCACATGATAGTTCATTCATGTGCATGTGTCTCCTTCGCTTTCTACTTGGTACGCTTTATGTGTTCGTTCATTCGCGAACAAGTCTCCTAGCATGCACTCCTTGTTCATCACGTTTGTCGTCACACCATGTCTCATTCTTGTACCTATATTTGCAATCACTCATGACGAGATGACATCAAATCCATAAATTTCCTAGTCTACCATGATGCATTATATTTCGTTTTTGGATGCAAGTGACCGGGAGAGAGGACAAGGCTCTGAAACTACGTAGAGCACATTTCAGGCTAGGATGTGAGCTCTGGGCACTGTCAATGAAAATTACACAGAGGTCACTGGGAGGTTTAGATGGGCAGTCTGGATCAATAGTGACTGTCTGCGGGATTTCGCTCAGTTGGAGGGTAGATCTGCATAATTTTTCCAGGGAGATAGTGCAGGCAGCAAGGGCACAATGGCAGTGAAAACTATGCAAATTCTTTGGGGAGGGTAGCAGTAGGCTGCGGGAGCTTGCTGGCCAAAACCGCGCAGAACTAGAGGCTGGCTTGCAGGAAATATCTATGCAGTTTCTGGGCTGAGCAGGATGTTGGGCAGCTGGGAGGCAACCCACAAAAACTGCGCAGTTTCAGGCGGAACAACAAGCCGACTGACAGGGTGAGTGGTTAATAGAACTACACAAATTTTAAGGATAGTACAGTGACAGGTAGCGGGTGCCTGTCCTTCATGTCTACACAATTTCTTTAGTCAGTTGAGACGAGCATGATGGCAACTTCTGCGCAATTTTTTGGAGTAAAGCCCAGGTTCACTGTCAGGTCAAACTCTCTGGTTGACCAATGAGAACCTTGATAGATTTTCTTGCAGACAACTCAAATTGAGATGACTTGCTAAGAAACTTCTACGCTATTCTCGGTGACAGTCAGTTGGGTTGATTCCAAGATTGCGCAGTGCAGACTACCTCGGAGGCAACCTCAAGCTATGTGCAATTCTAAGTAGTAATACATGATCAATAAGGGTTGAGACTATGCAGTGCAATTCACAGGAGGTCTGACTATTGGAGGGTGATCTAGTCAATAGAGTTTCAGCAAAATGACTAAGTGTGTGATCGATTGAACTCATGACTATATGACCTTGTGAACACACACTCAACATGACTCGATGACAAGACACCTTAAACCAACAAGACAACATATGTTTAGTGTGATTGACTGCGGGACTATTTAATGGTGAGAGCGACAAGTGCAACACTTTAGATACACATTTAGACGACCGTGATGACACTTGCATGACAGTACTTATAACATAGTGTGTGAGTGTGATAGATGTTTACATAGCGAACACAACTCAAACAAAAACCTTCAACATCACCAGAACAAGGTTGCAAGCATGACATAAAAATTAACATGCCAAAGACAACAATCGATCAAACAAGCGAAACGAAAGCAAGACATGTAGACGAAACACGTGAAATGACCTTTTGTGTTTGTGCACATGCATGTTACTGAGGATAGGATTATATGCCAATGAAAAGAAGTCCTGCAAACTCAACTAAGAGGTGTACCTTGAAAGGTGTTCTTTACTTACCATACTTACCCTCAAGATGATCATGCATCCAACAGAGTTTGCATGCATCCTGATATTTTCCATTACTTGGTTCCTTGGTCCTTCTCCTCAACTCCTTGGAAGCAATTTCAACATGTCACCTTTTCCTGTAGTCACTAAGAGGTATATCTTCACAATTTCAGCGGACAATGACTACTACCAGAATGAGGCCCTGGGAGGCCTGTCTGCATAGTTTCTGCATGCAAGATAGACAAGGCGGCTTGGATAACACTACGTAGTTTTGAGGCATATCACACTGTTGTAGGATGGGGGTCCTGGGAGGACACCTCTGTGCAATTTCTAAGTTCAATGCAGTTGGACTGCCCTGCGCATTTCTGGAGAGCAGTGTTGGCTGCCTGACTGCTCTGTATAGTTTTGGAGGGTAGTGCTTGTTGGGGTCTCTATGGGCTACAAGGTTTCAGTAGGCAAGGGAAATTTTTGTCTCTTTGCACTACAAGGTTTCAGCAGGCAAGGGAGGAAGCTTGATGGTTGCAGAAGAAAAGCACATAGTTCCAGGAAGCTAGATGAGGCTAGCTTGCTTGGGAAAATGGCTAGGTGTGAGATTTGTGAAACATATGTAAACATTGATAGGAATTGATTGTGATTGCACAAAGACACTTAGTGACACAACGTAGACCATCTAGAATTCATAAGACATAATTTTCTCGTTGTAACAACCTTCATGACAAGAGTGTGTGAAGTGAGTGTAAAACATGTCTATGTGATGACAACCACTCATGCACACATGCTTTCCCTTGAATCAAAACAACATTCCCTTTGCATGAAAAACAACAACCCCTATGCCCAAAGATGACACATGTTGCATAAAGATGAGAACACAAAAAACTCTTAAGATCAAGGAGGGGAGCTTGAAATCATTAGCTTACCAATAAGTGACCAAGGATGATCGATCACAGGATCCAAGGTAGGCTCTGAAATTTGCATGCGAGCCAAAATTTTGGAGGGTGGTTGTATCTGCTACAACACTTGGTGACACACTGGTAGAACTCCAGCTCTCTGAATGGACCTTGTTTCGTGAAAAGCGAGCCTAACCTTTCCAGCAGTATTGTTTGATTCTTCGATCATGATGGCTTCTACACTAGCTTATGTGAAAGATGTAGCACCTGCCATGCTCTTGACCAGTCAACACACATTCCAAGCCAATTCAACTTAGTTGTTTCAATTGGGGATGAGGGGTATATTGGTGCACAAGTAATATAATTGTCAAAGTTTAAGTTTCATCTATGGTGTTGCTCCGCTGCCAGTAGACCTAGACAGTACCCTGACAGAGTCACGCAAGAACACAAGCATCGCTCCGCTACCAGTAAGCCTGGTTAGTACCCTGGCGAAGTTACTTGCATCACCTCTCTGTGCAAGAAGCCTTTCTCTTCTTTCGCCTTATTCATTTTTCATTTTTTTTTCAAAGAACTGTGCATAGGCATTTATTTATTTTAGAGGTGGAAGAGGGATCTCGACTTATTGAGAGAAAAAGAGTTTGTTCCTTCAGATAAGTATGTTATATATACCTCTAACATACTTTTTAAGGTTTCCCCCCTCACCTTACTCTACTTGATTGAGCTGACAAGGGTTAACCCAAAAGAAGTGATTAGAGTAGGCAGTACTAGTTAATAGTGCAAGCTTTGTGTTTTCACCAAGACTCATTCTGAACTGAACATATTTTCCATCAAGGCATCATTGATTGAAGACAACAATATCTTCATAGATAGAGAGGACAACTATTAACCAGATGTTGACAGTTGTACAAGTCCTCTTAGATTTTCCCAGCTTGTCTCGAGAGCCAAACACGGTTTCACGAGAGTCTAACCTATGGGTAAAAGCAAGCAAAAAAAGGAAAAAAGAAAAAAGCAAAAGTAAAGAGAAAGAAAAACAAGTAAGCAAAGAAAGCAAGCAAGCAAAACAAACCAAGTAAGCAAGAAAACAAGCATGCAAACCAGAAAGCAAAGCAAAGCAAGGAAGCAAACACTACTCTTACTCCTATGTTAAACAGTGCATGGGCCTACTCACGTGAAGTGATATTTCCAATGCAGCCACCAGCGCATTGGTTAGCCCATGTTGGTGAAGGCATGGTTCATGAAAAGCACAGTCAAGCGAACCAGCGAACATGAAAGATATAACAATGAAGATTAACACACTCCAAGTTTAAACGCATCCATAGAAAAGAAAAGAGTGAAAGCATAAGAAAAACACCCTTTGGACTTACCATGGTGTTGTAACACACTGCGTATAGATGATAAGCATATGCACTCTCTTGATTGTGACAGACAAGAAAACATGAAAAAAAGAGACAACTTACACCTTGCAAGTGTGCTTGTTGTGAATGATTCCTCCAGTGCGTAAGCGAGGGGATCATGTGATTCCGGTGGAGGAAGTGAAATTTGTTTGTTGGATTGATCTTTAATGCATATAGAAGAGTGATGAGGAACCTTGATTTTTTCACAAATTTTCTTATCGGAAGTGGAACTAACCTTAGGACAGCGAGGGCTTGACATAACCATTAGCTCAGGCTAAAGTGCCTCAGAAGCCTATGGGCTTTCCACTTCGTCAATAGATAGATCATCAGAGACCAGTGACTTAGACATATTAACATCGAGTGAATCACATCATGATCAAATGAAGAAGTATAGATATCATGAAAACCATGATCAGAAAATTCAAGATGTTTGTCGACATACTCATGATTTGATGAATCATACAGAGGGGTAGATGAGAAGCAAGAATGTTCACCCTCTACGTTTCTGGAAAAGGTAGATGAAAATTCAAGTGGATTCTCAATGAAAGATTTGTCCTCTCCACTATTGAATGATAGACTAACATCGGGTGTGTTCTTTGAATGATAAAAAGTAGATGCATCCGTGGATGGATTTACACAAGGAAAATAAAAGATAACAAAATTATCAACGATGTCAGGAAAAGTAGAGGAGGCATGGATAGAAGGAGGTCATCCTTCACCGCAAGTTCATGCTCAGATTCACAGTCATAGTCTTCATATATGATAGTGCAGGTTGGTTGTGCAACATCAACTCCATCGATGGCTTGATCCTCATTCACAACAAGTGTAGAGACCAAAATGAAAGAACACAAGACAGTGAAATCCGGAGGATCAATAGAATGCAGAGACGGAGGTTGAGGTAACAAGTGTGTATGACAAGCCATGGGCTTCCCACCCAAATCTGCATAGAAATTAATAGTAGTGGCTATGGGAGGATGTGACAATTGAATAGACATGTGTGCATGTTATCCCACATCACTATGGGGGGGTGGATCTGTTTAATGAGGGGAAGGCAAACAGTTACTTGTGACAGCAACTATGTCTGCTTAAGATTGTGTAGCTCCATCATTGAAGTATGTTGAGTGGGGTTTGAACTTTATCTTCATTTTGGATGGAGTGATTTGGTAAGGCAATATTCAAATCTGTCCATGTGATATTGGAATTTCATCTGATTTTTCGAAGCTTCAAACATGAGTAGACGGAAGCGCCCCAAAAATTCCTCTAGATATTTATGCAGGGCTTTCCATTGTTGTAACATTTTTTTATCAAGTTCTTCAGGATCGAAATGGTGAAAAAAAAATTATATTAGATCACTGAGCTACTTGAATGAGTGCACTTAGTTATGAGGCAGTATGCTACACCATCGCAATGGGTAGTTACGAAGTATGTGTGCGAGCAGCAAACAGACCTTTATGTCAATAAAACCTTCCATGTTATCCATGAGCACATGGAAGTCATCTAAGTGCTCAGGCCATGCCACTTCACCTTCACCATCATACGTGGTTTCTGACAAGTCATCCCAGAACTCCTTCTCGATGTGAAAGATATGCCCGTTGGACAGACATTTCGGAGGGTGAACTATAAAAAAACTCCATGATAGATGTGCGAAGATTCAAAATAGATTGTGAGGACTTAGCTCGTCATCTAACCCTCATTCTTGTGCCAGAAATCTGATGGTGTTGGACCCACCAACATTCAGGGGATCTCCCCGGTATGAAGTCCCAACTAGACCTGACACAATTTGGTGTAGGAGTCCCATCCAGTACGATGGACTAGTTTCCATTATCTTAAATATATGCCTTGGATCTTGCTTGTTAGCACATAAGAGTGGTTTTCTTTGTCTTTGAACAGCAAGGTTTGAATGCCTGGTGAGTTCTTAATGTCGCTTGTGTTAAATTTCTTTCTCTACAAAGGGAGAGGGTGGAAGTGAGTATCAGGTTGAAAGGGAATAGTCCCAATTCTGCTAGAGACACACAACTCAATAGGACATGTGCAGCTTTCAGCGGAGTATTCCACATGGATGTGGTAGCCACAGACACAAGGTGAATAGATAACACGTACAACACCAAGCAGAATAGTCCACACGAGTACGATGGGGGTTATAACATGTTTACAAAAATGAATTTGTCAAGTGTCTGACAGGATAGCCCATATGGGTGAGATAACATTAACAAATGATACAACATTTACAATAGCATATGTACTAAAACAACCAAAATAGTTCAACTACTCTAATACAAGTTAAAACAACATGCATTACAAGTGTCCAAAGAATAGTCTTACAAATGAATACAATACATGTGTGAAAACGTGTTGGCCTGTTAACAAGCTTCTGAATTAAGCGAAAGTTTCGAGACACATTCGTACACCATTACATCACTAACCCTTATAGCGGGGCGTTGGATCCACTGCTCTCTCCTCAAAGAAAATATTACAAACTCTCAAGGCTATGTGGGAGGAGCCAAGGTAAAAAGTCCTTTGCATGTACAAATGTAGCCAAGGGTGAAACTGGCCCTTGTGATTGTTCAACTTCCCTGATGACTGTTTAACTTACATGACTCTTCAACTTTACATGTGGGTCTCTTCGACTTCCATGCTACATTACATTGATTAAAATAGTATGGCCCACAATAGTGATGTGGCCAAGATGACTCATGACATGACTCGATACGACAACGTTGGTATGTTCATGCTGATGATGGTGTCCATGTCGATCTGTAGTGCTACTAAGTGATGAGTGTGGTCTTGGTGTAGCATAGGTTCACCTCCGCATGGAAAGGTGTGCAGAGTCCTCAATGGTCTTGGTGTTCGCTTGATAGTTCATGCATGTACATGTGTCTCCTTCGCTTGTCACTTGGTATGCTTCGTGTGTTCGTCCATTCACGAACAAGTCTCCTAGCATGCGCTCCTTGTTCATCCCGTTCATCATCACGCCATGTCTCATTCGTGTACCTGTATCTACAATCATTCATGACGAGATGCTATCAAGTCAATAAATTTCATAGTCTACCATGATGCATTATCTTTCATTTTCGGATGCAGGTGACCAGGAGAGAGGACAAGGCTCTGAAACTGCGTAGATCACATTTTAGGTCGGGATGCAGGCTCGAGGCACTATCAATGAAAATTGTGTAGAGGTCACTGGGAGGCTGATATGGGCAGTCCAGATCAATAGTGACTGTCTACGGGATCTGGCTCAGCTGAAGGGTAGATCTCCGCAATTTTTCTAGGAAGGCAGTTCAGGCAACAGGGGGACACTGGCAATGAAAACTATGCAAATTCTTCAGGGAGGCTCGTAGCGGGTTGTGGGAGCTTGCTAGCCAAAACTGCGCAAAACTGGGAGGCTAGCCTACATAACATTTTTTCACAGTTTCTGGGCTGAGTAGGATGTTGGGCACCTAGGAGGTAGCCCATGAAAATTCTGCAGTTTTCAGGAGGAGGAGAAAGCCAGCTGATAGGGTGACTGGCTGACAGAACTATGCAAATTTCAAGGATAGTGAACTGACAGGCAGCGGTTGCTTGTCCTTCATGTCTACACAATTTCTTCACTTACCGGAGATGAGCATGCTGGCAACTTCTGCGCAATTTTTTGGAGGATTGAAGCTCGAGGTCACTTCCAGGTCAAAATATCCAGTTGACCAGTGGGAAGCTTGATAGATTTTCATGTGGACAACACAGTTTGAGATGACTTGCTGAAAAACTTTTGCGTTGTTCTGGGTGACAGCTTCAAGCTCTGCGCTATTCTGGGTAGCAGTACATGACCACTGAGGGTTGAGACTGCGTAATGCAGCTCAGCGGAGGTCTAGCTATTGGAGGGTGATCCGGTCGACAAAGTTTCAACAAAATGACTAAGTGTGTGAGCGAGTGAACTCATGAATACATGACCTTGCGAACACACACTCAACATGACTCGATGACAAGACACCTCAAACCAACAAGACAACATATGCTCAATGTGACTAACTGCGGGACTGTCTAATGGTGAGAGTGACAAGTGCGACACTTTGGATAGACATTCAGATGACCGTGACGACACTTGCGTGACAATACTTACAACATCGTGTGTGAGTGCGATAGATGTTTACATAGTGAACACAACTCAAACCAAAATCTTCAACATCACAAGAACAAGGTCGCAAGCATGACATAGAATTCAACATGCCGAAGATGACATTCATTCGAACGAGCGAAAAGAAAATAAGACATGTAGAGGAAACAGGTGAAATGACCTTTTTTGTTTGCACACATGCATGTTACTAAGGATAGGATGATATGACAATGACAAAATATCCTGTAAACTCAACTAAGAGGTGTACCTTGAAAGGTGTTCTTTACTTACCATACTTACCCTCAAGATGATCATGCATCCGATGGAGTTTGCATGTGGTCCTGATCTTTTCCATTACTTGGTTCCTTAGTCCTTCTCCTCAAATCCTTGGAAGCAATTTCAGCATGTCACTTTTTCCTGTAGTCACTAAGAGGTAGATCTACACAATTTCAGCAGACAGTGACTATTGCTGGAATGAGTCCCTAGGAGGCCCATCTGCGCAGTTTCTGCATGCAATATAGACAGGGAAGCTTGGACAACACTACACAGTTTTGAGGCACATGACACTGTTGCGGTATGGGGGTCCTAAGAGGATACCTCTGCGCAATTTCTGAGTGCAGTGCAATTGGACTTCCCTATGCATTTGTGGAGAGCAGTGTCGACTACCTAACTGCTCTGCGCATTTTTGGAGGGCAATTTTGGCTGGGGTCTCTACGAGCTGCGGGGTTTCAGCAGGAAAGGGAGGTTGGTTTCTCTGTGCACTATGGGGTTTCAGCAGGCAAGGGAGGAAGCTTGATGGTTGCAGAAGCAAAGCGCACAGTTCGGGGAAGTTAGATGAGGCTAGGTTTCTTGGTAAAATGGCTAAGTGTGAGATCAGTGAAACATATGTAAACATTGATAGGACTTGATTGTGATCGCACACAAACACTTAGTGACACAACATATACCATCCATAATGCATAAGACATAATTTTCTTGATGTAACAACCTTCGTAACAAGAGTGCATGAAGTGAGTGTGAAACATGTCTATGTGACGACAACCACTCATGTGCACATGCTTTCCCCTAAAGCAAAACAACATTCCCTTTGCATGACAAACAACAACCCCTATGCCCAAAGATGACACACATTGCATAAATATGAGAACATAGAAAACTCTTAAGATCAAGGAGGGGAGCTTGAAATCATCAGCTTACCAATAAGTGACCAAAGATGATCGATCGCAGGATCCAAGGTAGGCTCTGAAATTTTCATGCGAGCCAAAATTTTGGAGGGTGATCTTTGTCACTACAGAAAGGTCTAATGGTTATAATTGTTTGAAACAATGACCTTTAATTTTCAAGATATCTTCGTGAAATTCACCTCAAAAGGAAAGGAAACTGAGCTTAGGGGTATCCAAGGGAATCCCTCTAAAGTTGTAAACTCTAATGGAATTGACAAAAATACTCAAAAACGGCCACTAGGGTGTAATGGCACAGTGATTTTCACTAAATGTTCAAATTTCATTATCATCTATGTTAGGGGATCTTCCTAACATTGCTAACAATAATCCTGAGGTGTTTGGATTAATGCTTAAGGGTCTTCCACCTAATCGAGATCATGACCATGTTATTAATTTACAACTGAGTAGTGTGCCAGAGAAAAATGAAGAAGGGAAAATCATACTAGAAGTAGTAAAAGTTCTTGAAACAAGGATTAAGTAGTTGATTAACACAACAATTGTGGAGTATATCATCAAATAAAAGAACCTACAAGTGGAAGAGTTGACATAGGAATATGACTTATTCTTGCAAAATCTCTAGCAGTTAGTCAAGTGTTGAGGACAACACTTGTTTGAAGCATAGGATCATGTCAAGCCCTATATAAGCCCCATCTTAACCCTAAAACCCCTTATTAAGCTCTAGATATTGAGTGATTATATTTCTATTGTTATATTCTTATTTAGAATAGAAATCCTCATGGTCCATTTTATTATAATTATACCCCTTGTCTCCTATATATATACTAATGATACCTAGTCTTAGAATCAAAAAAATATTGTCTTGTGGATTGTATTCATTATTAAAGGAGGTTTCCCACTTGACGAGGACTGTAATGATTGGTTTTTTTATCATTTTTAAGGTGCAAGGTTCACAAATACACATAATGGATATCAACAAGTAGGCCCTCCTTTACTTTATGTTTAACCCTTACTTATGGTTTTATAGAATTGGGTTCTAGAGTGAGCAACTTCTCTATGGTTAGAAAATCGAGAGAGAACAATTGTTGAGAGAACAACCAATAAGAGAGGAGATAATCAAATAAGAGACAAGCTTGCTAGCCAATATCCAAAAACATAAGAGACAAGATTGGTGCAACTATTTATACTGATTTCCTTAGATAGGATGGGATATTAACTCTAAGTTTCCCAAAAGCATCGGAAATCCCAGTTATTTATAAGAACCTGGTCCAAGAAAATTCATGCCAAATACTAAGGCCTACTTCCTAATATCCATTAAGGTTCTCATCATAGTTTAGGTGTAAATAATCCATATGGAGGTACCTTCCAAATCCCTTCAATGCAACAATTTAACTATCACAAGTCTTGAATTATAGCCATATTTCTATTTTCCTGCATTGGATTATAGGCATTGATTGCTAAAAACTATAATTTTCACTACATTTTATTTATTTTTTAGAAAGAGTCAATATTAATTGCTAGTAGTAACCACTTGTCACCAAACAATTTTTATTTACACTGAAAGATAAGGTCAACAAATCCAGAAGAATGACACATGTAACCCCAAAAGAATGACATTTATAACCTAGGTTCATTCACAAGGCATTAATCATGTCCCTTGGGGTTGTGTTTATGGTTGGGAATTAGATAATGGGTTAAAAAATAGAGAAAAAAATCGTAATAATGAGGACCTTATCCTTTGTTATGCCGAATTCTATCCCACTAGAGGAAGGTACATGTTGGTTAATGATATCACATAGTAGTAAGGGCATATACCCATACCCACTTGATTGTTGGAGTTCATAAATATGTCTTGCAATTATACCCACCTCCTCCTTGTAGTATCCCCTTGTTAAAAATAGCAACAAGAAATTCCAATTTAATTATCCTTGAATTAAATTGTGAATTAAATTGAAATTCTATTCTCATAGCAACTTGTAATAGTTGACTAAGTTAAATTGACTTAGTTAGCTTAGGAAATTCGAGTTGGAAGTTTATCTAGAGTCATGTAGAGTGATCCACAAATTTTAGGGGCCCAGGTTGAGTTCTTTTGAGTTGTAATTAATTAACTCAGTCTAGCTGAGTTATAGTCAGTTAACCTCGTTCTAACTGTTGGAGGAACTAGTAGGAGGTCTAGTAGTGGGGACGGGCACCAGTGCATCCTCAGTACCACACCAGTTAACTAAATATTCACTCATAAATAAATCATGCATGTTAGTTTAGAGGAAGACCCAGTTGATATTAGAGTTCAGGGGCAGTGTACTATAAATTGTATAATTTTCTGAGTTGTACAGATGGTGCATTCAATCAATTGAGGGCCTATGATGGATTGTGAAATTATGGAGAGTGTATTTCCCAATTAAATATGGGTTAATTCACTTAGGAATTGCGCAAGGAGGTAGGGGCTTGGAAGGCAACAAAATTGGCTAAGTGTTGGCTTGAGCTAGTGTTGAGTCCCAAACTTGCATCTTCCCTATACACCTTTTTAGCCTTCTTTTCCAGTTACCTGAACCTCCTAAGCTGTCAAATCATTGCATATCAGTCTAAAAAGAGCATATAAAATGGTTTCCTAACTATGTCTTGTGACTGCTGTTTGATCTAGATTTTTGCTCAGTCAGCTGCGAAATCTTGTCACTTTCCGCAGCCAGCTCAACTTTCCGCAACCTTTTTGTTGAAGTCTATGTTACAGGTCTCTACAGGAGAATCCGGCCACATGGACAAGTTGCAAATGATGTGGAAATGGAACGTGTCCTCTTGGTTCAGTCGAATCCCTCACAAAAGGTCGTGGTCAAAGACAGTCAAGTGGTGGTCAACCTAAGAGTTTTACGGTGGCAGAACTCTGTTTTTCACCACGTGAAAACTTGCGTGGCAAATTCCTAAATCTCAGGAGGCGTGCTAACACCTGTGGACTACTCCATGAACCGAATCTAACAGCCACCCTCCTTGGATTTAATTGTCACGGCTACCATCATGCTAGATTTCCGGACGTGGTTATTCACGTGTCTGTTTATTAGCGCAGATTTTAGGAAGTAGTTGTGTCATCCTCTGTTATAAATAAAGCATTCTCATACGCATATTAGCTAGCTTTTTGAATGTAATTTTGACTATTTTACAAGCCCACGGTGCCATGACTTAATCCTTATGTTATGACTGCATTTTAAGACATGAGAAGACATTGCTTTTAAGCTCAATTTGTGGTTGATTGTTGATTGGCCGAGGTTGTGCAGAGGGCCCCTGTACACACCAAGGTTCTATAATTGCTGTATAGTTTCATGCTTTCTTCCTTTACGTTCCTGATGCCATAATTCTTTGTTTGTATATATTACATTGCTTATGGTATTCATGTTGATTGGTGTCCATAGTTTTTTTTATGCTTTCTAATACTGCTAACTGATCAGTGTCTTTATTTCAGGTTCTAATAGACAGCTCGGGCATTTGCACATAGATTTTTAATGACTAATGACATGGAATTATCTTGTACTTCTGCTGATTTATTTTGTTAGTTCTAATTCCAGCACTGTTTATTTCTTTCAGTTTTGTTTTGTTCATTTACTTTTCTGCAAGATAGATATTAGATTACTCATGTCATTTTCAGTTACCTCCTATAGCCAGAGCGAGTCAAATGGTGAGGGATTGAAGTATGAATGTGTAGTTTGATATTAGTTTATTTTTCTACAAGTTAGTGATTAGATTACTCATGTCATTTTCAGTTACCTCCTATAGCCAGAGCGAGTCAAATGGTGAGGGATTGAAATATGAATGCGTAGTTTGATCTTAGTTTCATTTTATGCAAATTAGATATCAGATTACTCAATTTGTTTATGATTACCTCCTATAGCCAAAGCGAGTCGAATGGTGAGGGGTCAGAATATGAGTTGATGTAATATGATTTAGTTTACTTTGTTTGCAGTTTTTGAATTTCTTTGAGTTCAATTTCTTTTTATACAAAAGCAAGGATACTGGGTTTCATAGTCACTAGCTCACTGTTTGGTTTAATTAAAATTTAGGTACATTTTTATTTTCTCTTAGGAATTGATTTCATCATTGCAAGTTTGAAAACCTTTTTGAAAACTTTGAAGTTTGGAAATTATTTTAAAGGTCACCATTGCCTTGAACACTTATATCCATACTTGACTTTTAGAATTGCCATCTCACATTAGGGAATCAACAAAAGATAAACCCAAAAACAAACCAAAAATCAAAAAACGACAAAGAAGTAAGAAATCGGTTATCTTGCATATATAGTGCACCTCACTTCAGCAGTTTACGACTCCCGGATTGACAATTTATATAGCAATTTAGGACACACTAAATTGACCAAACATTTTGGCGCCATTGCTAGGGAAGTGAAACTAGGTAGCCAATTTCTTAAAAAAAAAAACAAGAAAATTTCAAGGAAGGTAAAAATTGATAACTTCTCAAAGTATGCTCTCCTCTTGCACCTAGTGTGACCTAGAGGATCAGAAAAGAGAGTTATTGGTTCAATAATTTCTTGAGTATGCTCTCTTCTTGCACCTAGAGTGATCTAGAAGATCAGAAAGAGAATTATTAGCCCGACTTGAAGAAAAATAAAAATAAAAAATGACATGCATAGAGCAAGAGATTCTAGGGGAAGGTTTATAGCTAGGGCCAAGAGTTCGATTTTTACAACTCCATCTACTTCAAGGTATAGACAAGATACACCTCCACCATCTCCAACTCACACTCCTAGCCTTAGGATTCCTGGAATTCAAGAGGAAGTAGCTGAATTAGGAGACTCTCCCACACTATCCACCGAATCTGAGTTAGGAAAAGACCCTTTCTTTACTTCTATAGGAAAACACATTGTAATCGAGGAAGTGGAATCACCTGAAGAAGAAGAGGGAGAAATTCCTCCTCGTTCGCCATTAGTAGAAGAACCAGAGGACTCTGAAATCTCTAAGGAAACTATCATGACAGAGGAAGTAGTAAACAGATTTGGAGGAGGTAGAGGTAGAGGTAGAGGAGGAGGAAACAATGGAGGAGGTAGAGGTAACAACAGGGGAAATAGGGATGGAGATAACTCATTTGGATTTCCTATAGTTGATGAGGAATCTTGAACAACAATGAAAAACATCTCACCATCTATCCTCCCAAACTTTTATGGGTTGCGAAGTGAGGATCCTGAAACATTTCTATTTGAGTTTGAAGTCATGTGCCGAACTTATGATTATATGGAAGACTCTCAAAAACTCAAATTGTTTCCTTCAACATTGAAGGGAGCTGCTCTAAAATGGTTCATGGGATTAGTCACTCAATCTATTAGGACTTGGAATGATATGAAACAAACATTTTTGGATAGATACCTGGACTATTGTATGCCCACCAATCATAAGGATGAGGTATTCAAAATGGTGCAAAAAGAAGATGAAAACTTGGAGGATTTACTTGAAAGATTTCAATACAACCTGAAAAGAGCAAAAATGAATAACCTAGATGAGGAAACCTTGAAAGCCCTTCTATTAAAAGCCATTAGAGATGAATGGATAGATATTTTGAACATGATGGGAAAAGGAGATATATCTCAACTTCCACTTCATGATATAGCAAACTATGTGTCCATCTCTCAAGAGGAAAATCTAAAACCAGAAAAAGGCCTAGAGATCCTTCTCTCATTAGAGCAAACAAATATGCAACTGGATCAGTAAGTAGGGCTGAGATTGGCAACATGCTTGATGAGTTCAAAACTGATATTTTAGGGAGCCTTAGTGAGCAACTAGACACCCTTAAGATACAAAACAAGCAAAAAGCAGAAGTTGAAGCTTTGGCCATCTTTTGTCCAAAATGTAGAAGAAACATGCTCTAAGAAAATGCCCCTTGGATGCAAAAGTTGTAGAAACATGTATGATTTGTTCAGAAAGCCATGAGACCAAGGATTGTCCTTCAATTCCGGTGCTCAAGGCTATCTTTCAAGAAGACCCAAATTCAATTGAGTCTCTCTGTTTTGTTTCAAGGAGACCTTGGCAGGGGCAACAAAATCAAGTGTTTAACAACCCCACGAACTTTCAACCCCCGCAAAATTGGAATCCTTGGCAACATCCTTGGTCCCAACCTCAAAATCCATTTCAATCATGGGTACAAGGTATGCAAAATCCTTATGGGAGATTTGCTCAATTTTATCAATATCCTCCATCTTTTCAAAACCAACAAGCTCCACAACTTCCAAATCAAAATCCACAACTTTCATTGCCATTTCCACAACAACAAAAACCTTCTCAACAGAATCCAAATTCCCAACTCTTGCTTCCATTCTAACAAAAGACAAATCAACTACCTTCCCAGCCATTGCCAAATCCTAATAATAAAAACCCTCAAAATGCTTACATAGTAGAAGGACAACAATTTCCTACCTATATGATTGTTCCTCTCAATGATGTACAACTCAGATCTGGTAGAGTTTTAGAAAAGCCTTCTATAGATGCTCAAAAGCAAAGCATTTCTGAAGAAGATTCTCTTGAAGCCAATAAAGGTTCTGAAGCATCTCTTCAAAACTAAAGCACTCAAAAAGAAAAAGAAAAAGAGTCAACCCCCACAACTCCTATAGTTGAGCAACCTGCATCTTCATCCGCACCTCCTTTTCCTAAAAAATTACAAATTGATAAAGGAGTGGAAAAACAAATCTTGTTGCCTGACTATGATTTTCTAGATGAATTAAAGAATGTCTGTATCAAGATTCCCTTGCTACAAGCCATTAGAGAGATTCCTATTCTAGCAAAAACAATAAAGGAGTTGAGTCTCAAAAGACCAGGAAGGAAACCAAGAGATACAAGAAGAATCCACCTGGTAGGAAAAATTGCAGATATCATGGAAAAATTACCATGCAGAAGTATGTAGATCCCGGTAGTCCAATTGTCAAAACACATATCAATGGGGTAGAAATTTCAAATACTTTGATTGATTTAGGGGCTACTATCAACATTATGAGTAGATAGACTATGGAACAGCTAAAACTTCCTAATCTTCTTTTCACACCTACTCTACTGCAACTTGCAGATCGATCAATTATCAAACCAGATAGTGTATTAGAAGACATTTCGGTCTACTTAAATTCTTGGGAATATCTAGTAGATTTCATGATTTTAACTCCCAAGAGTAATCTAGGAGGGCACCCACTCATCTTAGGAAGACCTTGGCTAGACACAGCTGATGCTTTTATCAGTTGTAGATTTGGGGATATGTATATTTCTGATGGTAATTCGACAAAGAAATTCAATCTGTATCCTCTAGAAAAAGCAATTACAGAAGTAGGAGATAATGAAAGGGTCGATGATGAGGACACTATACAACCTGTCTTTACCATTTCTGAAATCAGTGAAGATAGTCAAAATCTAAACACATTAGAAAACTTTGAAACATCTTCAGAATATGACCACACACAATTTCAGTTGGATTCTGACATTGAGTATCTATCATCTAGACAAATGTCTCTTTACTCTATGGAAGAGTTTGGTAGTTCCGCCATTGAGATCTTTCCAGGTAAAACATTGAATATCAACAAAAACTTGGAAAAATCACAACAAGAAGAGCTAACCAAAATCTTGCAAAAACATTCTACTGCATTTGCATGGGAGTATACTGATATGAAAGGTATTGACCCTAAGACTTGCATTCATCACATCTACATCGAGGAAAACAGTAGACCAATCAGACAACCTCAGAGAAGGATGAATCCAAACCTTAGGGAGATAGTGAAAGAAGAGCTCCAAAAACTACTCAATGTAAACTTCATTTATCCAATTTCAGATAGTTGATGGGTTTCCCCTTTGGTTATAGTACCTAAAAAGAATGGTAAATGGAGGGTATGCATTGATTACAGGGAATTGAATAAAGCAACTTTGAAGGATCACTTTCCTTTACCCTTTATCGATCAGGTATTAGATACTCTAGCAGGCAAAAAGTACTTTTCATTTTTGGATGGTTTTAGTGGCTATAATCAAATTCAGGTAGCACCTGAAGATCAAGATAAGACCACATTTACCTGTCCATGGGGAACTTTTTCTTACCGAGTGCTTCCTTTTGGATTATGTAATGCACCCGCAACATTTCAAAGGGAAATACTAGGAATCTTTTCTGATCTAATCCATGACTGTGTAGAGGTTTATATGGATGATTTTACAGTTTATGGTGATTCATTTGAAGAGGCATTAGAGAATTTGGAAAAAGTCATTATAAGATGTAAAGAAACAAACCTTTCATTGAGTCATGAAAAATGCTTTATGATGTTTACTGAAGGTATTGTTTTGGGACATCACATTTCAGGGGATGGAATTAAAGTTGATAGATCAAAAGTTGAAGTCATCTCCAAGTTGCCTATTCCAAATTGTCAAAAATATGTTAGAAGTTTTCTGGGATTTACTGGGTACTATAGAAGATTTATAGAAAACTTCACCAAAATAGCATCTCCACTCTTCAAATTTCTTACAAAAGACTGTGAATTCAAATGGGATCCTGATTGTCAATCAACATTTGAAACTTTGAAAATAAGAATATCTGAAGCGCCCATTTTGAGAGGGCCAAATTGGAAACTTCTTTTCCATATTTCTACAGATGCTTCAGATACAGCTCTAGGCGCTGTGTTGGGTCAAAAGGATTTAGTTCCTTATGCCATTTACTATACCAGTAAAAATTTGACTCCCACTGAGTTGAACTATACTGTGACAGAAAATGAGTTCTTAGCTGTTGTTCATGCAATCAATAAGTTTAGACATTATATAACATGCTATGAAACTTTTGTCCATACTGATCATTCTGCGATTAGATATCTAATGAACAAACCTGTTACTAATGGCAGAGTTACAAGATGGTGCTTACTTTTATAGGAATTCAATATTACTGTGTTGGATAGACCAGGGAAACAAAATACAGTAGCTGATTTCTTGTCTAGGATCCAAAATACTAAAGAAGATTCTCCTGTAGAGGATAAGTTTCCATATGAATATTTATTTGCAGTAACTACTAAGACTCCATGGTATGCAGATATTGCTAACTATTTGGTTACAGGAAAACTACCTCCACATCTATTTCCTAGTGAAAAAATAAGAATTATTAAGGAGAGTTCAAAATATTCATGGATTTCTAACGAATTGTTTAAAACAGGGCCAGATTGTGTGATCAGAAGATGTGTTCAGGAAGATGAAATGCCTGACATCCTCAAGGCATGTCATGATGAACCATGCGGTGGACACTTTGCTGACAAAAGGACGGCCTATAAAATCCTTTCTTTAGGATATTATTGGCCTTCCCTCTTCAAAGATACAAAAGAATATGTCAAAAGGTGTGACAGCTGCCAAAGAGTAGGGAAACTGACTCTTTTAAATGAAATGCCATTACAACCACAAGTACTCATTGAACCCTTTGAAAAATGGGCTTTAGATTTCATTGGACCCATTAATCCACCATCTAAACAGAAGAAGTATATATTGGTATGCACTGATTATGTCACTAAATGGGTAGAAGCCAAAGCATTACTTTCTGCTACTGAAAATTCAGTTGTTAGTTTTCTTTATGAGGATATTTTTACTCACTTTTGTGTCCCAAGAGAAATTATGACAGATTAGGGAAATCAATTTACATCCAACATGATGGAGAAGCTGATGGAAGAATACAAAATCAAGCACAGAAAATCTACTCCTTACCATCCGCAAGCAAATGGCCAAGTGGAGTCTCCAAACAAAGTTATTGAAAGCATCATCACCAAAATTGTTCATCTACACAGAAGAGATTGGGCAGAAAGGCTTCCTGAAGCCTTATGGGCCTATAGAACTACATGGAGGAATACAACAAGACATTCTCCCTATGAACTTGTTTATGGGAAAGAAGTCCTGCTCCCCATTGAGTTTCGAGTCAAAACTTTCAAGATGGCAGTTCAGTTGGGGATGGATCTATCAGAAGCCCAAAAGCACAGAATGGAGCAGTTGAATGAGCTAGATGAGATCAGACAATAAGCAATCCTAAGAACTGATCGAGTTCAACATCAAAGAGCTAAGTGGCATGACAGATACATCAAAGAGAAAAAGTTTCAAGAGGGAGATTGGGCATTACTATTTGATTCCAAGTTTAAAGACTTCAAAGGTAAATTTCAGACCCATTGGCTTGGGCCACATGAGATTGACAAAGTCTTTAGCAATGGAACGGTAAGAATCAAGACCATTGATGAATTTCAAACTCCTCTTATTGTGAATGGCCATAGATTAAAGATTTATCATAAGCCACTCTCAAAAGAGGAATTTGTCAAAATGTTTCAAGAGAATTATGCAATAAGGCTGGTGAAGAAGAATCCTTCTTCCCCACCAGCCTAGCCTTTATTCCTTTCTGTTAAAAATAAAAAATAAAATAAAATAAAATAAATAAATAAAATTGTATAAGCCTGAAAACCAATCACTGATTGGCAGTCTTATACAGAAAATGTAGAGTGAAAATCAGGGACACCTGACACTCTATATTTTCCAAAAAAAAAAAAAAATCTCTCTTCCTTTCCCATTTTCACTTCACTTCATTTCCATCCCACTCCATTTCATTTTCATTTCACTCCACTCCACTTCATCTCACTCCATTTCATCCATTTCATCAATAAAAGTCTTTTTCATGACCATTTCCATAGTATTATCTAATTATCTTTATTCAACCAAGTGGTTGCTGTGTCAGTTTCCGCAGCTGGAATCAGTTTCAGCATCCAGAAGCAGTTTCCGCAGCCACCACTCTGTTTTTCAAATTTACAGTCAAGATGTTAGTGAAATAATCATGAAAATGCAGGTATGACTGAGCATATGCTATGAAGACATGGAGCATCTACAGACATCAATAAGGAACAGTTGATTAAGGGCTAATGGACAACAAATGACAAGGATTCCAAGGTATGAGTAAAAATTTCTTTCAAATAGCAATCAAAGGCACAATTTTGCATAGTTATTAAACCTTAAAGCTCCACTATATGCAATGATTACCACGATAGCTTCATTACCATTCCACGATATTACTCCATGAACCATGCATTTATTCCCTAAACGGTCTCATGATTCATTTTCGGGTTTAACTCGTAGTTGACTTCACTTTCACACTCCACTTGTAATCATGAGATGTGACCCATTTCATTATGGCTCCTCTCCACCGCACTTTTCGCAGCCATTTCATAAACGTGTAACATCTCCTACGCAGCCGTTCAGTTCAAAAATTCTGACTTCACTTCACTACCCTGCCATTTTGTTAAAGCCACGGCTACATTACCACCTCGTTCACATACATCTCCACTCCATTTCGTGAACTCACCTCAGTTGCTCATCCTCTGTTTCTGCTTACAGTTCCTGAACACTCCCATTACTTGTTATCCATCTTCCAATTTCAGCCATTGTTTTTTCTCCATAAACCCTGCAACCTAGCCATCTTACCTCTGCTAAACCCTCACACGCAGTTGAATTTCAAACAGAGGAAAAGATGGGACGGTTATTGAGGGCAGAACCGGAAGGGCCTAAGTTCTTAAAAGGATACCCTCAAGTAAAAGACTTGCTGAAGAAGGAAAAATGGCTACGTTTCATTCAAAAATTTAAGGGCCATAATAAGGAGATAAAAAAATCCTTTGCAAGGTCTTTCAACGGCCAGGTGGTGGAAATTGGAGACCTTAAGTTCACGGTCACTGAAGCATCAATAGACGCTGCTACAGACCTGCCCTAGGAAGGTGAACATTGGTTTAAAAACAAAAGTTTGGACGAGCAGACATGGAGAGTTATATTACGTAACCCAGGTATGGACGTTACTGTATTCACAAAAGGAATTACTGTTCATGCATTAAAAGAAGAGTGGGCCAGCTTACTGTTAATCATTCAAAAGTTCATCACTTGTGAAGGCCGTTTTGGAGCAATGTACATGTATCATACTAGGTTATTGATGAACTTCTTAGAGAACCAAACCCTTAATCTACCCTATTTCTTATTGCTGAGCTTGAAAAAGATGAGCACAACAGGCCAAAAGAACATAGAAGACATAGAACCTCATTTATATCATCATGGGCTCGTGAGGATTCTAATTGAAGACCAATTGAAGAAAAACAAAGATACCTAGGAACGGTTTTTAGTAAGAAACTACTTTCAAGAGCCATCTGAGGCACCTGAAAGCAGTACACCAAAGACACCAAGAAGGAGTAGGAGAAAAGAAAAAAGTGCCATAATCCAAGACTCTCCTATTAGCAAAACTAAAGAAGTTGGTCAAAAAGAGAAGGAGGAAAGAACTAAGGACAAAAAACAGAGGAAATTTAAAGGAAAAAGGAACATAGAAGATGTCTACCAATCACCAGAACCATCTATAGAGGAATACTATCAAGTGTTTTCTGAGAGACTAGTGCATCTTCGAAAACAAGCTGCTACAGCCAAGAAGAAAGAAAAAGGAAAACAGAGCATGGAAGAAGAGAGTACTAGCCCACAGTATTTAAGAAGAAGCAGCAAGCTTATAGGAAAGTGGAGGAAAACACAAGTAAAATGACCCCACTTCATCGACTTGGGTGGGGAAACACCCGAGAAACCTCCAGCTGGCCGTAGTCCACCTCATCCTCAGCCAAATATTGAAACCAGTCCTCCAGATGTTGATGTAAGTCCTTCTCGACCAGAATTAGAAATCAGTCTTCCTCCTCAACAAGACTTTGAAGTCAGCCCAAGGAAAACACCCGAAATAGATCCAAGTCAGCAAGAGGTGTATGATGACCTCGAATCCTTAGAGAAGACAGCTGCAGGCCCGAGCACATGATCCACTCTGCCTCACATAACACAAGAAGCACAAGTCTAATCCTTAAAACAAGAAGTGTTTGAATTGGAGGTTTTAAATAGGCACATTAAACAAGAAAATGAAGCATTAAAGGAGCAAAGCAAAGTGGACAAAATTATTCATGATAATACTATGCTACATCTAGGACTGTGGCAAAAAAAGAACAAGAAATTAAAGAAAAGTGCAAAAAGTTGAGTAGGGAATTAATCAATCTCAAATTCAGATGTTTGATAAGGAAGCCTAGGATGGTGGTAGCACCAAGAAAGAAGAGAAGAGGACTGGATGTACTAGCAAAGGCTTTAGAACACATGGACTAAAGGGGAATGACCAAAATCTTGGTTGCATGAGGACATGCAACACCTTCACAGTGGGGGTATGTTGAGTCCCAAACTTGCATCTTCCCTATACACCTTTTTAGCCTTTTTTTCCAGTTACCTGAACCTCCTAAGCTGTCAAATCATTGCATATTAGTTTAAAAAGAGCATATAAAATGGTTTCCTAACTATGTCTTGTGACTGCTGTTTGATCTAGATTTTTGCTCAGTCAGCTACGGAATCTTGTCACTTTCCGCAGCCAGCTCAACTTTCCACAGCCTTTTTGTTGAAGTCTATGTTACAGGTGTCTACAGGAGAATCTGGCCACATGGGCAAGTTGCAAATGATGTGGACATGGAACGTGTCCTCTTGGTTCAGCCGAATCCCTCACAGAAGGTCGTGGTCAAAGACAGTCAAGCGGTGGTCAACCTAAGAGTTTTACGGTGGCAGAACTCTGTTTTTCACCACGTGAAGACTTGCGTGGCAAATTCCTAAATCTCAGGAGGCGTGCTAACACCTGTGGACTGCTCCATGAACCGAATCTAACAGCCACCCTCCTTGTATTTAATTGTCACAACTACCATCATGCTAGATTTCCGGACGTGGTTATTCACGTGTCTATTTATCAGCACAGATTTTAGGAAGTAGTTGTGTCATCCTCTGTTATAAATAAAGCGTTATCATATGCATATTAGCTAGCTTTTTGAATGTAATTTTGATTGTTTTACAAGCCCACGGTGCCGTGACTTAATCCTTATGTTATGACTACATTTTAATACATGAGAAGACACTGCTTTTAATCTCAATTCGTGGTTGATTGCTGATTGGCCGAGCTTGTGCAGAGGGCCGCTGTACACACCAAGGTTCTGTAATTGTTGTATAGTTTCATGCTTTCTTCCTTTACGTTCCTGATGCCATAATTGTTTGTTTGTATATATTACACTGCTTATGGTATTCATGTTGATTGTTGTCCATAGTTTTTTTTATGCTTTCTAATACTGCTAACTGATCAGTGTCTTTATTTCAGGTTCTAATAGACAACCCGGGCATTTGCACATAGCTTTTTAATGACTAATGACATGGAATTATCTTGTCCTTCTGCTGATTTATTTTCTTAGTTCTAATTCCAGCATTGTTTATTTCTTTCAGTTTTGTTTTGTTCATTTACTTTTCTGCAAGATAGATATTAGATTACTCATGTCATTTTCAGTTACCTCCTATAGCCAGAGCGAGTCAAATGGTGAGGGATTGAAGTATGAATGCGTAGTTTGATCTTAGTTTCATTTTATGAAAATTAGATATCAGATTACTCAATTTGTTTATGATTACCTCCTATAGCCAGAGCGAGTCGAATGGTGAGGGGTCAGAATATGAGTTGATGTAATATGATTTAGTTTACTTTGTTTGCAGTTTTTGAATTTCTTTGAGTTCAGTTTCTTTTTATACAGCAGCAAGGATACTGGGTTTCATAGTCACTAGCTCACTGTTTGGTTTAATTAGAATTTAGGTACATTTTTATTTTCTCTTAGGAATTGATTTCATCATTGCAAGTTTGAAAACCTTTTTGAAAACTTTGAAGTTTGGAAATTATTTTAAAGGTCACCATTGCCTTGAACACTTATATCCATACTTGACTTTTAGAATTGCCATCTCACATTAGGGAATCAACAAAAGATAAACCCAAAAACAAACCAAAAATAAAAACACAACAAAGAAGTAAGAAATTGGTTGTCTTGCATATATAGTGCACCTCACTTTAGCAGTTTATGACTCCCGGATTGACAATTTATATAGCAATTTAGGACACACTAAATTGACCAAACAGCTAGCCTGTGAAGTAGAGAGATAGATCTTACTTGTGTAGGAATTGTTCAGATTGAACAAGCATTTTATTTTCTTCTCAGATCTCCCGGTTAATGCAATATAGATAGTCAAAGTTTTGAGCAGTTGATTTCCCCAGAAAAATATTGTGTTATGTGTGATTTATATTCTTCCTTTTCTACTTATTGTTTTCATCAATTAATTTTGGTTTTCGTTGAAGAGTAGAGTAGATTCTTGTCTTATGTTTTAGCATATCACAGTTGTTAAATCTACAAGCAAAAATCTACATGGTATCGGAGTTGAAGACAATGTAGAAGAAGAGAATTCAAGTTTGTTGTGCAGGTGAACTCAAATTTGCAAGTTCATAATTCAGAGTCAGCAATATGTCATTCTATGGTTTGAGACTTGAGTATGCCCTGGAGGGCAGCACGAATTACATAGCTTGGAAGGACAGGATGGAGGCAGTGCTAGAAGACAATGGCCTAAAGGAATTCATATATCATGATATTCCTAAGCCCCAGCATCTAATGGTAAAGATTTGGCTGAATGGAGAAAGTGTGGGGCAAAAGCAAGAAGGATTATCCTAGAAGGAGTTTGAGATAACATTGTCTCGAGTCTCCATGGTAAGGACACTCCATACGCAATGTGGAAGGCATTGATGGACCTGTTTCAAAATAGAAGTGACCATAGGAAGTTGGCACTAAAGGAAAAACTCAGAAAGATCAAGATGGAGAAGGGCGACTCAATTCTGAAGTACTTGACCAAGTTCACCCATTTTCAGGATGATCTTGGAAGTGTCGGGATTATTGTTGCTAAAGACAATCTAGTGAGTCTAACACTTCTAGGACTTCCCAAGAGCTGGCACAATTACGAGGACTCAGTTAATGGGAGGGAGAAGCTACCAGACTGGGAGCAGTAGTGGTCCGACTTGGTATAGGAAGAGATTTGGCAGAGCACCAAAGACGGATCCTCATTAAATCTTGATGGTGAAGAGAATTATGCCTTAGTAGGCAAGGCAAAGAAAGGGAAGGGGAAGTCATCCCATTCCAAATCATATTCTTGTTAGGCCAGCAAGAAGAAGGACATGTTGAAAGTCAAGGGCTTTCACTGTCACAAGCTGGGAAATTTTTCCACAAAGTGTTCGCTCAAGAAGGTCAGTAAGAAGCCCTCAGGAGGAGTGGCACGTGAGGCTCTTGGTTCACAATTCGAGTTGGAATTTACCCTCATCGCTTGCATGGTGTCATCAATGATGGGTATTGTGTGGTACCTAGACATTGGAGCTTCTTTCCACATAACCGGTAAGAAATAGCTCTTCAGTAACTTGGAGGAGAAGCGTCTCTAAATGCATATCGATATGGGTGATGACAAGAGGTATAGCACTACCGGGATCGATACAGTTAACTTTCAGAGGGAGTTGGGTTCTCTCCTCACTTTGCGAGATCTTATGCATGTTCTTGGTTTGAATAAGAACTTGGTATCTGTTGCCATGTTGGAGGATAGAGGATATGGTTTGATATTTAGTAAGGGAAAGGCGTTCCTTCGTCACATAGCCACAAGATAGGTTAGGGGTTCAAGTAAAAAACCTCTACGAGTTGGAGGTATAAGATTGTGTTTCCTTGAGCATGAAAGCAGAGAAGGTGTAGAGCTGAGACATCAGTGAGTTATGGCACAGGAGATTGGGTCACTTGCACCATGGCACTTTGAAGATCATGCATCATATTTCTACCGATCTTCCCAAAGGTACACTCGAGCAAGTAGACACATGCAAAGGGTGTACATTGGGAAAGTACACCAAAGCTTCCTTTCATGACAACACAATCGAGCACAGACGATCCTCAATAGAGTTCCCTCATATGTGTGTGGACCATTCTCGACAGCAACCACAGCCAAGAACATGTATTATGTTATATTTGTTAATGATTTTTCTCGTAAGCATTGGATCTTCTTCATTCAGAAGAAAGATCAAACTTTTGCAAACTTTTGTGAATTTAAAGCACTTGTTGAGAAAGATATTGGCATAAAAGTTAAAGCTCTCAAGAGTGATAATAGTGGAGAGTATGTGTCGAATGAGTTCAAAAATTTCTATGCATCAGAAGGCATTCGACAAGAGTTGATAGTATCTCATAACCCACAGTAGAATGGGGTGGATAAAAGGAAGAACATGAGCATTGTGGGAGTAGCACGGGCGATGTTGCATGATTAGGGCCTACCATTACACTTGTGGGTTGAAGCATGCAACACAGTTATTTATTTGCATAACAAAATCCCTCATTGAATTCTTGGGATGAGTACATCGGAAGAGGCTTTTTCAGGGAAGAAACCAAATGTGGGACACTTCAAGATTTTTGGTTCATCAATCTACTACCATGTAACCAAATATGCATGAAAAAATCTTGACCCAACAACTGAGTTGGGGATACTTGTGGGTTACACTGATACACCTCACAACTATCGGGTGTACCTTCCAACCAACAGGATGACAATTGTTTGGAAAGATGTAAAATTCGATGAAGAGAAGTCCATGAGATGTTCCCTTGAGAGGGAGCTATAGCTACATGTGGTTGATGATCTTCTAGCTCCAAAGGAGGAACCTTAGGATGGGTGGAGCAGCCACATGAAGAGGATCATGGAGTGGAGACATATGCTCATGCATAGTATTCTAGAGATGGGAGAAAGTGCACCAAAGAGGCTGACAAGTGACTGCATGATGCTATAGAGAATGTGGAAGCACCCACATCACAACACAGGAAAATGAGGTCACCAGAGAGGTACATTGGCTACATGACTCTGATGAGCAGATGTGTGGAGACTGAGCCATCCTCTTTTGAGGAAGCAGTGCAGCAACCAGTTTGGTTTGATTCCATGGTTGAAGAGTATGACTCCATTGTCAGGAACAGTGTTTGGGATGTAGTCCCAAGACCGGTGGACAAGTCAGTGGCAAGTTCTAGATGGATTTACAAGGTAAAGAAAGCAATAGATGGTAGTGTGGAGAAACACAAGGCCATGTTTGTGGCCAACGGGTTTTCTTAAGTGGAGGGGATTGATTACGATGAGACTTTTTCTCCAGTTGCAAGGTACTCATCAATTAGATCCATTCTAGCACTGTCAGCGCAAATGGGATGGAAGATACATCATATGGATGTAAAAAAAACATTCCTCAATGGCATGATTGAGGAAGAGGTGCATATTGAGTAGCCTAAAGGATTTGAGACCTTTGAAAGAGAGTCACATGTGTGCAGACTCAAGCGAGCATTGTATGGGCTGAAACAAACACCTCGTGCTTGCTACACCAGGATAAATAGCTACTTCACCGGGTTTGCCTTCACCAAAAGTGAAGCAGATGCGAACCTTTACCATATTGTGGTTGAAGGTAAATTGTTGATTATTGTTTTATATGTTGATGATTTGATTCTAACAGGTGATGATAAGATGATCAAGTCTTACAAATAGGATCTTGCATGAGAGTTCTAAATGAAGGACTTGGGGCTCATGCACTACTTTATGGGTATCGAAGTATGGCAAGGTGATGAGGAACGTTTTGTCTCTCAAGGCAAGTATGCCAACGAGATACTCAAAATGTTCCATGTGGAGAGAATTAAACACATGGAGACTCCTCTAGTAAGTAACTAGAGGAAGGAGAATGCTACTTCTAGTGAAGTAGTGGAGGCTACTATTTACAGGAAGATTGTGGGTTCACTCATGTATTTGGTGAACACATGACTGAACATGTGTTATGCAGTTAACCAACTTATTCAAGTGGTGGTTAAGCTAACTAAGATGTATTGGAAGGCAACCAAACATGTGTTGATATACCTCAAAAGGACTACTCAGTATGGTTTATGGTACATACAAACAGAGGGAGTGAAGCTTCAAGGCTTCACCAATGAAGATTGGGCACAAAGTCCATCCGACAGGAAGAGAACATTAGTTTGGATCTTCAGTAATTGGTTAGTAATCTTTTCTTGGTACATTAGGAAACATAGGTCAGTTGCACTTAGTTAAGTAGAAGCAGAGTACATGGTTTCTAGTCAAGCAACTTGTGAGGCTATTTAGATGAGGAGGATTATTACTGGTTTGTTTGGTCATCAGATGGATCCAACTATGATTTACTGTGACAATCAAAGTTATATCGAACTATCTGAGAATCTAGTTTTTCATGATTGGTCCAAGCATATTGATATCTGGTATCATTATCTTCAAGATTGTGTTCAGAGGAGAATTATGTTGTTGGAGTACATTCCCAAAGAGGAGCAAGATGTAGATATTTTGACAAAATATTTGTCAAGATGAAAATTTGAGTTTCACAGAGATAGGATCGGGGTAGCAGATAATCCCTTTCTTGTTGAGAGGGAATTTTATAAATAGCAACAAGAAATTCCAATTTAATTTGTCCTTGAATTAAATTGTGAATTAAATCGAAAATATATTCTTATAGCAACTTGTAATAGTTAACTAAGTTAAATTGACTTAGTTGGCTTAGGAAATTCAAGTTGGAAATCTATCTAGAGTCATGATCCCTAAATTTTAGGGGCCCAAGTTGAGTTCTTTTGAGTTGTAAGTAATTAACTCAGACTAACTGAGTTATAGTCAGTTAAACTAGTTCTAACTATTGGAGGAACTAGTAGGAGGTCTAGTAGTGGGTACAGGCATCAATGCATCCTCAGTACCACACTATTTAACCGAAGATTCACTCATAAATAACTCATGCATGTCAGTTTAGGGGAAGAATCAATTGATATTAGAGTTCAGGGGCAGTGTAATATCAATTGTATAATTTTCTGAGTTGTACAGATGGTGCATGCAATTAGTTGAGGGCCTATGATGGATTGTGTAGTTATGGAGAGTGGACTTCCTAATTAAATATGGGATAATTCTCTTAGGAATTGCGTAAGTAAGTAGGGGTTTGGCAGGCAGCATAATTGGTTAAGTGTTGGCTTGAGCTAGCTTGTGAAGTAGAGAGATAGATTGTACTTGTGCAGGAATTGTTCGGGTTGAACAAGCATTTTATTTTCTTCTCAGATCTCCCGGTTAATGCAATATAGATAGTCGGATTTTTTAGAAGTTGCTTTCCCTGGAAAAATATTGTGTTATGTGTGATTGATATTCTTCCTTTTCTTCTTATTATTTTCATCGGTCAATTTTGTTTTCCACTAAATATTAGAGTAGATTCTTGTCTTATGTTTTATCATATCACATAAGTTGCTGAATCTACAAGTAAAAATCTACACCCCTATCCATTTGGTCCAGGTTTTTTATTAAAAGACCCACGAGGGATTTGAACCCGTGACCTATTGTAAGGAGTTCCTTAACAGTGCACCCATTCATCATCAATACAAATCCCTATGGGCCCTTTGGTTGAGTTTGTTAACACACCCTTAATAACCATTTTTTTCCTTCAAAAAACATGGGGCAAAAGCCTTTTAGAAATACGTTGCTGCTACATACCATGTTGGAAAAAAGAGTATGGGGAGATAAGATTCCATGAGGGAGAATGGGACTAAAGACTTAAGGAAAAGGGGCTAAGCCAAGTGGGCTATGAAAATGAATATAATATTCTATTCCCAAGTCCCAAGTAATGATTCATATATTATTTCCTAAGTTCCTAATTGATGGGATGACTTCCCAAGTGATGGGAATGTGGTTCCTTGAGCGCCACTTGTTATGAGAGAGACATCCATATTTCAAGTATGGGATTAGTGGAAAAGCCATTCATTCTAATAATTTCATTCTTCCATTATCACTCATGTTTGTCCCTAAACACCTTTTTTATCACTATTATTTTATTTCAATTAATCCATTTTGTAACAACTCATCCTTCCCATGCTCTATAAAGTTATCCAAACCACTCAACTTACACTAAAATTACAAATAGAGTGAGTCTTCTTTTTCTTCAATTGACTCTCCCCACCTATTTTTCAAAAGGCCCCTTTTCAAGATCCACTGGATAGGGGAGAAGTAAGCATATTTAAGAACATTGCACACATTCCATCAAACAAAAGGCTATCGGAACACAATTTAATGGATTCCTTTATCATATCTATGTTCAATTACATACAATTAAGATTATGCTCTATATTCCACTCTACAAACTCCCATCATTAGGGGAGGCCTACCCACCATTACACCTACCCATTCCCACCTATCTATCACTTTCCCATATAAGAAATAAAATACAATACACAACTGTATGGGAGAAGAGGTGGCTCTCTTTATCTATTTCCATTAAATAAGGTAAATAACTGTGATAAAGGGAAAAATCCCTCTATTTTCTTTTAAATTGTCATTTTCCCCACCCTTGGAGTGGAATTGAAATCCACCCACTATGCTTAAAAGAGGTGAAAAGTTTGTTATTGTTCATCTCAATTGTGGAAATGATAGAAATGGGTTCTTACATAAGCACACCTCTGAGAGAAATAGGTGTTAGTAGTAAGCCTATGTTGAGAAAGTCCTTGGGAAGATAGAACTTTGGTACTACATGCCTAGAGATCCATGGGGAGGCTTTAACCATGTGGGTTATCTAGGAGTAGGTGGTATCACACCAAAGTGACATTGAAGTGATATTCACCACCATCACATCCATGGCATGTGGTATCTACAGAAGATAATCAAGACTATGAGAATATTATGGAATACAGAATAACAATCTTCACCACTCTCACATCTATTATTGGAAGTATAAGAGAAGAGTTGAGATTCTAGTAGGGGATATCATAGCAAGGCCATTGTCATAGTCATTATAGGTGGAATAACATAATAGGTTTGTTGACAGTAGTTACTAAAATGGTAGGTAGGGTCAACTTGAGATCACAGATAGGGTTTCAAATGTTACCGAGGTGACAGGTGGTGTATCTGTGACAAGTACTATTGCAAGAGTGTAGTGGTGCTCTTCATTATTACAAGCATAAAATTGTTATAGGTGGATTCAAATTACTTTATCACATGTAGAGTGATATGTGAGATAGGATTGGGATTTGACAAATATTGATGATGGACACCCGCAGCCATTGTTATTCAGAGTTGGAGTTGCAAACCTTAGTGGTTTGATGATGAGACATGTTGGGATTTCTCGTGCTTTGGAAGAGAGATTGAGATGTGGTAACTTGTTGTGTGGAGACTTTCTGACACTAGGACGAAAATTTCACAAGTTTCATGGAAATAATTAGAGCATGGGAATCTCCTAGACTTAGATAAAGAGGATAGGCGAGGTTATGGTCACAAGGGATGGTGCACATTGCATATTTATCTTTCACCTATGAGCTAGTTAGCATGGAGATATGTATAATTTGTTCAGGGGGTAGTTTATCTAAGGTTGGATGATGTTGACGCCTTTGACAAGGGTGGTGGATGAAGTAGACTTGTGAGAGTTGAGTCACATTTGACCAAGAGGTAGATTGGCCAAGTGTTTTTCGCAACTTGAGGATTGAAGTTGTCCAATTGGAGTGACATATGGATATGAAGGGAATAATAGTATGATTATGTATCATCATGATATGGTTGGATGATATTCATCAGTTACTTCACTGTGATATGAGACTCACCAATGACCCTGTACATAGGGATTTGGTTGAGAAGTTCAAGTTGGACATACGAGTGGATGTGAGGACTTGGTGACTCGATGGTGGAGGTAGCCATAGTGGGTGGATACATTGATGGAGATATGGGCTAGTCAAGAGCATGATGATCATTGTGATTCCAATGATTGTTGACTTGGGTGGGATAAGCTCAATCCTACAAGTGAGTATGTCATGAATGTAACTGAGGAACCTTTGTACGAAATCACATTGTATTGAGAGATTTATAACTTGTTGAAATGATTTGGGGGAAGAACCAATTAATTTGGAGTAGCCAAGTGCAACTCAATTCAAGTATGCTTGTGATTGAGTTGTGCCACTTTGGAGAAGTCTTGGAAATGCAAGGTGAGAACTTGAGATGGGATGTTTGCATGGATATGATAGGGGAGTTGGGAAGACTTGGGTGCATACTTGGTAAGGCCTTGGTGAGGAGACACTTGGTCAATGGTTTGGTTGAGTTGTCAGGACTTATCCATTGTAGCAGACATTAGAGAGTGGGATGGTTGAGGAGCATGATCATTCCATTCAAAGAGAGAGAGACAATAAGGAATTGGTTAAGCGGTCTATTCATAGATGATCAACATGGGCCAAGTCATAGTTTGAGTAACTTGGGATGTCTACCCACCTTTGGTATAGGATAATAGACCATGTGAGATGTTCTTGAGAAATCTTGGAGTGATGAATGGCATAATGGTTGTGGTGACCATGATTGGAGTCGATGGAGATCTCAACGTGGATTTTATAACCTAGGGAGGATGAAACAAAGAGAATTTGAGGGTCATTTAACACAAAGGTTCCTTCTTGAGGAGGAGGACATGGATGGATATGTTGACCTATTTGGCGTGGAGGACTTGGGAAGTAAATTTAAAGGATGATGGGGTGAGTGGAGTTGTCTTCATCACAGACTTGCACATTCAGTTTGGATGTGTAAGAGAGCAATGTGTTCTACGTCCAAATAAAGAGGAGTGGAGAGACTTGGCCAAGGAAGATGACCAACAATGTGCAAAGACACAATAGAGTTGGTTGGAGTATGGGAGTAGGAGTTACAGTAGTTCATCACTTTCATTGTTTTGTGATACTGAAATAATGGTAGTATTGTTTGCAAAAAGATAGTGGGGTTAGTATGATATTAGAGGCAGCTTGAGAAATTGTAAATAGAGCTAGGAGTGAGGTGTCTTTTTGAGTTTGTATCGCCCCTTTGAGTAGATGATAGTGTGGATGGTTCTAACATGTTGTGATTGATCAAGTTGTGCCATGAGCATTCAAATTTTACTATGGATGATGGAGACACTGGATCAGGTAGAGTATGGAAAATTTTATTGGTGACTTGGTGGGTCAATTTTTCCAATTACAGGATTTCCAAGTAGAGGATGCCAATGATTTTGAGTGGGGAAATATGTAAGACCCTTAAAGCTTTAATCCCATCAAGCACATAAGAGATCTTAAGCATACCGGAGATGAGTTGATCACCATGTGATATGTGATGTGATATCACATATTATGGGTGCACCTAGACAAGTGATCGAGACCTTCCATGAGACAATGTTGCATGGAGCACCTAATTTCAATTCCCCCCACCATGGTGTGACAATAAAATTCATGTGATGAGGTGAAACCAACATCCATGGCTTTTTCGGTTCCAATTATGCAAAGGAGTGTTTAAGACAACATTTGAGTTGGAGAATGTGGGATACATCAATCCCATAACTAAGCACACTAGCATATCATGAGATGGGTCAACTAGTCGAGACATGGGTGCATCACAAGCAAGCATGACAAGTTATCTGACATGATGAGTGCATACAATATGAAGGTGAAGGTTAGGCTACAACATGAATGTCGGCTTATGAAGGGATATGCCCCACTGAACCAACATGTTGGACTAGTAGTATCCACCATATATACTATAGAGTTGAGACTTGAGTTGAGGAGACATATGAGTTAGCATGTCTGTAGTCAAGAACCGAGAAGTGGTCATAAGTCAAACTTAGGGAAAGGATGTGACATGGAGAAGTGTTAGGTCTCACCTTTCTAGATAAGAAAGGCCTACAAGCTAGGTGATTCATGTGGCTAGTAGAACCATATGTCAAGTTTTATGTCATTCTGCTTTACAGAGTGAAAACTGAAATTTGGAGTTCAAACAGATAGATTGAATTTTAATGTTCTAAAATTTGGTGTTTATGCCAAATTTTGGTATTGGTTGTAGAATGGAATTCGAGGGTTGGTTAGAGCTGAATTTGAGGTTTCCACAAACTTAAATTTTGGTGTTTTAAAATTTGGCATTCAAATGGATCGAATTTGGAGGTTTGGGTGAGCTAAAATTTCGAGTTCATGAAAGCTAAATTTTGGTGTTTGATGTGGATGAATTTTCAAGTTTGAACAAGACTGAATATTGGGGTTTCCACAAGCCCAAAATTTAGTCTTCAACAAAAAATTGGTGTTATTTTGTAAAATTCGGCTTCAACCCAAAGTTGGTGTTTTGGCTAGGACGGGCCATGTATGAGTTTGGCACAAGGTGATTGGATGTATTGAGCCAAGAATGGTTGTTCTATGTAACTTATATTGTTCAAATGTATGTGTATACATTGTTCGGGTATTAGGTAAAAGAGCCTCCTGCCTTATATTTGTACACTGCATATGTGTGTGTGTGTTGCAATTATACACGAGGAGATTATTATTGTTGTAAAAAAAAAAAGAAATTGGTTAAGAAATTTTTATTTTTTTTTCACAGGTACAATGTTGTATATTCCTTATGAGGAATATATGCATATTGTCAATAATATCACCATCCATCATGTCACTTGCAAGAATTGAACCTAATTGGGGATGATTTCATTCTTTCATCCCAACCACCCAGAATAATCCCAATTGATAGTTAAGCAAAAAAGTTATTCCGCAAACATTTACGTAAGGAAAATTGGAGTAGGCATAGTCTAGGTTCAAGTAAGCCCGAGTTGAGTAAGTCCTTGGGAAGAAAGAATATTAGTGTGCCAACATGCCTAGAGATCCACAATACACCCTTAACCATGTTGATTCTCTAAGGACATAACAATTTATAAATGCTATTTAACAAATATCTATAAACATCAAAATAAATAAATAAAATATACATAATTAAATTCAAAAATAAATTTTAAATTACAATAATAATTTTAAATTAATTATTTTCAAATATTTAATAAAATATTATATTATTGCAAAAATATTTTAATCACTTTTTTAATTAAAATTAAATAATAATAATAATAATTTTATTAAGGATAAATCTTTTTATTAATCTTTACCAATTTAAATAAAATTATAATAGACAATTTTCCCTTAACTATTTAATATGGTTTTCACTAACATGGTGTTTAGTATTAACTTTGGAATAAAAATATCTATTTTTCTATTATATATATATATATATATATATATATATATATATATATAATATGAGTTCGAACAAGATTCAAGGAAGGTGGAGAGGAGGAAAAATGCGCGGAACTAGGGTTTGCAGCAGGATTGCAGCGTTGGGCACCATGGAAGGGCGAGAAGGGGGGAGCTCCACTCCCTCCTACAGTCATGTTGTATCAAACTGCTTCAAGAAGCCCATGGAAGCGGAATCCGGGGATACAAAAGAGGAAAACAAGAAAACAGTAGAGCACAGAGGCAGGCAGAAACGCAGGAGGAAGGCAGAAGAGAGAAGCATACAGGAGTAGATAGTCAGAAAGTTGACCCCAGCAGTCGGACAGGACCATGTAAACCTAAGGCATCCATCACACCCCGTGTGGTGTTAAGTGATCCAGCACTACAGGCGCACTGGGAGCACATGGCGACTTATGCAGTGATATGTAAATTCATGGGGTTTTGGCCAACGGAGAAAGCCCTACACGTATGGATAAAGAACCATTGGAAACCTAAGGGAGAAATAGATCTACACCTTGGATCCAAGGGTTTCTTCACAGTTGTGTTTACAAACCTAGTGGATAAAGACAGGGTGTTTGAAGGAGGACCTTACTTCTATGCGGCTGCAGGCCTCTACATGAGGCCATGGGTTATGAACTTTGTTCCGGAGCATGAAACATTTACTTCGGTGCCAATATGGGTAAGACTATATTCCATACCTCTAGATTACTGGCTGCCAGAATCATTAAAAGCCATAGGTAATAAACTAGGGCATTTTTTAAAAATATCAGAGGCCACTCTGTGCGGAAAATATACCTCCTTTGCCAGAATATGTGTGGAAATGGACCTTTCTGGGGCTTTTCCGGATGAAATAATTCAAGAAGTATATGATGAAGAATGGGTACAGGCGGTGGACTATGAGCATGTACCCTTCAGATGTCGCAAATGCCATGAACACGGGCACCTCTTCAAAGACTGCCCTTTAAGCAAAATGGAGACCAGTATCAAAGCAGCCCCAGGTAAAGAGACTGAAAGCTTTACCAAGGTGGGGGGCAGAGGAAAAGGAGGAAGGAAAACCCAAAAAAAAATCTATGAGGAAAAACAACCTAGTCATAATAGGTTCAAGATATTAGAAGAAGAAGAGGGGGATGAAAGAACGAATGAAGTAATGAAGAACAATCTTGTAGAGAAGGAAAAGGATGAAAACATGGAGGATAGACCTGATAAAAGACAAAAAATGGAGGATCAACCAAGCACTATGTAACTTGATAGGAACCAAGAGATAACCCCAAGCGAAGTGCGAATGGAGGATCATGAATTGCAGGACATACTGGAAAGGAAGCATCTCGATCTAGAAAAGTTCCTGGAGGAAGGAACAACCAAAGGAGTGGATTCGCTACCTCAAGATGAATTTAACAGAGTACAATAGCTCTTCCTCTGGAGAACGCAGGCAAAGGGTGTAGGGGTCAAAAGAAACTATGATAGTCAGGATAATGGAGGGGTTAAAACTATGGAGGCAATAGGGGGACAAGCTCCCAAGAACCCAGGAAGGAAAAGAGGAAGAAAAAAATAGAATGAGCTGCTAATTGAATGTGGAAAACTCATGATCAACTCAGGTAAGATGAAATACCTCACTAGTTACTCATTTACAAATCTTTCTTAATGAAGCTTACAACATGGAATATTAGGGGTCTAGGAAGCAAAAGGAAACAAAGAAATCTCAGCAATAGAATGAAAGAAGAAAAACCAGATATGATATTTATCCAGGAAACAAAATGTTCAATAAACAAAATAAGAGAAATACACAGCAAATGGATGATTAAATATGAATATCTAGAAGTTAAAGCAGACAAAATAGCAGGAGGAATTCTCACACTTTGGAACCCTCAGAAACTAGGAATCCTAGATGCTGAAGCATCCAGGAACTATCTATCAGTGGTTATCCAACCTTTGGGGGACAAGGAAGTTTATTTGATCACAAATGTTTATGGTCCACAAAAGCCTGAAGACAAACTCAGGCTTCTTACCTCACTGGAGGAATTAAGAGATAGACATTCGAGCATCCCCTGGATTTTGGGAGGGGACTTTAACATGATCAGGTCCCTGTCCGAAAAAAAAGGTGGAACCAGATCACTAGGCAGAGATTCCATAGCATTTCAGAATTTTATAAACAACATGAGGCTAGTAGACACAGAGACAAGTAATGGTATCTTCACCTGGAATAATAAAAGGGGAGGAGAGTCCCAAGTGGCCTCAAAACTAGACAGATTTATTATCTCGAAGGACCTTATCCTTACAGGCCTTGACTTGTCAACTATGATACTCCCTTTTGGTAGCTCGGATCATTGGCATGTTCAACTTGAAGCATCCTTTATCGGAACTCCAAGAAATAGACCTTTCAGGTTTGAAAACATTTGGCTTATCCATCCTAACTATATCAGCAATATTGAAAAATGGTGGACAAAGGATATGCAAGTTCAGGGCACTAAAATGTTCCTCTTGCATAAAAGATTGAAACACATAAAACTCAGGCTTAAATATTGGAATAAGAATGAGTTTGGCAACATTTTTGAGGCCAAAAAGGTTGTTGAATAGAAGCTACAAGAAATTAACCAGATCCTCATCACAGATGGCTTCAACGAGGAAAGAAAGGAATAAGCTGACTATGATCAACAATAATGGGAAGGATTATGCAAGAAAGAGGAGATATTTTGGAAATAGAAATCAAGGGTACAATGGTTAAAAGAAGGAGAAAGGAATACAAGGTTTTTTCACAAATCTACCATGAATCATAGGTCTGATAATAGGATTTCAAAAATCAAAGATTCTCTAGGAAATCAACTCAATACCCAAAAAGAAATAGAAGTTGCTCTAGTTCAACATTTCCAAAGAATAGCTAAGGAACCTCTCTTAGACAGATCATAATTCATCAATGACTTTACAAAGCACATTCCTAAGCTTGTGACAAGAGAAGACAATTATAATCTAAACAGGCCAATGAATGAAGAGGAGGTCATTGAAGTCATCAAAGAGATTAAAAATGGGAAAGTGCCAGGTCCGGATGGTTTTAATGTTGACTTCTTTAAAGCATGTTGGGAAATATTCAAGCACGATATCCTCGATGTGGTGGAGGACTCAAGGAAAAACAAAACTGTTTTGAAGGTGCTCAATACCTCTTTCATATCCTTGATTCCAAAGCAGGATAATGCTATGACACCAGACAGATTTAGACCAATAGCATTATGCAATGTGGTGTACAAAATTATTTCCAAAATAATTGCCAACAGGCTTAAGCCCCTTCTTCCAACTCTCATGTCTGAGGAGCAAACTGGATATGTGGAAGGCAGGCAAATTCTCAACAACATCATTCAAGCTCACGAGGTGGTTCACTCACTTAAGAGCAATAGGCAGGCAAGAATGATTATGCAACTTGACCTAGAAAAGGCTTATGATAAGCTAAGTTGGGCTTACATCAGGAAAGTTCTTATAGCATATGGCTTTGACCATAACTGGGTAAGATGGGTAATGGCCCTTGTAACTACCTCCAGTTTTTCAATCCTGTTAAATGGTTCACCATCCAAAACCTTTAAACCTTCGAGAGGACTCAGACAAGGAGATCCACTCTCACCCTTCCTCTTTATTCTCATGATGGAAGGGCTAGGAAATGCTATCAAATCTACCAAAGCAGAAGGAAAAATCCAGGGTCTCAAACTCACCATGAATGGAGATGCTTTGACCCATCAATAGTTTGTGGACGATATCATGCTGCAGGGTACACCCACGGTCAGGGAAGCTCTAGCCTACAAACAAATCCTGAAAGACTTTGCAATGGCTGCGGGTACAGAGGTAAGCCTTACCAAATCAAAGATTTTCTTTTTTAATACTGACATTGCTATTCAGAGAAATATATCTAGAATTCTAGGCTTTCAAAGAGATATGCTACCCTCCAAATATTTGGGAGTACCGCTAACAGACAAACCTCTGAGCAAGATAGTTTGGGAGCCTGTGACTAATAAGCTCCAGGACAAAATCCAAAAATGGACAAACAGGTCTTTGAATTTAGCAGGACGACTAGTGCTCACAAAAGTTGTCCTACAAATTGTCCCCATCTTTATGTTTTCAGCCCTTCTAACTCCTAAAGGAGTCATACAACAATGCAAAAATATACAAAGAGATTTTCTTTGGGGAAAATGGGAAGAGAAAAAAAAATGGGCCTTGGTAGCCTGGGAAAAGATCTGTAAACCTAAGACACATGGAGACTTGGGACTTGATGACCCTGAAATGCTAAACAAAGTTTTGGGAGCAAAACTATGGTGGAGATGGCTAAAAGATTCAGCTTCCCCTTGGGCCAAAATTTGGAAACAAAAATATGCAAAAAATTAGCAAGAAAGGGATCATATTAGAATGCCAGGGCTCATCAAAGGCTCCCATATTTGGAACAAAGCTTGGGAGAATAGAGCCATTGTTCAAAAACATAGTTTCTGGGAAATCAGAGATGGAAACCTTGCTTGGTTTTGGGAAGATAATTGGCAATAGGAACCTAAATTGTTAAGAGAAGAATTTGCAAATCTCAAGAATGATACTGACAACAAAGGGTTACTCAGAGTAAATGACTTCTGGGATCAGGAAAGAAGCGAAGGAAAATGGAGAATATGGAAGGACTTGGTATACAGTGATGACTCCCCGTTGAAGGCACAGGTAGAAGCTTTAACAACCATCCTAGAACAGAGAAAGATTCTGACATCAGCAGATTCAGACCAGCTGAGATGGGGAAAAAACAATGAAGGCACCTTTAACCTCAAAGAGGCCAAGTGCATAGCCCTTGGGCTTGACTTTCCAAACCCTGATTGGGTATGGAAGGACCTATGGCAAAACCAAAGCTTGATGAAAATCAAACTGTTCACATGGTTAGTGTAGCATAAAAAAATTCTGACTTGGGAAAACCTTAGGAAAAGAGGGGTATCTGGTCCATCTATATGCCAGCCATGTGAATTACAAGAAGAAACTATGGATCACCTACTCAACCTCTGCCCATTCACTTCCACCTTGTAGAATTGGATAGCTTCAATATTCAGACAAACAGACAGGGACATGGTTAGCATTACCAGCGCTTTGAAGAAGTGGAGGAAAAATTTCTCTAATAATGAAATAGTCAACAAATATTGGGCTTTAGCTCCAAGCTTTCTAATCTGGGATGTCTAGAAAGAATGTAAAAAAATAATATTCAAGAACAGGAAAGGTTCTTCCCAGAGCATCATGGCTCAGATTTTAAAACAGCTCGATGAGACAGTAAGAACCCTCATTAAAACCCCCCTGAGTACCAACCTAAAGATACAGATATGCATATACTACTACATTTGGGTCTTCAAGGGCTTGTCCCATAGGGAAAAAACAAGAATGCAAGTCATATAATAGCTGATAAGGATTTCTGGCAACCTCCCCCTCAGGGTTTTATGAAATGTAATATAGATGGGGCCTCAAAAGGAACCCAGGCATGGCTAGGTATGGAGGAGTGACAAGAGATGAAAAGGGTTTCATAAAAACCATCTTTCATAGTAATTTGGGGAAAGCCACTAATAACATGGAAGAGCTCATGGCCCTTGAGCAATGCTTAGAAATCTTGAGGGACTCAAATCTTCATAATACCATAATTGAAGCTGATTCCGAATTGATTATTAATTCGGTCAAGAAAATTTGCTATGGCTCAGCTCTGGACAAAGTATCGAGACATTGGCGGCTTCTGCAAGTTTATCAACGGATTTAATCCCACCTGCAGAACATTAGAACCCTTAGTTTCACTCATGTGTGCTGAACAACCAACAAATTAGCGGATATCTTAGCTAATGAAGGTGTACTCTGTGCTAAAAGCAACAAAAAATATGAATGGATAGAGATCCCCCAAGGTAGATTGAGGGAAGAGTGTCTCAGACAAGGGAACGCAGACAGGGAGTTCTATCAGAGCAGGGGAAACTAGCAGGTTGTAGACTAATGGAAACAGAGGAATTTTGGTCTATACAGGATGTCCGGTCTTTGAGCGGGAATATGTACCTAGAACTCTACAAACCCAAGGTTCTCGGGTGGGTTTCATTATATAGAACAAGTCTTTACATGAATATGAAATACACTAAAGATCGCCTTTTTATTAGCTATGCAGGGAGCTTTGTTAACGAGCGGGCAGATAGGCGAAATAGAGGCAATCATATGAATATCGCGTGGCAAATAGCAAGGTGGTTACCATGCCAAATGGACCCGAAATTAACTTTAACGGTGGCTTTATTAGGCTTCGGGTCCGAAAGTGTTGTTAAACACCGAGCAAGTTACTCAGCTTGGTTGGGATCGCCCGCATCCGGTGGATTTCGGGCTGATTACATGTGCGAGGGTTATCATCCCAGGTGGACCCGAAATTTTTATATTGCTGTCTCTATATGCTTATCGGGTCCGATACAATGATTAAAGGGTTTGCATGTTAGCTTTCCGAAATTGATTCTCGACCGTTAGATCTCTGATGGCAGATCACACGGTCTTGGCGATAGATTGAATTTTGGAGGTCAAGACGTAATGTTTTGTGGGCCCTGGGCCCAGATTGTGGGCCTTTGGCTCGGTTTCCAAGGCTATGTGTGGCTCGATAAAGTTATGGCCCACATCTCCTTTGGGTTTTTGTACATTATGTAATGTGTTTTTATAATATAGTTGAATAGAAGGACCGATGCTCAATTCAGCAAAATATATATATATATATAATAGACTTTGATATAAATTTTAGATTTAATTTAATTTATTATAATAAATTCTTATTGCGTATTATTAATTTATTATATTTTTCTTATTAATTTATATATATGATTTTTTATTTTTTTTGAAACTGTGATATATATTATACACTAAGTAACAAAGATTGTTGATAAGAAATACTTATTCACATTTACCAAATATTTATTTAATTTATATATTGCTACACTATCTTGTTTGCCATCTTTCATAAATATATCACACAGTTAGGGTTCTCCACCATCTTTACAACCACCTTAGTAAATTACTGCATTTTGAAGAAAAAGAAGAAGAAGAAATTATTTTAACGTCCACGAGGCTAAAGATAGCCTATGGGACAGATTTCTTCTTCATCTGCTTGATGTATTTGGCCCTTTTTCTGTGAAGCTTCACAATAAATGCTCCCAGCTTCTCGACAAACCCCTCGCTAAATAGATTATCCCAAGAGATCGATGTCGTCATATCTGCATAACTTTCCCTATTGTATTTGAAGGCCTCACATTCTAAAATGAAATGTTTTTCTGTTTCCACTTTTCTAGAAGAACAAAAAATTCATACCCTTTCTTCCCACACTTCCTTTGGCCTTTTCCAGTGCCCTGTTTCACAACGGAGTTGATGAGAATTAGTCCTTAACTGAGAAATAAGAATTTTGGCTCTCCAAGGGATATTGGCCTCTATGTATGCTTTTGGTTGATGATTATGAGTACGATTAAACACTTCAATATAGTAATCTTTCTTTCTTCCTAGCTCCTTATCCCAAGTACGTTTGTGGAACTTTTGAATAACCACCGCATTGAAATTATTCCCAACAAAACTTCCAGAATCGGTTTTCACGAGGCATAATCCGACTCCAAATGTTGCACCTTCCTCAATGCAACACAGATTCCATCTCTGAGTTCTCTCACAGGATGTATCAACATTCCGCTAAAGCTTGTGGGGTCACGCCGAGGGGCAGTGGGGTAGTGTTAAATTTACACACAGGACAACATCATTAAACGCATTCCCAGTTGGCGAGAAGGATTATTTTATAAATGAGGGGTCACTATTACAATTCAAATAGAGGTAGGAAATCAAGGATTCAAATGAATACAAAATAGTTTGGGCCAGTAAAGAAATTATTTAAAGACAAATTTAGGTGTTGAATCCAACTTTGAAATTTGGTGGTGGTTTGTTATTAAGAAATAGAAACTAATGTTTCTATCTCAATTTTCTCTCCAAAATCGCAATTCTCATCTTCACCCTTGACCTTGACCTGTTGCCCCTCAATACCATGCATAAATCTAAACCCATAAATAACTAGATTGAGGCTTCAAAATGTTTGATGCTTCTATTTGTTTAAATGGGGATTCCTCTCTTGCTATTAGTCACATGTGTGTTGTTTATGTCAATGCTACACTTTGGTGGGTGGTTGTCTTCTTACTTCCAATTTACAAATTGCAATCCCCAACTATGATGAATAGGTTGTAGATAGATAGGTCACACTGAATCCACATTAATACTTGGATAACCATGTGGCCATTTGAGGCCTTTGATTTGTGATATTTGACCCATCTAATCCGTTCATTTCCATTCAATGCTCTATGGCATGCCAAACATAAAATTGTAGTGACCACAAATGATTACATCAACATGCGAATAAAGAGCAGACCAAGGATATAGTAGCCACCATAGAAGGTTATAAGAATAGTTAGCCCAAAGTCCCTAAGTTATAAAGGAAAGAATAGTAATGGAGAAAAACTTAAGCCCAAATTAGATGGAACCTCAATTCAATGGAAGATGGGATTGACATCAATGTATATCGATTATTTGGAAGTTGTAATTAGTACACAAAAAGTTATCAGGTTGTTTTAAAGGCTCCCAAGCTTTTAACAATCATTGAGCATGGATAGAATATGTTAATAAAAGACATTTTTTATCCTATTCAATGATTATTGCACTACCAAAGATTCAAAAAGAGAGGCATCCATGTGGGGAATTCCTAACTCATATCGATCTTAACAAGAAGAGTGAATGTGGCTTGGAACTTTTGAGGCAATAAAAGAAATGACCATGGCTTATGACAAAGCGACTCTGAAGATGAGGGGAGCTTGTACCTTTCTCATCATTTTTTTGCAAGTGGTAGTGAGGGCCCTCTCATAGGAACTCAAAACCAACTATGTGAGCCTTCTCACTTTGAGCTCCCTAAACCATTAACACCTCAAATGATGGTACATTGATGTATAGGACAAGGCCCAATAGATTGGTTTTGGAAACATTTCAACGTTCTCCAAAACAAATTAATTTGCAAATGTGTGGATTGGATGGTTACATAATCAAGAGAGAATTTGTTTGACTCGTAATGATAAGAAGATAGGTGGATGGTTTGATAGATGGTAGTTGAAAACAAAGTGGATTCCAAGTGGTTATGGATAAATGATGAAGCTTTGAATAAAACCATCCCCTTCAGAAAATGCATTCCACATAATTAAATTTGTTCATTTAATTTTGTTGAAGTTTTCTGGAGGTAATAATAAAATTTACAACATCCAAAGTACCTTTATATATTTTCTTTAAAAAAAAAAAAATCCCATGTAAGTTTTCTTATATTTTCCTCCAAAAAATGAAATGGGAGGTAGTTGAGACATAAAAAAATTCACCATTTTAAATACATTAACTATGACATGTTTTCGAAATGTTTTCTTTGTTTAATTAAAAAATTGTTATTATATCAAACGAGAAAGGCATAATTATAGGAATCATTTCAATTACATATAACAAATGCAAATACACAATTCCTTAACTTAAAATCTAATTTCTACATTTAAAGATAGATGAAATGTAATCTATACATCAATTAATGGATGAAATAAGAATTCCTCCATTCCAAAAAGGTTTTGAAGTTGAATTTTTTTCATATATGTCAACTTGATATCCATTTATTGTCATGATAGAAAAAGTACATATATTGTGAATTGTAAGAATACAAATGCATAGTTTGACATATTTGTGGGACACATGACAAACTCCAAAGTGGATATGGACAGAAGATGAAGGCCCGAATAGAATCATTCCCTTAAAAAGCACCTTCAGCTTACAGAGTTTAACATGTGAAGATTGTAGAGTCCCCATGGTGTGTTGGGAAGCATACTCCTTGAGTCTTATCACAAGAAGTCAAACATGTCTCTTGGAATTGAACCAGAGTAGATGGAAAAGAAAAACATGTTCCTAACCATTTAAACTATTAAGATGAGACTTATCAAATTATTTTTATTCATAAGAAGGAGAATTTATTTTTAAGGTCACAACTACCACATTCGTATATGAGACCTCTTTATTTGTGAAACAAGAACCCCCTTCTACACTTAAATGTAATAATGGTAATAATAATAATAAATAAATAATGAGATAGATATCCAAATTAAATTTGATTGATCAAACTTTTAAAAAATATAAAGAATTATTTTATTTTAAAAATGTTACTTGAAACTTTTTAAAATAGTGAAGGTTTTGATGAGGTAATAGTTGGGAGATTAGTAATATGATAGGTATTTTAAAATTTAGATTTAATATGATATATTCATGAATTTAGAAAAAATGTTTTTTAATTTTTAATTCTGTTAATACCATAAAGATACAAATACGTTACATATTAGAAATAATTTGATACATGCAATAGTTAATTATCTTTTTATAATATATTAATTTTATTTTTTGTTTTTATTTTTTCAATAATTTAATCTAATATTGTTATATTTTTAAAAGTAATTTGAGTGGAATTAATGACTAAAAATATGTTTTCCATTTTATTTTTTGGTAAGTTTAAAGTGTATTACCTCAAGGTGTCATGCTAAAACATATCAATCTAGCTAGCATTATCACCAAACATGTCATTGTGTAGGTGGTCTCAATCTGCCTAGTAGGAAACCCGATATTTTTGACCACCCACCAATAGAGTAGTTTAAATTCAAGCTTAACTAGAGTATCTATGTCTATGCTATAATACCAAAAACTAAAAACAGACATTCAAACTCAAGTGTCTGATGAGGTAACAGGAGAAAGATCTCTAGCACTGGAACCTAAAGGGTCATGAGGAGTAGGTCCGCACTTGAAGTGGAGTTCAACATGAGTGAGCCTCTCATCCATCCTGTGTAAAAATAACCTTTGGTTGTGGTAGCAATGTTTGACGTCTTCCAGATTGGTGAAGGTATTGTATTGTTAAGTTTGTTTGTCCATCAAGAGCCTTTCTAGCAGGGTCTTCATCTGCGAGTAAAAAACCAAGGCATTGTAATAATGTTTCCTTGTTCTCTAGGTATGCCTCGCATCAGGAATCCAAATAGTTATATCTTCCATGATCTCAGAACCTAGGAAGCCGAGTCTACCACGAACCCCACAAGACTTCAAATTTTAAATTTCATTTTAGGTATGAAGAGAAACAAATCTTCCACTTTATTATAAAAAGTAAGCAAACAAAATATATATATATATATATATATATACTTACTTCTTGGAATATATATATAACCCTACTTAAACCATAAATCATATTCAAATTTTAAAATATAAATATTTATTTAAATTCTTATAATTTTCTATATTCTTAATAACTTATTACTTTTAGTTTTTATTTATATAAAAACTTATATTATGCCAATTATCTATTTATGCACACTTATACTATACTATGTATTAATTAATGGGACTCTATTTTTAATTAAAATTATATAACCTTTAAATTTGAAAAGAGTATAAATAATAAAAATATACAATGCGAAACTTTAAATGAAAATTAAATTCTTTTACGGGCAACTTAAACTCCTATAATCATCATAATCCCCTTTCTCTCACCAATATGGTACAGTTCGCCGTTGGGGTGAATTAATACTGAAATAGTCATCTTCATAAAAGGAAATAAAACTTTATGACATATGATGCAATTATGATAATGAAAATCAAAATAACTTAGAATTTACTAATAGCCTAAAAGTTGTTCAGCTAGTGATTTTGAATAGAGGATAGTGTATTATTTGGCATTCAGCATGAAGAATAATATTACTCAGTAACAACAATCAAAAGCGTGTTTTAGTTTAGCATTAGCTCACATTAATTATACAGGAAAATTAAGGATAATAGCAGGTTGGAGTTATTTTTATAATTTTTGGTTTATGCAAATTTTATTTGTTAATTTTGGTTCACACGAATTTCACGTGTTAACTTCTCAAAGTTAACCATCTTGTTAAGAAGCCTCTATCTCTCTCCCTTTGTTCAACTATGTGGAGAATAATCTTCTGTTTATTGTTTTGTTTAAAAAGGAATAAGTAGCGCAATATGGCAACATGGATATACAAGTTTTATTATATTCACTAATACAATAAACACATATTGGGATTGCAAGCTACATGTGTAAAACCATTATGACAATTTTGTTGAAACCCTTTATGTCACTTTTTTCCTGTGTGTAACCAAATTTCCCTAGGTTTGATTTGTTTCCATAAATAAATATCTACATTGCAGTTAAGCAAGGACATATGGTATATAACCCTAAATCAGAGATTAATACGGTAACATCGTTTCTTTGTTTGTGGTTGTTATGAGAAGAGATGCCAACAAGTAGATCTATGTTGGAGGCTAGAATTATTTTTGTTAAGTAGGAACCTGTGCAGAGGGATAGAGGAACATGGAAGTGAGCAAACACTGTGCAACAAAAGGAGTTGGCATAAGAGGAAGAGGCGTGGCATAGGGAGGTACTGCGTAGGAAGAAGATGTCAATGTCCAAAGAGTGGGGACGCATGTGAATAAGGTTATATAGTTAGGATTTCATAGTTGTGGCCAAAGAGGAGAGGGATGTCGTGGCAAGGGAGGTTAGAGATATTTGCAGGAAGAGGAAGGTCAGTGTCATGCACTGAATAGGGAGGAGATATTTTCAGCGGGCGGTTAAGCTAATATGGGACAACTAAGAGAGAATGTCAAAAAGTATCTTAACATCCTGCCAACCAAGACGATAGCTAGACAAGTGGAAGAACATGCCGAGAAAGTTCGAGGAGATACCATGATCTAGGTGGATATTGGTGGCCACCCACCTATTCCACTTGAACCCCCATCACTGTTTCTTTCAATTTCCTTAATTGTAACACAGTTTAATATTTTTGGTAGTTTTTCGGGTCCTGAACTTCCGAAGTCGTTTTGAGGCCCTAAATGACGCTTTTTTTTCAAAAATGGGAAATCTCGTATCTTGCAATAAGGGTTTGTTGTCGAAAGTTGTAGTCCTCGGATAGATCTTTCTAATGAGTTGGCGTACGCGTCAATCGAAGATTGTATGCCAAAGTTACGACCCCGGGAAGTTGATGTACCAATTTACTCCAACGAGGCCCACAAACTTTTGGCGCTTCATCTCCTAGGCTTAGGTTTTTGGATGCTTATGGTTTTCCATTGTTTCTCAATAATAAATAGGCATTTCAACCTCATTATAACATAGTTCAGAAGCCATGTAGCCGCTTGTTAACGGTGTTGGATACCTCCAACATACAAAGGGTCTTCCCAATGTGAAGTCCCAATTAGACCTCACACAATTTGGAGTAGTGTTAACACCGGAAAATCGTACACCTTCTAGTACAATCCAGAAGACATTAAAAGTGTCCAATAGAATGCACAGGTAGACAATTTTCCCGCTGAATACATTACAAAGATTCAAAACATCAAAGGTTCTCCTAAGGTCCAAAGTTTATAAAGGAAATCAATTAAGGCCACACGTATATTTCTTCGATAAACGCACGCGCACAACATGTCATCAAAAAAGTCAAGCGATTGCAGAAAATGTGACTCAGTAGTCCAAAACCACTCCACACACTTGGAGCCGATTTCTTGATACGAGGTCGGCCTAGTACAACCGAATTCAAGTTGCCTTGGAGAAGTGCAACCCTCAATGGAATCCTCTTGTCCTACTCATGTGTCTTTATCATACATGTACCAAGAGAGGGAAGAGGGATTCAAAAAACTCTATATAAATAAGCCATGGGAGAGCCAAAAAGAAGAGACATTGTTATGCTAGCCAAATTGCTTGTAAGCAAACCACCATTTCATTATTGAACCAAGGAAGTGAAGAGCACTAGCATGTTGGCCAAATTTCTTCTAAGCAACCCAACATCTTAGTGAGTGAAGAACAATCCACCCTTTGGAGAGTCTTCACACTTCTTTGAGAGAGAGGAGAAACTTGCAAAGAGATTGAGGAAAAGAAACATCCTTGTTGAGGATTATTGAGCTCCCTAGCTCAAGGAATTATCTTCAAGTGTTCTAGTATTCTGATTTTATTTAACCTCTACCACCAGTAATCAATGAAGGGAGATTTTCCATATATTATTTATGTGTTTGCTCCATTTGAGCATTGTTATGTTCATGCACCTCTTTGTTTAGGTTTATGTTTTTGTATGCATTGTATCCATTATTTACAATGTTGTGTTCATTGAAGTCTGCCCGCTAACAACACCAAATTTGACTGTGATCCCTTGCAGGTACAATCCACTGCTACGGCAATGTTTTTTGGTACACTTGTGCTCCAAAAACACTACAACGGAAATGGCGACCATAGTGATCTATTTTCTAGAGATTGTGTGCAGGACCTCCTCTCTGCACAAACATCCTTTAAGGCGTTCCTCACCTCCCTGGAATTTTTACAGTCCCCTTGGACCTGTTCTAAGCCCGTGGAAGTGAAGAAATTTTAGAATTTTCTCGCCCGCACACTTTCTTCTCTGACAGACATGAAGTGCGCGTCTGTATCTTTGAGAATGGTGAAGCGCGCGTCTATTTCTACAGAACATGCACGGAAGACAGAAAAACAACAAAAAGGCTTGTATTTTTCAGTTTTCTCAGGTGATTGGCAGCCTCTAGTGAATTGCCTTCACCTCTGCATTTTGTATTTACTATTCAGTACCCCTGGTTGCTTGAATGAACCCTAGTTCATCAAGAAATTAGATTTTTATTTTATTTTTTATTTTTTATTTTAGTTGCAAACAAATACCCACATAGCTTAATTAGGGAGAAAAGTAAGTGGCCATAATCCACATATGTTTTCAAACTATTTCGCTTAATTTTTTGCAAATCATATTAGCTTAATTAGTAAAGCAAGTAAGTGGCCATTATCCACGAATCTTATTACTAACCAAAGCAATTTTTTTGGGACTAGGAGCAAATGTTAGTAAAGAAAGTGAGTAATCCCTGCTTCCCTTGTGTCTCCTAGACGAACTTGGGCTTGCATATGAAAACCTTCTTGAAAATATTTGAATTTCCATCTCCCTCATTAAAATCCACATAGTTTAATAGGAAAAAGTAAGTGGCCCATAATCCACAAACAAATTTCTTTTTCCATGCAAGGAACAACCAACACCTAGTGTAATTAAAGGGATATTGAAAAGGATCATCGCATGTCCAAATCTTATCACACTTGTATGCTCACAATGCATCACATACTAAGCCTCCATACATTTTGTACTCAAAGACCATCCATTTTTGGATCTTTGGTTACTTAGTCTATTTTGGGGAAACATATTTTTTTAGTTCAGGTTAGGACCATTGGGGGTAGGCATCCCATAAGTTGCCATGGTCATGACTCACCATTGAAACATAGTTGTTGACTTTCTAGGGAGCTTAAGAATCCTTCAACAATTCCACAGAAATGAAAACCCGAGCATGGTATGGACCCGATTCAGAGGGGGTTTGGCTTAGGCCCAGTGTGTACGGTACTCTTTGGGGCTACCTAACCCATCTAGTGCTCGATACTAGTAACCGATTACCAAGAAGCTAAAGAATCGAATTCTCACGTGGAACGAAGGTACTTAGTGATCAAAACTTGGGCATCCTTCCCTATAGGTGATAGTGCAGGTAACACTCGATCCTCATTACCATTATCTTGGTTTATTCCTCAGCTGCAGGAAGGCATCGCCAGCTCTTTCGAGATGTTGCCCCACGACCCATCAGTGGTTATCTCTGCAAGGCACAATTACTTTGAGAGTGAACATGACGATTAGTTCTTCATAGGACTATTTATCATATGCAACAAACAAAAACCCTTTTTTGTTTTCTTGGTCTCATAGTTTAATTAAAGGAAAATAAACCATTGATATTTTCACGTTGCTTTATATATGTGATCCATTTTACATTGATATATATATCCCTGCCCATCACTAAAATCAAAGTAGTGCACAATCTAAATTGACACCATAAGGGACCCCACAACTCCCCGTCGATCTAGGAGTTTTTTAAACCTCCCCCCATTATCGGGAGGTGTACCAAGACTCTCACCATTTAGGCAGAAAAGATGTCATTCAACCACCATTATTGGATCTTCCTTTATTGGTGCAACTTTGCTTGGAACTCCTCCACGGGAAGGGGCACCCTTCACCACCCCTGCAGTATCCCCGCACACTAACCCCTTTGGGAGCGCACACACTTCTCCTACAGACAATGCTCGAGCTACCCATCAAGGTCATCCTCCCGTGACATCCCCACAAAGTACTCCACAACACATAGCTGTCCAGAATCGCTTTCCGATGGCCGAAAATGCACAGATCCCGTTTTTAGCTTCGCTAAATCTCCCATATTTAAGAAAGTTTACAAATGACCCGATTGAACATGGCCAAAATTGGCCAGCTATTCCCACAAATATCCCTTCAGATATTCCAAAATTTGATGGAAAGGAGGGCGAAGGCCCAGGGAACCACGTCATGAAATTTCACCTCTGGAGTTCATCTAACAGTATCACATAAGATATTATTATATTAAGGCTATTTCAGCACACCCTAACATGGCTTGATGCGAAGTGGTATATAGACCAACCCTCTATGTCACATGAAACCTTTAGCTCATTAGCTAAAGCATTCCTTACTTTCTTCCAACTCCCAATCGCCCATGATTCTAGGTTGGATCTTCCAACCAATTTCAAGAAAACACAAGCTACTCACATCTCGGACAACATCCACGAATGGCGAAAATGCAGCAGCCTGTGCAAAACTAATTTTGCAGATAATGTCCTCGTGGACATTTTCTTGAGATCCCTCACCTCCGAAATCTCAAAAGATGTGGCTAAAACATTCCCGCAAAGTGAGGAAGAAGCTATCAGTAAAGCCCAACAATTAGAGTTGATCTACAACCAGTCTTGGTACATTTACCATGTACTCCCAGATGCCCTACGCCTACAATCTTATCGAGAAATAGCAAGCACATCCCATACTGCTGACAGATTAATCAGAGCCCTATCCCAAAGACATCACAACAGTAGCAGCCAATACCTTACGTATCCAATCAATGGTCCATCTTACGATGCGACACCACCATTACAAAATAATGGGTATTATAACAGTCAAACTGCACCTATGTAGAATATAAGAAATAGGGTTGACCAGCACTAGCCCCCACAAGGAGGCTCGTATCATCCCCCAAAAGGAAAAGGGAAAGGAGAAACAATACGTTAAATAGGAAAAGGAGAACCAATATTCTCCTTTCCCAACTCTGCAACAGAACAACCTGCCAAAGCAAAATAATGCATGGGTAAATCTAGTGCAACCATCTCTCGCTTCATCGCATCAATTAGAAGAACAATTGAATTCGGTTAATTATTCTAACAGTGCTAGGAAAAAACCAAAAAACAAGCCAAAGGGAGAATCCGAGTGGGGAGGCAGCAATCAGCAGCAACCCCCAAGGGCACCAGGAAGGGACAACCCCAAACGGAACCAAAACTAGGGTATGACCAATAACAACTCACAGAAACAGGGCAAGAACACTAGTCTTTGGACTAATCATGCATGTGCCATCTGTGGGGAATATGGCCATTATACCCATCACTATCCCCAACTTCTCGATTTAAAAAGGATACAAGACAGTAGGGGGCAAAGTGGCTAGCTAACTGCAGTCATGCAGGAACCCTTTCCCCATCAGGGAATTATTAACACCCAGCAACAAAACCCATCTGTAGGGAACCTCAACAAAACTCCTAACCATGATATCTTCATGACAGGAGAGGACGTCCTCTTGCAAACGAGGAATCATACTTATGAGGCTCCCCTAGAGCCCAGTCCGTCCACTTCGGCTAAGGCTATACCTACTAGACCATTGACCATTACGCAACCTCCCATAGATGTCATGCCCAAAATGGTTAAAGGACCTTTACAGCATGCAGGGCCCAATTCAAGAGCTGTCCATAGTTACAACATAGTAGATGACATGGCTCAGTCATCATCAGCTATGTCAGCGCTTGAAGTCCTGCAAATGTGCTTAACCCCGCGGAAAGACCTACTTTCCGCTTTAGTCGCAATCAACCCATCTGATTCTTACCTTATGGTCTTTGACTTGGACAAAGCTAATCCTCGGCTACCCTCAGTCATCACTTTCCAAATCCATGTCTTAGTCCAGAATATTAATAATCATTGTTGCATTGTCGATGAAGGGGCTTCCATGTGCATCATGTCCAAATCCTTTTGGCAAAAATTAGGATCCCCTGAACTTGTGCCTTCTGACATAACGCTCAAAGTGTATGATGGGTGTCCTTCTTCCCCGTTGTCCTATACCCTAGCATTCCAATTAAGTTGGTTGGAAAAATTGTGTTAATATACATTGAAGTACTCAACACCCAGTTGGATTACAATATCCTCCTAGGCTGAAGCTATATGTACGAAATGCTCGCAGTCGCCTCATCGGTGTTCAGAATCATGATGTTCCCCCATGAGGGAAAGGTCATTACCATTGATCAACTCACATACTACGAGAAGACAAATTCACCCACACCAGATGGCGTGTTTCCCTTAGTATCCCAAGAAGTGGTCACTACTTACACTGAGCTCAACCCAGGCCATTTTAAGCCATCAAGCCTCCTAGGAACATTCCCAGGAGACCCTCTAGTAATAAAAGAGATTTTCCCAAGTACTGGAGCACCAATTTGGATGATGACTTCATCAAACACCGCCCAAACACTGGAATCAATTCCAGAAACCTCAAAACCTACAACTGAAGAAGTCAAGTCTTTACCTTCCGCAATTATGAAAACACCCTTCTTATATCCACCACTAGGTTTTGTTTTGCACCAAGTCATCACAACAATCACATTTCCTGACCTAGCCCTCACAATACCAGTCTGGTATTTATCCCCCAAGACCACACAAGCTAGCACAGGTTACACTGTGACAAGGGTGTTTCCTATCCCTCCTGAGGGCAACAAGACACCCCATACGACACCTACCCAGGTTTCACCTATGCCACAAGAAGTGACGATACCAGCACCAGCTACACCAAAACTAGTGGATAATAAGAAAGGAAAAAAGACGGAAGCCCCAAGCACTTCCTCCTCTAAGACCCCTCAACCCTGCACTTTGTGTGAAACCATAGGGAACCCTACCGATAAGTGCCCCGAATTAAAGAGGCTAAAATATCTGCTACATGCCCCATAAAATCCTGTAAACCATCTAACCTCTATCGAGAAGAAGAATTTACCCACGCATTATAAAGCATTACGCACCAATCATGCATGTGCCATCTGTGCCGAGTACAAGAATTATACCCATAGTTTCCCCGAAATGCCTCGATACAAAGATGTGTTAGTAACACTCACTCAACCCAGTTCCCCATTACTCTCCATAGAGGATGGCTCCAAAAATATTTTCTATGTCGTAAGTGAAGAAGCCTCTTGCTCCTCTCATCCGATTGGTCCATCAACCTCCACCCATGGTCGGAGGCACCCTCAGTAGGAACATACCTCACCATCACTAACATGTGCTCTATGTGACGCGTCAGAACATTTAATCAACCAATTCCCTGAGTTACGAGAATTTAATCGATTGTATCCAGTTCCTCACATCACCCAACTAACAAGATCAAGATACAGGCGTCACACTTGCCAAATTTGCGCCAACAACCATCATGTGCAACACTGTCCACATCTTTCTTGATTCTATCCAATGTTAGGATTCATGCGGCGATTTATCACAGAGAATCCAGATTTTCCTAGAGTAGAGACCCAACCATCAAGACATTCACCCCGCCCCCCGGAAATGAAGCATCAAGGTCCATTTTGTGTGTATTCGAGGAAAAGCGACTCCCAACAATAGGGCCTAACCCTCATTATGTGAGCCCCCTTCAACACCACCAAAACAGATTGGATCTTCCATATGGTAACCAGGAATCAACACCTGGTACCATGAGACTAGTGTGTGGAATTTGTATAGCTGCTACTCATACCAATAAAGTATCCCCTATGTTACACACATTTCGATAGCTTAGGATTCAACACCAACATCCCACGGAAGAAGCTTCTCTTTCCCCCCGTACACCAATAAGAGAGCGAGAACTTCCTCTTAAGAGGCAGCAACCACCTATAACTGAGATTCTACCACCACCCAATGCTGACGATACACAACATCATATATGATTTATTTCCTCGTCTGTAGGAACCATGATCCATGCAGTATGCTCATCATTTTTTGGTGTCGAGACCGCAAAGTCTATCACAATGGTAGTACGAATTCCGATGATGCAAAACCATCCAATCTACACCTTGTCAACCTCTCTAGGTTCTATAACTTCAATCGATGAGTCATATTCATGTTTGTCCACTAGCACAACCAAATCTACATCTCAAGACTTGACCCACTCCCAGTAAACCTTGGATAATCTTTTCCACTCGGATGAAGATATTCTTGAGGCCATGATGGAACCAGAGTGTCCTTGGGATGCCATGCATCATCATTCATTTTTATTACCCAAAGAAACATTTTCCCCTAGCAACAAGAAAACCCACGACATTTATGCCATTGAAACAAAATACTTCTCCCCCTAGGAAAAGTGGATTGGTTCAAAAACCCCATCCTAGCACCTAATGCATTTGAGGAAGGGAACATGTCCAATATCTCACCCACCATAAAAGTGAATATTGCAAAAGATCTTGGCAAAACCGAGGAAATCTCCCTGGGGGCAGCATGATCCCCCGAAGAAATAGTTGCATACACATCCCTATTCCAAGAATATAGATATATTTTTGCATGGGACTACTCAAAGATGCCAGACCTTAGTCCCACAATAGTGGAACATCATATTGAAACATGGCTAGATGCCCACTTTGTCTGCCGAAAACAACGCTAGTTGCATCCTCTTAAGGCAATAACAATTAAGCAAGAAATCTATAAGCTTCACAAAGTTGGACTTATCTACCCAATTGCTTACACATCTTGGGTTTCCAACCCTGTACCTATCATGAAAAAACGAGGCACCATTCGCGTTTTTCCTGATTTTAGGGACCTAAACAAAGCATGCCCTAAAGATAATTACCCAACACCATTCATCGATCAAGTCATCGATGCTTGCGCCAATCATGAGGCCTTATCGTTTATGGATGGGTTTTTAGGGTAAAAACAAATTTAGATCTGTCATATAGATCAGTACAAAACAACATTCACCACCCCTTGGGGGACATTCACATACCAAGTCATGCCCTTTGGTCTTAAAAACGTCAGTGCCACTTTCTAGTGGGCCATGAACTACATCTTCCATGATCTAGCTCACCTCATTCTCGCATATCTGGATGATCTCATGGTACGGTCCAAGAACCACGCCAACCATTTAGAAGACCTCCGCCTGGTGCTCCAAAGATGTTGCCAATATAACCTACATTTGAACCCTCTCAAATGTGTGTTTTGCGTCAACGTTGGGAGACTCCTAGGATTCATTGTTTCCCAACAAGGGATCAGAGTAGATCCCCTAAAATTCCAGGCCATCAAAGAGGTACCTCCCCCAAAAAATTTAAAGCAGTTACAAAGCTTACAAGGTAAATCCAACTTCTTACGCTGTTTTGTACCAGATTATGCCACATGTGCGCAAGGTTTTCTACATCTCCTTCGTCAAGTCATCCCTTTCCAATGGGATGATCAAGCTCAAAAATCATTCGACACCTTGAAAGATACCTTATCCCAAGCACTGTTGATTAGCCCTCCTGACCACAACAAAGATTATACCCTATACTTATCATCTTCAGAACGAGCCATAGCTGGGGTATTATTTGAAGATGGACCAGAAAACAAGGAGCATGTAATTTATTACGTAAAAAAGAATTTATCCGAACCCACGTTGAACTATGAGCTCAAAGAAAAAACAACCCTATCACTTGTACACACTATACAAAAACTTTGGCATTACATCATCCTTAGGACCACTATGGTGGTAGCAGCCACCAATCCCATACGATACTTGCTTACTCTTCGCATGATGAACCACAAATACACCAAATGGGTGGTGATTCTAGAATAATTTGACCTTCAGTTTACCACCCCAAAGAGAAAAAAAGCGCTCATATTATCCAAATTCATCACAAATCTCGCAACAGAGGATCCTCGGTTAATGAGGCCCTTCCCAACAAACATCTATTTTTGGTACGATGATATCCTTCCCCTTTTATGAACTAAAAATTTTATATCTCAACTTATGCGTGATGATCAAAGATGCATACACCAACAAACCCCTTCTTACCTCCTATTAGAAGATGTTCTCTATCGATGAGGCATGCCTCGATCACCAACAAGTTGAGAAAACCTTAAATGATTGTCATAGTGGGGCATGTAGCAACCATCTATCTGGGATGGCCACCGCCCAAAAGATCCCCTGCAATGGTTATTTTTGGCCCACCCTCTTCCATGATTGTATACAAGCAGTGAAAATATGTGAGCGATGCCAAAAATACGCTCATAAGGCACATGTGCCACCCGCCCCCTTACATCCATTTATAGTGGCCAACCCATTGTGAAAATGGGGTATCGAATTTATGACTTGTAACCCCCCATCGTCTGGCAACCACAAGTACATTGTAGTAGCCGTAAACTATTTTACCAAATGGGAAAAAGTAATGCCCACATATAATAACACTGCTAAAATCACCTGACGGTTTTTCTTTAACCACGTCATAACGTGGTTCGGTGTTCCCAAAGAGTTGGTGTCAGATCACGGTAAACATTTCGAAAATGAAATCTTTCAAGAGTTATCCCAACTCCTTGGTTTCTCCCATGAGTTTGCATCTCCATACTACCCCCAATCCAATGAGTAAGAAGAAGTTATAGAGTTAACTTGTCCTGACAATGAACCACACTAGTTGGTTCGAAACGCGTCGACAAATGGTTTTCCATGTGATTTACACCGAAAAATCTCTCACAAATAAGAAGAAGTTGTCAACAAATTCCTCAAAACCATGAAATAGCTTATGGTAAACACTCACAAAACTAACTAGAACCACATGGTGTTCTCAACTCTATGGGCATACCGCATCGCCGTAAAAGCATCCACAGGATTCACACCCTTCCAACTTGTATATGGTATAGAAGCCATACTTCCTATTGAGTGTGAAATCCCCACGCTACACTCATCCATCGAGCTTCTAGAAGACATCAAACCACTGGAACAAAGATTAATCGGGCTATATCTCATCGAAAAAAATTGGCGAGAATCCCTTCAACACAATGAAGTCCACAAGAAAAGGGCCAAAGCCTCATTCGACTACAATATCACCCCTCGAACATTCACTGAGGGAGAGTTAGTCCTCCGCTATGATGTTTCCCAAGAAGAAATAGGACGTGAGAAGTTCAAAACCCTTTGGAGGGGCCCATACATCATCAAGCATTGCCTCCAAAAGGGGGCATACATACTATCAGAGCCCGACGAGACTTGCCTAAAAAACCCCGTCAATGGTCTCTACCTCAAAAAATTTCACCCATAAAATGTTAGAGTAAGCATGTATGTACAATGACTTATTGTTTATGATGATCACCTCATCATAGATGTATTCTAAAAATCGCTCTCTCCTCTCATGTAAACAGATGGATCTTCCACCAGCTTATCACCACGGGTTCACTGACGACGCATCTCGATGGTCGTAAAATCTCACTGCTGTAGCATGGGCCATATACTCTCCTGACCAAGCACCTTGTCTCTTCAATGGGCTATGTATCGGGTTAGCCACCAACAATCAAGTAGAATATGATGTCATCATAGGCCCCATAGCCGATGCCCACCACCTAGCCATATGTTGCCTTCATGTATTCCTTGATTCGAAGCTCATAGTGTCACAGTTACATAGGATGTTCCAAGTCCATGATTCATGCCTTTTTCGCAAGTATCTGCATGTACAAAGGTTAGCTAGACATTTTTATCAAATCAAACTTACATATATACCCAGAGATCAAAATTATATAGCTGATTGCATCGCTAATCAAATCCTAGATTGGCATGCATCACACATATACAACCATCAAGATATGGAAACACATCAAACACAAGATACATCTATAAACATAAATGCAGAAATACAATAACAAGTATGGACGCACATATCACACCATGAGAGCCTCCAAACAATGCCTCGTATATACATCAAAAAATATATATAGGTTCAAAAAATCACTGGCCCAAGACCAGGAATGAAAAGTCATCAAAAATACAGGGGAGTATCCTCATAAAATGGGTGTTTTCCCTAGTACATACATCATCTCAACCCAAAATAAAAGTACATAACTAGCCTCCCTAAGGCCCTGGTGGCACCATCTATGCATCTGGAGCCAAAATGGGACCATTTGTAGCTACCGCCATAGCAATACAACGTAAAGTTGTCTAATGCTCCTGCTCCTGGGACATTTTCGTCTCAACCAAAACCTCTAGAAGGTGAGCCCATTCCTTAAGGAAACACCTGCAATCAAGGTCTCCACTTGTCTCCAGGAGTCACGGTATCATTGTAACTCCACCTCTGCAGCATCTCGTCGTGCCTCAGCCTCCTCATCTCGTGCGACCAGACTATCTATAACCATATCCCCCTCGCCAGAGGGCCCACCAATCTCCATTTGACGCAATTATCACGGTTGCTCTCAAGGAGAAACTGGAGGCCTCGGTACTTAAGGTCTCTAAGGAACAAGTGCATCCCCCGCAACTCCCATATGTATCGAGTCATGGCCAACCAGGAAGGCCAAGAGACGCCCTCGCGGCCCCGCATCTAGAAGTAAACAAAGCATAATGTCAATATCATTGTAAATCATAAATACATTAAAAAACACATATGTATACGAATGCATAAATAACAATCATATACCTGATTGCCCTCAGGTAGCTCCTAGTGGGAGCCCCATCTCTAGATCTCCTTGGAATTCAACCGAATGGTACGGATTGTTACACAGTAATTTGTCACTGCCTTCACCCTGGTCCTTCTACTATGTCATGTGTCCCAGTGAAACATGCTCATACTGAACAAATGCTCTCTTATGTTGCCAAGTGACCCATTTTTCCTAAGTTTTCTGCCTCATCGTGATAATGGACTTAATATACGCGATGAATAGCGGTTGTAAATAGTCCAGCCATGCTTCCAGCACGGAGGTACATCTGTTTCCCGCGACGTTCCGATTTCATGCTCTGGCGCAAGGCTACTTACTATCTTTAGCGACGGTCTGACTGGCTACATTGGCTACTAGCGATGTCAACGCTAAATCTTAGTTATAAACTCGTGATGATCTAGATTGGGCGAATTCATTCCAATAGTCGGCCTTCTGGATGTCTCCAGACCTGGTTGTTGGCATAGTTTGTGTCGCCCTCCCTCCTCTGGTATGGCAGTTCCGTCATTTGTGCTACCTTCCTTGGGGATAATTTCTCTCTTCCACCTTTCATGGAGACTCCTTCTCCTATTTAAACACTCACCATTGCTATGATTAGCTAGTTGGTAAATTCTTGGATTGAGCAGTGTTGTTAGTGCTTTTGAGTTTCATAGATAGCTAGTGTGGGTGTGACAAGTGTAGGATTGTTGATAGCTTGTGGAAGGTTGTGAAGTGCCCTTAACTTTGTGCTAAAACTTATGAGTGAGAGAGAAACTTTATATGTTGGGAGATCCATCTTCAAAGAGTGAATGCTTGAGAAATACACTGGTTGGACCCTCTGAGAAGGCTTGCAACGTCAAGACTTTGGTTGTAAGCTTGCTCTTATTTCATTATTAATACAATCAATGATGTTTTCCTATGTCTTGTATGTAATTTACTTGATAGCTCATGACTTCTTGACTTTGTGAGTAAATAGATCATTGTTGTTTTCTGGTTACGTGCTTTGTTGTATTTCCTTTGCATTGTTTCAGGTTGATCACTCATTGAGGAGAAGGAAGCGAAAGCTGGAGCAGTGCAACAGAACTCCATCGACCATCAGTTGAGGTAGGCCTCCAACTATGACTGTTTAAGGAAATCTATTGTTGATCTGTCCTTGCTATGACTAGACCCACTCTAGGGCTAGAGGGGTTACCTCTGTCCACAGAGGGAACACTTTCCTACATCACAAGTTGGCGACTCCGCTGGGGACTCTGTCCTATGTTCTTCTCTTGTTTGCTCTTGTTTTGATTTTGATTTGGTCTCTCTTGAATTTCGGGGATTAACTATCAATCTTTTGGGTCACCTAGATCGATCTGGGAAATCCCTCTATTGACTATTGGATTGACTGGTTTTTGTTTGGGAGTTTTTTGTTCGTCTGTCATTGTTTTTAATATCATCGCAGAAAATAGCTTAACAGTAGCGCTGACGTTGCGATCACTCTTTTGTAAAGTACTGTGCATTGCTGAATACCATCGCACAGTCGCGACGACTCCTGAAATCGGTATGTTGTGGGAAAGACGTGTACTTCCACGACGACGTCACTTTGTTGCTATAGCTAGTTGCTGATTAGCGCTAGTTGCTTGTGTTGTCCTCGCAACGATTCCTATAGAATTTATTTTTTCAATTCTGACTCCTTTCACCAGTCCTGTTGATCCTTTACTTTTTTTTCCTCTTGCTCAGAAGCTTGTTTTTCACTGTTTATGGTTAAGGCACTCTTTCTTTGGCTTTATTGAATGAATCTTGCATTTTTGCCTATGTGACCTAGTTCGTTCTTTCAAGTTCTTGAAATCAATTGGCTTGGTTGCTGGTTTGCCCAAGGTTCATTTGCAACTTTCTTGTTGGTTTGATTGAGCCTTCCCCATTGCTTGTTTCTGGTTGATTTTTAGTGACAATTATTGAACCAATCTTTGGTATTGATTCGATTTCTTTTCACTACCGAACATAGATCACAATTGTTTGGATCAACCAGTTTTTCCATGCTTGCTCATTTGTTTCTTTTAGATTCAAAGACATCAAAATCAAAAGATTGCATTTATTTAGTATACGAAAGTGAAAGTGAAAGATTGCATTTATTTATTGCATTTATTGCATTTTCTCTATATCGCACTCCAAGCGTAAAAGAAACCAAAATCAAATGTTCCAGGTTCAGACCGCCTCCGACCAAAAAGGGCTACACCGACGGGCTCACGGCCATTCAAACTACAGCCTGCAGTGTTCCTCTGAAAACACAGGTACCCTTTAAGCTATCTCCAAACAAATCGGCTATCAGTGCATCATTTACTGTGGTTTCTTAGCAAATCTCCACAGAACTAGACATACTAGCCATGAAGATATCCTAAGCCGCGCTGTTGTCCTTGGAAAAAAGGAAATTTTAGGCGAAATATGAAACAGCGGTGAGCCGGGGTTAGTTCGGCATTAAAGAGCATCAAAGCAAGTCAAAGAGTATCAGTTCAAGCATTAAAGTGTATCAGACGAGCATTGAAGATGTCAGGACAGAATTAAAGAGGGTAGATCAGAATTTAATGCAAAGTAAAGATAGGCAGTGGGCGCAGAGCTACTACAGAAGACAGCTGTCAGCCGAAGTAAAGAGCCAGCCTCCAGCACAACATCAGTTATCTTTCTCAAGCCGCTTCTATGTCACTTGTAAACTATTTTAGGTTAAAACTAGATATTATCTCACAATTGTTATGAGATATTGATTGTACATATTCTGTTGTATAAATGCCCCCTCCATTAGAGTATTGAAGAGGTTGGGTGTGTGTGGATTTTCTAGACTTTGCTGTAACTCAGATACTTTGGAATAAAAAGCTGTTAGAATCAACTGTTGTTGGACCTACTAGATGAAGAATTGAAACAGAGGACTTGTCACAGAATTCTTGAATCAACCTCTGGATCAATAAGTCCCTTATATCTTGTGTTTTACAGTTTTCATGTTTATTATATCACCTATGTTTCATAATCTGAATGGTAAAGAAAAAGGTTAATTCAGAATTTGCTTAGCTGCACTTTGTTCTCAGTCTTTATTATTCTCTGTGTTTTCTTTAGAATTAGCATAAATAATGAATTCTTAATTGCTCTTGTTTCCTTATTCTCTCATGTTGAGTATTTGCTAAGGAATTCTTAACTGCTTCTTATTAGTAATCATCCATTTTCCCTCTTTCAATATGTTGAAGGATTCTTAACTGCCCTTAACCCATTTGAGCCCATTCCATCTGCTTCAAATCTTTTGTTTGTTCCCTGTTTGACTACCTTGCTCTGTGATGCCATTGTTATGAAACCAGCTCAAGAAAAGATAGAAAAGATAGATCAACGCCTTAGAATTCAGCCTCTTCGAGTGGGCAACCTCCTTTACATTACATAAATGAAAAATTCTTGGATGATACAAATGACAAAACCTCCTTTCTATATATAGGAGTCTAAGGAGTCACAATATAATCCAACCGACCTAACAATAATAATATAAAGCCACAAAAATAACAATAGAGGGATTCTATGGGGCACAGAAATAACAACATGGGGGTAATAGGGGCACAACAATATAAATAAGGGGTATAACTACAATAGTAATGGGGTAATCACTAGTATTATAGGGACCCAACATGCCCCTCTCCTTCAAAAAAGTGTTGTCCTCAACGCTTGAGTAGTTCTGAATACTTCTGCATAAAATTCTCATCCTCCCATGTGGAATCTTCAGCGGATAAGTTCTTCCACTTGATAAGATACTCTGAAATTGATCGATTTCGTAGCTGTCAAGTTCTTGTTTCTGTGACTGCTTCCAGTTCCAATATAATTTTTCCTTCCTCATCAAGTTCTGGCAATATTGTTTGAACTGGGAGCTTGTCGCCTATAACCTTCTTTAAACATGAAACATGAAAAACTGGGTGCAATCGAGAAGCTGCAGGAAGCTCCAATTTGTATGCCATAGTACCAATCTTTTGCAACACCTTGTACGGACCATAATACTTTGGTGATAATTTATTATCCTTCTTAGCTTGCTTTAGGGACATTTGCTTATATGGTTGTAGCCGTAGGAATACCCAATCACCTACATCAAAACTTCTTTCACTGCGATGTTGATCTGCCTGTTGTTTCATTCTATTTTGTGCCAACACGAGGTTATCCTTTAAGAGTTGGAGGACTTGTTGTTGATGTTCGATGTGATGTTCCACTGCCTGAACCTTAGAATTTTCTCTTAAATATGATGTGATGGATGGTGGTTGATACCCATAAAGTGCCATAAATGGGGTCATTTTTGTTGCTGTATGGAAGGAAGTGTTATACCACCATTCAGCCAGAGGCAACCATTTGACCCATTGTGTCTGTTTATCAGATACAAAGCAACGAAGATATCCTTCCAAACATTTGTTTACTATCTCAGTTTTCCCATCAGATTGAGGATGATAAGATGAGCTATGAGCTAACTGAGTACCAAGACAAGAAAATAATTCTGTCCAAAAATTTCCAGTGAAAATGGGATCTCTGTCACTTACAATAATCTTTGGGTTTCCATGTAGCTTTTGAATTGTTTCCATAAATGCAGTAGAAACTGTACTGGCTTTAAATGGATGTGATAATGCACAAAAGTGTGCATACTTGGTAAGTCTGTCAACTACCACCATGATGACACTCTTTCCCTCAGACTTGGGTAAACCTGTGATAAAATCCATTGAAACCTCCTCCCAACGTTGGCTTGGAATGGATAAAGGTTGTAATAGACCCGGTGTCTTAATTGTTTCAACTTTATTTTGTTGGCAAACCAAACATTCCACCACAAACTTTTGAATATCTGATTTAAGGCCATCCCAAAAAAATTCCTTCTTAACCCTGTGGTAAGTTTTTAAAAATCCTGAGTGCCCTCCTAAGGGAGAAGTGTGCAATTCCATAAGAATCTTTTGTTTTAGTGGGAATTCTTACAGAGGTATAAGCGATCTTTGTACCATAATGAATCATTTTGCCAGCTAAATGTATCAGACGTACTGGAATCTTGTTGTAGCTTTCGAATAAGTGCCCACACTTCTTCATCATTCTTCCATTCCTCCCTTGCTTCGTTTATCCAATCTGGTTGGATAATAGAAATGGCGCACAACAATGCTTCCACATCCTCATCCTTTCTTGAGAGTGCATCTGCCACCACATTTTGCTTCCCTTTTTTGTAGATGATTTCAAAGTCATAACCCAACATCTTTGTGACCCACTTTTGTTGCTCTTCAGAGGATAATCTTTGTTCTAAAAAGTATTTAAGGCTATCATGATCCGTTTTTACCTTGAAGTGTCTTCCCATTAGGTAGGGTCGCCATTTCTTAAGTGCATGGAGTATTGCCAACATTTCCTTCTCATAAATAGCTTTGCTTAAAAACTTTCCCTTGATTGGACGACTTTCAAAAGCAATGGGTCTTTCATCTTGCATTAGAACAACACCAATTCCATTTCCTGAAGCATCACATTCCACAATAAAGGTTTTTGTGAAGTCCGGTGTAGCTAAGACCGGTGCTTGGCACATTGCCTCTTTAAGATGTTCAAAGGCCTTTGTTGCTTCCGGAGTCCATGAAAATGCATCTTTCTTCAATAATGTTGTTAGAGGTGCTGCTATTCTCCCATAATTCTTAACAAACTTGCGATAATACCCTGTCAACCCAAGAAATCCTCGCAGATGCTTTATGGATGTGGGGATTTTCCATTCCTTAATGGCTTTAATTTTGCTAGGGTCTACCTTAACTCCTTCATGAGATACAATATGACCCAAATATTCCACCTCCTGGACTCCAAAGAAACATTTGGATCTTTTTGCATATAATTGTTTCTCCTCCAATAGTTGTAGCACCCTGTCAACATGTTCAACATGATCCTTCCAAGACTTGTTGTAGATTAGTATATCATCAAAAAATACTAACACAAATTTTCTAAGGAATGGTTTGAAAATTGAATTCATCAAACCTTGAAATGTTGAAGGTGCATTGGTAAGGCCAAAAGGCATGACCAAAAATTCATAATGACCCTCATGAGTTCTAAATGTCGTTTTCGGAATGTCTTCAATCTTCATTCTGATTTGATGATATCCCAAACGAAGATCCAACTTGGTGAAGTAAATTGATCCATGCAATTCATCCAGTAATTCATCAATGACAGGAATGGGGAACTTATCTTTAATAGTGAGCTTGTTGAGCTCCCTATAATCCGGACACATGCGCCATGATCCATCCTTCTTGTGCACCAATACTACTGGAGCAGAGAAAGAACTTTGACTTGGTTGAATTATACCAGCCTCTAGCATTTCTGCAACCATACGTTCAATTTCACTTTTTTGGACATAGGGATATCTGTACGGCCTGATGTTTGGAGGAACACTTCCTGGAATCAGATGAATAGCATGATCATGATCACGCATAGGTGGGAGACCTTTGGGAGTCTCAAATACCTTGGAATGATTGTCCAGGACTTTTTGGAGATCTGGAGAAATAGATGATTCCGATGTGGAAACATCTAGCGAACATAATTGTGCAATTACACCTCTTTGCTCCTTTTTTAGAAGCTTTGTCATACCATTAGAGCTGATTATCTTTCCTGGTTTCCCTGCAATACCCCTTAATTCAACTTCCTTTCCTTCCGTAGAAAATTTGATGAAAAGTTCTTGAAAATTAAAAGCTATTGTACCCAAGGATTGTAGCCATTGGACTCCTAGTACAACATCAACACCTCCCATTGGAATGGAAAGCATTGGGCTAGTCAATACATATTCTCCCATGGATAGCTTGATATTATGGCACTTTCCAGAGCAATTTATTGTTCCTCCATTTGCAATCATCACTTGACACTCTGGTGCTGGATATAGGAAGCAATTCAATTCTTTTGCTACCCTACAATGAATAAAATTGTGGGTGCTTCCTGAATCAATCAACACTATTACCTTTTTCTTCTTGATTTGTCCTTCTATCTTGATGGTTTGAGGAGTGGTAATTCCCGCCAATGCATTACAAGATATGGTCGGATTTATTTGTTCTTCATCTAGGCTTTGTTCCTGGAGTATATCTTCTTCTTTTGACCTTTCTTGCTCCTTTTCTTCTTCCTCTTCACAATCTATGTAGAATAATTTCTTCTCAGCACACTTATGACCTTTAGTGTATTTGCTATCACAACTGTAACAAAGCCCTTTTGCTCTTTTTTCTTCCAATTGTTGTGGTGTCAACCTTATAGGTTGTGGAAGACTAGGGGCAACAACACTTCCATCTTTATAGTTGTGAGTGGTATGCTTCCTGGTTGCCATAATTTTGCTTTCCATTTTTCTTGCTAACCTGAATGCCTTCTCTAATGAATCAGGTTCCCAAAGGCGAACATCATGTTGGATATTATCCTTTAAAGACCCTATGAACACATCAATCCTATGCTCCTCTGGAATATCTTTTACCCTTATGTTCAATTTTTGGAACTCCTCAATGTGCTCCATTACTGAACCCTTTTGTTTGAGACTTATCAATTGGCTAAAAAAAGTGTTGCTTTTTGTATCTTCATAATGTGCTATCAATTCTTTTGTAAAAATTGCCCAAGTGATAAATTTTTACGAGAGCAAAGCCATTGATACCATACAAACTGATTTGGTTCCAAATATACAGTTGCCATACGTACCTTTTGTGTGTTTTGCACATTATTGAGATCGAAGAATTGCTCCATCTGTAATATCCATGTGGCGGGATCCTTGCCATCAAACTTCCTCATATCGATTTTTGGAATATGGTGGGTCTTCGATCCAACATTAGCGTCTATGGAATCATGATTAACATTACTTTTGTTCACATCATGAGTTTCCTTTACAACCTTTTCACCATTAGTAAGTATTTCTTGTAGGAAATTTGTCAAATCTGTCTTCAAATATGCCATGTCTGTCTTCAAATCTGTCTTCAATTCTGCCATGTCTCTCTTCAAATCTGTCTTCGAATCATCCATCTTAGCTTACATGCCCTTTATCTTAGATTCCACGCCACTTATCTTAGCTTCTGTTAGCTTTTGTGAGCGTGACATTTGTTGCACTTGTTCTTGTAATTTTGATATATCATGTAGCATTTCTTCCTCTTCTTCATGAGTCATGCTAGAGCTTTCAGGTTCCTTACTAGGTGTTTGCATTTTCTTTCCTCGGGGCATCAGTTACCGATAATAATGCTTTACTATGCCCTTTGAATTCCGTTAAACCAAGTTTACACAAAAAGTTAAAAAAAACTACACACCTTTTTTCACTTTATAGAAGCCTGATATTGAATCTGATGTATCTCTGTAATTTCGGATCATCCAGTTCTGAAATTGCGACCTGTAGTAGCCTTTTGTGTCCTCTTTCCAATGCCACAAGTCTGACCCAAATTGGATTCTCCAAGGAAGAGTTATGTGAAATCTCCCACAGTGACTTGCTTTTAGACTAATTCAGTAGAGCGAACTTGTACGACGTGCCACGAGTCACTGTTTCAACCTTTGAATTTGAAACACGCATACAAGAAACTACAGTCCGTCCTCTTTCTGTACCTTCTTACGAAATTTCAATCCGATCCCCAGAGAGAAAGTTATGACGATTTTCCCCAGGTCACCTATTTTGAATGTAATTCAGGAGTCTGCAAAAAGACCAAATTCCTCAGATCATATCTCCGCAAATATCGCGTGAAAAGCTCTGAAATTCGGACCCAAGGTTCAGCGTGATTTCTTCTCAAATGGGTTTTTTTGCGACTTCTGAAACGTCATAGAAAAAAATTTATAGCGAAAATGCCACGATGACCTGTTTGGAGCAGCGAAACCCTAGAATCCAAAGCTCTGATACCAAATGTTATGAAACCAGCTCAAGAAAAGATAGAAACGATAGATCAACACCTTAGAATTCAGCCTCTTCAAGGGGGCAACCTCCTTTACATTACATAAATGAACAATTCTTGGATGATACAAATGACAAAACCTCCTTTCTATATATAGGAGTCTAAGGAGTCACAATATAATCCAGCCGACCTAACAATAATAATATAAAGCCACAAAAATAACAATAGAGGGATTCTATGGGGCACAGAAATAACAACATGGGGGTAATAGGGGTACAACAATATAAATAAGGGGTATAACTACAATAGTAATGGGGTAATCACTAGTATTATAGGGACCCAACAACCATCCTCTGTTAGAAACCAAATCCAGCAAGCCTATCTTCTTTGACTCCATCATGCCCAATGGACTGAAACTATTCTGTTTTACCTCACTGTTCTATTGAATCTCACCACCCAAACTCAAAACAAAACCCTTGAACTTCATAACTAGCCTAACACCTTTAAAAATAAAGCTAAATCATAAAGAGAGAGCCCTCTCTGGATACAGATTGGCTAGATTCTGTATCTAAAAGATTGGTCTATGGTTACCTCGGCTGTATTCCCTTTCTTACAACTTTTGGGAACAACCTAAGTGATAACACAAGCTACAACATTTAAAGGTATATCATTTCAGTTTGACCCCTTATCCTCTCCTTCTTCGCATATCCTCCACTATTTAAGAGATGTCCATCCTAATTTTTATGTTCCAATTGAAATATGGTTGGAGAATTTGTTTCAAGCAAGGTTTCTTGTAAGTATTTTTTTTTCTTGAACCTATTAGAAATAGATGTGCATAATAGGCTAAATTTTTCTTTTAACAGTCTAGTAATAAATTTATTTTTGCTACTAATATTGGATGTACATATTGCTAGAAGAATAAAAGAATTTGATTGGCTCCTCTAGGAATATGGTTTTACTTAGTTTTAATCTATTTCCTATAGAGTAGGAGTAGGAGTAGGATTAGTTTAGTTTAATTGGTTTGCTTTTGTTTTACTTACTAAATAATGTAGGTATGAAATAAACTAGTGACGAGCCTTTAATTTTTCTTGGAAAAGAGTGGTTTAAAGCATGTCAACAAAATCAACTCATTCATCGGACATGTTCAAGGAAATATTTTGGTACTCATCATAATTTTAATTTTAATAAGTTATGCTTTGGTTAATTTTGAACAATGAATTTGTATATGTGTTCTACTCTACATTTGTTTTGATTTGTAAATTCATGAGATTGGAAGTTAGTCCGAGTCCTTGGTTACATAACCCCTCTCCACCAACACTAGTGCTAAGGTAATTTGGGTTAATGTTAGTTTATGTTGATTTGGGATTATTCCACTATTTTGGTTATATATATTGCCCCATTCTAATGTTAAAAAGGCCCACTATACAAAAGTTTGAGTCCTCTTCATATATATAAAATTTGCCACATAAGATGGGACTTTGACTTTGTTTAATTGAGATTTAAAGTAAGACTTAGGTCTAATATACAATCAAAGAGCTTTCATCTAACCTAGATAGTATGAGGAACATAACTCAAATCAAACCTTGCAAAGAGGATACCAATAGCTGAAATGCAAAGCAACGCACACTCTTGCATATTTTATTGTTTTCATTTTATTAAAAGCATCTTTATTTAAGCACAAATCTGAAATTTTTGATGATTCTTATTCATTATTGATATCTCATTGAATACTAATTATGAACGTTAAACCATTTATTTTATGGTGATCATTTTTCCTTGGTTTGGCACTTGCCTTAGTCTAGATTGAACAAATCAGATGAGCTTCAACATATGCAAATCTTTAAGGAGAATGTAATTTCTTCTTGCGTATTATATACTTTGTAAAACTTGCATGAGAAGGAGTTACTTCTTTAAATCATTATCTTTGGAGACTGTGAAGGCCTTCGAGGTAAACTGCAATGAAATTCACCAAGGTACATACATATGTTTATTTTCATCTTCGAATTGTTTGCATTATGATTTTAATTCTTTTCGTTTTGTTACCTTGTTTCTAATTTTAATTTTTATCTTTTGCAGACTTCAATGATTTCATTGAAGATTCTTCTTTTCATTTTTTAATCCTTTAATTAGATTTAGATTAAGCAAAGTTTGGTTTATTTTAGTGCTTAAATGTATTTGGTGAAGATTTTCATGCTAAAATCAAGTCACCACCAAGGTAATCACTTTACATTTCCTCTCATTCCTTTCTTATCATCTTCCTTATCTTGCATTTCATTAAATTTGTATTTTAAGCTTTATCCTTAAATAACCTATCATTAAAGCTTATTTATTTTGATGACGTAAAAGATGATAAAGGATTAATATCGTGGTGAATTCTCATGAGTACATTTGAAATCATAATTTCCTTTTGGTTAGAATTTTGCAACAAACGCCTAATTAATTACAACTATGCAAGACATAAACAATCTTGTTCTCAACATAAATGAAAACACACATATTAACTTAATATTATCTCTATATGTTGAGATATATTTTCTTGTTTTTCCTTGTTGAAGTTTCCATATATTTATGGCTTTCTTTCGGATTTTTATTTCCTTTCTTAAGTATTTTTCATATTTTTATTATTCATGTTTTAGTTTTGTTTTTTGCAACATTAGCGTAGTCTTACGTTTGTACTCTTTGCAAGCATTTGATTTCACTTGCTTTGCTTTTCATTGGATTTTATGACGTTTTCAAAATCTATATGGTGGAATATTTTTCCATACATCATCAAATGACGATTATGGGTAACCTATACTCTCTTACTTGAGTGGGTTTTCTTTTATCCAAAAGATCATCTTTATGAAGCTTCCTTTCCTTTCATTGACCCAAATTCTTTGGAGGAACACTTAATTTGTTCCAAGTAGTATGGTTCATCTTTCTGAAGGAAAGAATAAACTCTAATCTTTTCCTTGAATTCCTCCATATGCCCTTCCTAGTTAAATAAATCCTTTACATTGGTAGATATATGGAAGTACTATGGAGTCAAACCTAACTAGCATGAAATATTATTTGTTTAAATAAAAACATCTCTCACACCACCCCGCTCTCTTCACGCAATTGCCAAATGCAATTCTCTAACCAGGCAAATAAAAAAGGTGGCACACAAGAGAGTTGAAAGCACCAAAAGGTGTGGAAAGTACAAGTAAACCCATTACGGCTATGGATGCTCGTTGGTAGTGGAACCATGCTTGTATGGTGTCGATACATTTTTGTGGGAGCTATGAACACTTGTGGGAAATGAACCAATGTCGAGGAAAAACTGTTAATTTAAATTAAATGGATGTATACTAATCTCAAAAAATCCTTAGACCTACCTCTTCTATCCAACAGTAGAAGGAAAGTATAAAAAATAATAATTTTCCCTATGTTTGGATTTGTGGAATTTAGACTGTGTTGATGTTGAGTACTTATATTTTAGAGCTTATATTGCTTGATCTATTTTTGTGGGACCTATAAGTAAAATTTTGATGTCTAAGGATGATGTGAAACTCATCATTCCAACTTTTGATAAATTCGATCATATTATTTACATATAAGAGATAATTTCTTCATCCCTGTGTGTCACCAATTGTTAATGCCTTAATAGATCCCTTTTTTTTTCTTCTAAATTATGGGGTCATCCATATAAATTTTATAATGTCACATTTAGATTGTTTTAGTTTGCTTCAATTTGAGTGGTTTTGAATTTCTTTGGTTTTTGTTTCTTATGGCTCCATTGCTTTATCTCTTTAACAACTTTTCTAACGACAAAAAAATTGCTTGATTCTACTACACAGTTTGAAAGTTATGCTCGGTAGAACTTTGAGTTGTTTTCATCACATGGACATAAAAACATGCATATATGTATTTTATAATTTTTTTTATAAAATTGTATAAATCAAATAAACTAAAATATGTATATATAATTTAATTAATTTCTTTAATTATTAATTTAATGCAAATATAAATTTAATTTAATGACTTATTAATTAATTTTATTATTTATTTAATTCTAAAATTTTATATTTAAAAATATATTGTAAATTATGTAATATAATGTAATTATAAATTATAGTTTGTAAACATAATTAAAAAATATTATAATAAAAATATAAATGAATGAACCACCGCATTTGTGATCTGTCCCGAGATGGGAAATTCCACACCACATGACAGGGCCCCGAGACATAAATATCCATGGGTTTTCTTAAAGAGCTCATTCGAAAACCCCCAAGATGAAAAGGTCCGGGTGACATAGCATGATGTAAGGGGGGCGCAATTTTTTAGTCTAAATTTCTAAAATAAAATGTGATTCGTGGGGCCCTTCTTTACCTTTTTCCATGGGCCTCTCTCTCCTCCATCACGTGATCTCCTCCATTATCCACTCTACCCACGTAAGCCTCGAACATTTTGATTTAAATTTATTATATTTTCATAGCCTCACATAACATGTATATAAAACAACCTACAACACACACCTACATATGAAATAAAACCCTACATATGAAATAAAACATATGACTGCTCTCCTCTCAAATCTCATGTGAAAACTTCATGGTCCATTAAATTTATGGAAAGGGAGCCCATAAAACTATAAAGATATAATGTGACTTATCATAAACATGTGAACAACTAAAACTATGATTTTTGTCCCCAGAAATTTCTTAACAAGCTCATTCACAAACTCCCAGGATAGAGATATTCATGGTACTCCACTTCAATTTTTTATGTCAAGCTTTCCCATTCCCCAAAACATAAAAATCCTAGAGGCTTCTCATCGAGCCTCTTTCTAAAACTCCCGAGGAAGAAAGGTCCCAGATGATGTTTCATGGTTTTAATATTTTAAAAGTTTAATGTGTGGGCCCTCTCCTTCACATGAACTTCAACAAAGGAAGAAGCACATTGAAAATAATATTACAGCGAATCGATGGTTTGATTATGCAAGACAACTTTATGAGAAAAAAAATCAGAGGAGGAGCAAGTAGAGATAGGCATAAGAAGTTGAAAATAGGAAAGGCAAAGAACTTGGTTGAACTTCAAGCAGAGTATCGAAAGTGGCGAATGAACATTCTTGTACCGCACATCATGGAAATATTCAACAACATCATTCGACAAGGATTCCCAAGAGATTGGGCAACTAATCTAACAATAACCCTTTTTAAAAGTGGAGATATTAATAATCCTTCCAAATATAGAACCATTATGATCAATCCTTTGTTTGCAAAACTCTTCAGTGACATGGTAGAAAATAGAATCAGTAAGTGGGCGGAAGTCAAAGAAAAGAGGGCAAAAGGGCAAGCAGGTTTTAGGCCGAAGCATTCTACAGTGGATCATGGTATCACGTTGAGATGCATTATTGAAAAGGTTTGGGAGGGAAAAGAAGAAGTATTTTTCTGCTTTGTTGACTTCAAAAAGGCATTTGACATGGTCCCTAGAGATAAGCTGTGGAGTAGAATGGAAGAACTTGAAATTCCTTTGCCTTATAAAGTTGTTGTCCACAGGCTCTATGAAGGGGTGAAAGTCAAAATTAGAAATTCAGCAGGCATTTTAGAAAGCTTTAGAAGTGACATCAGAGTCAAACAAGGCTACACTTTATCCCCTACTCTTTTTGGTTTATATATTGATAAATTGGAAGAGTGGCTAAATCTGCAAGGTGGGGATGGTGTTCGGTTGGGGGATTTTGTGATAAAGCTTCTTTTATATGTTGATGACCTTGTATTGATTGCTAAATCATCCCAGGGATTGCAGATGCACCTATATTCCCTTGAGCATTCTTGTAAAAAAGTGGGGATACAAGTCAATATCAGCAAGACCAAAATAATGATTTTCTCAAATAAAAAGAAGCAGAGCCAGTATATGTTCTTCTTTGAAGGCAACATTCTTGAAGAAGTAAATGAATACAAGTACCTCGGGATTGATTTCAACAACAAGCTTAATTGGGAGCATTGCAGAAAGAAGAGAATTTTAGGAGGGTGGAAAGCACTATATGCTCTTCAAAACAGATGTAGAGAGGCAAAGTTATGGGATTGGAAAATAATTAAAGTGATTTTTGGGCTCCTAGTTTGTCTAGTGATATTATATGGGTGTGAAGTGTGGGCTAGCAGCATCCCTGTCTCAAAATGGAAGCAAGTTGAGAAAATCCAAAAATGCTTGATCATGAGCAAGTTTAAAATAAAAAGTTCAGTTTCTTATGAGGTAATGTTGAGTGAAACATGAGCAACTTCCATCGAAGAAATTGCTATGGTGTGTCTCATAAGGTATCTACAAAGAATTGAGCAAATGGGAGAAGGTAGATGGCTTAAAGTTATCTTCAATGAAGGAATGAGTGAAAGAAAGAAAGAAATCATGGATGAGAAAAAAACAACATATGGATGCAAAACTGGAATCTTTACCTCAATGCATGTCCCACAAATATCAAGGATTTAAAGAGTTTTATTATGGAGAAGTTTCGTAAGCGTATATGGGGAAAAGAGTTGGGTAGAAAGAAGAAGTACTATGTTGAAGAATTCAACCCCACTTGTGATCTCCAACAAAAATAGTACATTGGAGCTAGCATTCCATGGAGAGCAAAGATTCTTATTGCTCAATTAAGAACTAACTCGCATCAACTACGGTGCGAAATAGGTAGGTGGAAAAGACCTAAAGAAGCTTGGGAAGAATGGGTGTGTACTTTTTGCACTTCTGGGGCAGTGGAATCAGAAAAACATTTCATTTTGGAATGTGATGCTTTCAGAGACATTAGAGACAGTTACAACAGTATGTTAACATTAGTTCCTTGGCATTGTCTTTTCAATGAGGGGACTGTTAGAAGGTTGGGTCAGCTCATCATTAATTTGAATAATAAGAGGATTGAATTGCAAAAAGAAAAAAGCAGGAAAGCTAGTGGTCTCATAGACTATATCTAGTCTTGTGGATATTAAAATTTAAGTTAACTTCATTTCACTTATGAATGGCTCCACATTGGCTAGGGGTATTAATTTTAAAGAATAAAATATTATGGTGGGTCATTCATCCATGGAGTCCCTCCCTTCTCCACTTATAAAAATCGCACATAGACTTCCACTAAGTTTAAATATTTAATATATTCTATTTTTAAAGGTCCTCGATTATAAACATTAATGCATTAATACATTGACCTCCACTCGTGATTTACTTTAATGTTCTATTTTTTAAGTATTAAAACAAAAAGTAATAATAAAAAAGAGACAAGCTCATAACTTTTTGTTAAACAATGTTCAAGTAGTTTTAGAACTTTAACTTTGGGAGATCATATCTCGATATCCATGGCACCGAATCAGGCCCAAGAGGACTCGTTGGAAAGGAAATTCAAAAAAGAACATTCTAGAAGCAATTATTGGACTAAATATGGATATTAATGCTCCAAATAATTAGCATAAATCAAGATTGTGAATTTTCAACAACTTGATTTTTAGAGTGAGTTTTTGAGGGAATTTCATTTGCCAGGAAATTTTTATGGTTAAGAATTTGTTTCCAAATTTCCCAATTTCCAAGAAGATCACAACAGGGAGTCATTGAGAGCTTAAATTTAGTTTTTATTGATTATTAAATTGAATTTTAAATAAAAATTTTGTTTTCAACAGTTTTGTAACTTGGGTTTTGCATGCCAATTTGATATACTTTTAATTATATTTTAATGATGATTTTGCAGAGTTAGTGAAAGAGAATCATGACCTCGAGATTTCGAGGAGTGAGATTGGAGTAGCAAAGGAAAACAAATATTTTCCATAGATCTAGATCATACAAGCAATGAGACTTAAATATTGGCACAAGAATAAAAATTAAAATTTCCTAGCAAGTCACCCATCCCCGTACTACTCTGGCCCAAGCATGCTAAGATGCAGATTTCTCATGAGATATAACACATTAATGTCATTGTGATCCAAGTTTTTTAGCAAAGTAAAATTTCACAAATGACAAAGAAATATGTCACAATTCTTAAGAGACATATTCCAAAAAAATAGTATAATAAGAATTGATAATACGACATGATGCGTAAAAGAAATATTGTATAAAAAAATTATAACAAGAAATCAATGCATAAGATAAATATTGTAAAATAATAATACAAGAGGAACTCAAATATTTATTGAAATGGGTAATATACCATGATACTACGTTATGAGAAAAAGGATAGTTTACTTTTAAACCATTTATGGGTATCGTTCACGAAGAGACAAGCTTTGATCAATACTCCTCTCTTAAGAAGCAATGGTCCCCATTGTGTAAAGTTCCCTCATCACATGAGGAAATTTCTATTGAACTTCGTTCCTAGTGAACCACTTGCCCTAGTGAAGAAGCTTCCCTTTGTTAACCACTCGATAGAGTTGTATGTTATGCTAGTGAGTACCCTCATCTTGGTGTCCATAATCCCATCAGTTGTATCCTAAAACTGACATAGAACCTGATGTTGGCCATTTCATTGTTTGTACTTGGCATTGACTAATGGTGGGGTATCATGAACCTGTTGTTGGAAGTGTTGAAATCATTTAACAAATTTGGTTTCTCGATGGGGGTACTTTGTTGGTGAAGATGCAGTCTGAAAAGTGACATCCATGGGGATTGTTAGGTGGAACCTTAAACATGTCTCAAAAGAATCAATAGACTTGTAAAGAGATTTTTTGTCACCACATTGAAAATAGGGAAGTTTTCCATTCAGTGTAAGTGGATGCTTAACTTGGAAGAGTAGAGGCACCTTTGTAGGTAAGGTGAATATATCTTTTGGCCATTCTACAAGTTTATCCAAATGGTTGTGTTTTGTAGAGAGGTATTGTATTGAAGTCTTAGTGGTTGCAATGACTTGTTGTTCACCTTTTGACTGAACCATGGAAAGGACAAACTTGGAAATATGGGAGAATACTTTCTTGCACTATTTTGCTGAGATCAATGAAATTGCAGTAGTCAGAACTACTTCTAGTATCTTGTAGAGTTGGTTCCCCAAAGTAATAACGACACTATGGGGTCGAGACTCATAAACAACATAATGTTTCCACATATAAGGTTGTCTTAAAAGAACATCACACACTTCAAGGGGAGCAACATCACATAGTACCTTGTCCATGAAAGGCTTGATATTGTAGGGCAAGTGACATTATTGGTTGATGCGTAGATCTCGTCCTTGGTGGATCCATTTGATGGTGTATGGCTACAGGTGTGGTATTGTTGGTAGGTCCAAATTCTTAACAAACTTTGCTAAGATGAGGTTCTTTTGACTCTCATTGTAAAAAATGAAACATAGTGGAGTACCCTTCACCCATATTTGTGAGTGGAAGAGATGCTCACCTTCCTCTGGGTCTCCGGGATCACTTCATTGGATCTTGGTGGTGGAAGCAGTGCCATTGGGTTTTGCATCAATAATAAACTTTATTTTATCTTGTTCTGAATTACATTCGGAGCCAAAGTTTGTTTGTTTCGCTTTAAGCTATGCCAACAATGATTGTTTCAAGCAACATTCATGTGTTTTGTGAGGGACTTTGTGGACCTAAACCACCTCCCAATGCCTTCCTTTGATTTTCCATAACCATTATTTGTTTACATATTAGATGGGTTTTCCTGGGAGTGCGTTCCACCCTGGATTTGTCCCTTACCCTGCTCCAGTTGTGAATGATTTGTAGATCCAATGTCTCACTTCTTCTATTTAAATTTTTTCTCTATTTTGAAAGCATATTGGTATGTTACATCAAGTGAGGATATGTCCAGGAGCTCCATTTTTGTTTGGATGTATCTATGCATACGTCCACGATACTTAAGCACCATATGTTGCTTGGAGTCTTTGATACCCAACTTGGTTCACAAGGTATGAAAGATGTTTGTGAACTTTGGTACTACTTGGTACCTTTCCTGTCATAGTGTGGTCCACACCATGTATTGGTCTTTGAGGCTATCCAAAAAAACGTAGCCTAGATGGGGCCTACCTTGTATACCCTAGACTTGTCTTTGTTGCGTCTCTCCCATTAACCTTCCCACCAATCTCTGACATGGGGAAGAGTTTTTAGGAGTGCAAAGCTCATTTTCTCATTATCGGAAAAAATTTGGACTGCATAATAGCCCTCTAGCAGATTCAACAATTTCTCTAAAGTGTTTTCATCTATTTGTTGTTCAAATAGGGGGATATCGAAGTTAACTTGTACCTGGAAGGGTGTCGAACTACTTGTTGAAGGTTTTTGGACCATTGTTGGGAGTCATCCGAGGATCTCAACGGAAGTGTCCATCATCTCACTTGTCTGTCGTGTAAGTGCTTCCTCAAGCATTATATTCACAAGATCTCATGCTTTGTCATTTTTATTTTCATCTTCCATGCGAGGTTGTTGGGGTTGATGAGGATGGTCTTGCAAAAGTTGCAATAGTTCGAGTCCAAACTCCTTATACCCTAACCTCATTGGGGACATGCACAAAAAAATAGGCAAGAGAAGACTACCTGATACCAGTGGTCCAGATCATAGGAGGAATGCGACTTAAATATTGAAACAAGAATAAAAATTAAAATTTCCCAAAAAGTCACTCATCCTCGTACTAATCTGGCCCAAGCATGCTCAAATGTAGAGTTCTCATGAGCTCGAATGCATTAATGTAATTTTTATCCAAGTTGTTTAACAAAGGAAACTTCATGAATGACAAAGGAATATTTCACAATGATTAAGAGAAATATTGCAAAAAGAATAGCATAATACCAAGAACTCAGAATATGGCATGATGCATAAAAGAAATATTGTATAAAAATGTTGACAAGATCTCATTCTTTGTCATTTTTCTTTTCATCTTCCATGCAAAGGTTCCAGGGTTGATGAGGACGGTCATGCAAAAGTTGCAATAGTTCGAGTCCAAACTCCTTATACCCTAACCTCATTGGGGACATGCACAAAAAAATAGGCAAGAGAAGAATGTTATGATACCAGTGGTCCAGATCATAGGAGGAATGTGACTTAAATATTGAAACAAGAATAAAAATTAAAATTTCCCAGAAAGTCATCCATCCTCGTACTACTCTGGGCCAAGCATGCTCAAATGCAGAGTTCTCATGAGATCGAATGCATTAATGTAATTTTTATCCAAGTTGTTTAACAAAGGAAACTTCATGAATGGCAAAGGAATATTTCACAATGATTAAGAGAAATATTGCAATAAAATAGTATAATACTGAAAACTCACAATATGGCATGATGCATAAAAGAAATATTGTATAAAAATGTTGGTTTGAGGGGGGCTTGACCCAGGTTTAGAGCGTGTTGCACACCAACAAAACCCTCAACTAATGGACCTTTTGGCAATGACCCGTAAGCAAATCGCAATCTCACCTGAAGCAGATATGGGAAGCTGCAGAACCAGGCTTCTACAACCGAAGGGATATCCGCGCAGTGGCGCTATGTGTTTACTTCTACTCTATATATTGATCGTATAAATTCACACGCATAAGAACTTCGCGTAGATGATTAATTTTAAAAAATCACATTAAACCCATAAACTCTAACAAAAAACAATATATCTTATAGTGCTTTGCATAATTTAGTGAAAAACATACATAACAATACTAACAAAAACAAACTCTGAACACAGAAAGATATACAGTTCTTCACCAAAACTTCTTCTTTACTAATACAAATCTTCAATACATATACGTCTTCGACCTATGCACCCAACTATAGGTGATTTGCATACTCAGCCACAGACTCTTCTAGGCCTCTGTGCACTTAGCTATGGAGCCTTCCCCAACTTACTACAGACGCGAATAAAGAGATTCAATTCACTTATGATATTACCTCCTACGATTAAAAAGTATTACATCTCCTTAAATACATTTCATCTTTACAAAAACCATGGTCCACATACCATGGATCCACAAAACAATGACTAATACCCGATATTCGTTCCAAAATAAGGGCTTTATCCCATCCCCAAAGTCCTAAAAGTCTGTGTGATGAATATATCTGTGCCAGCTCTACGTGGTCCGCTCTTTCTTTTGCAGGGTATTTTACCCAAAACTTGGACCAAGTTGGGCAATACCCAATAGGACCTCAACACTCACCAATGAATTTTCCCGAGTCACTCAACTTTGATGCGCTTGATCTTTGTTGTGATCTTGTTGTACACTATGTTGTACTATTGGAGCGTTTTTGCCTTCAATTTTTCTTCCTGGCGCACCTTCTTCAGTAAAGCTTCTGTAGTAGGGCCAGTCATCTTCTGGAGTATTGCTTCCGTTTTCTTTAATTCCTTTAGCCTTTCGTCCACTGCCTATGAAAGTTCTAGGGCTTCCTCCTACCATGACTAAGTCCTCTCCTGCAAGATATGTGCTTTCCTATGAAGATCATCTATTTGCGTCTAGAGGTTCTTTCCTTCAGAAATGCTACCAAACCTTTGCAAGACTGGTAAGGTATTCACAGCTGCCAGAATCTCATCGTGTCGCTTCTACTTGGCCTACAATTCCTCCTTAATCCTCAGGATGTTTGGATCCTCCCGCAGTGAGGTCCAAATCTGCATCGTATCGTCAAACGGTTTTCCACAATCTACCACCGTATCTTATATGCCTTTCAAAGATGCACTGAGGTCCCTTTGTCTCTACTCTCGAACCTCTGGTGGCTTGGTTGAAACCTTATTTGCAGCTCTGATATCTTCACTTTGTATTCAAATTTTAACTTAGACATAGCATTCTTTGAGTCCTTGATCACAAGGGCGAGCTTCACAAAATTTTCTACTAGTGCTTCATCCTCACAGACCTACATGTCCGGAATTGTGATGCAAGTCTCAACAATGGCTTTCTCTAGCTATTCTCGTTGCTTTCTTTCTTCCTCCCTATCCTTGGATAATTTATTCATTTCCTTCTGCATTGATGTTTTTTATGACTCCGCCTTTTCTTTTAACAACGACATATGCTTCTCTCCTTCCTGCAATTCTGCAGTGATACCTTCATGAAAGTCATGCAACATCTGGAGGGGTAGCGCAATGACATTCATCTAGACACAACACCATGCTTTGGCTTGCTCTTTGTCTGTTGCTGCTTCAAACTTCAGTGTCGCAACTAGCACGTGTAGCATCCTGACTCTGTAGGTTGTTTCGAGTCTTTATTAAAGCTACAACGGCTAGGTTACCTGCTCTGCTTGCCTCACTGCCTGCAAAAACGCCCTCAGCCCCGCGATGCTCTGGTGTCATCCATTCCTCTGTCCAATCCTGCACTACTGTGAGGAGATCATCTTTTGTTACCAGGTATGGAAATGGATGCCATGTCTCTGTTGGATCCTTCCTCCCTTTCGCATACACCCTGTGAAATTCTGCCTTGAATTCCACGTTGTGACAGTATTGTTTATACAAGCTTGGTGATAGTCTAGGATACTGATTCACCACCATATGCAGATCCATCGCCATGAATACAAATAATATCTTGTTCTCTATTTCACGTGTCGGCTCCTTTGTAAACCATAGTGAAGCATACCTTGCTGCTTCACATACATCTACCTCAACAGTCGGAAATTGAGAATATTCTGGCTCCTTCCATGCAATAAGTGCAATAAGAATTAGCAATCAAGAATAGTGGAAGGTATTTCCTTCTTCCTATGCTTCCCTGCAATCCATCAAAAACTCCCTGCATAGATAGGAAACCCAGATGAACTGGACCCTTGCGTTGCATTGTTATGTCAATGAAACTACTGCTGTAGGAACCTCATTGGCCCTGCACTTCCTCATGATCTTCCCCGCTAAAATTTGTGCGACGAAGCACACACCCTAATCCTTGATAGATTTTATCTCATATCCATGGAATTTCTTCACTAATCCAAACTTTTCTTTCATCATATGGGTCATCTCCTTGTCTTTGTTTTTACCTACGAATTCATTCGCGGGGTCCTTTCCTTGATATGGAAATGCTATTATTCTTCTAATGAGCACCTCATCAATTGAGATCCTCGTCCCTAACCAAATACAATCATCATGTACTAGTATGAGGAGCTATCATGCACAGATTGTACTAAACAGGTTTTGATCGAAGTATGGTGCATTCAACATGTTCAAAAGCTCTGCTCTTTGTACTCTCGCAACCCATTGTTGCAGTTCCAATATTGTAACTCTGTTGTCTAGGTAGTACACTTTCTTCAGGTACCTACTGGGCTCAAACTGCGGGTGTTTGTTTCTATCATTGAAATCCCAATCTTCCATTTTGAGCTGGGGGATCTTCCCCAACACTTCTCCTTCAAAAGGCATCTCCTCTGATAATAGCGGCGTATAGGTAGCAAAATTCCCTTCCTTTGGCTCCTGACCGGCTTTATGCTTGACTTTCTCGGTGGCATGTACACTAGGAGAACAGAGGGAATCTCCACATCCTCTATCTCCTTCCACTAAAACTAAGCTTCTTCCTCACTGTCGTGGACCTGCTAAGGTCCCTCCTTATGCATCACTTTATTTCCTTTTTGCATGGGATTTTTACCTTTATCCTCCATGTTTTTCACCCACACTTCCTTCTGTGTCTTCTTCCGTGGTGATGTTCTTAATTCTGCTACAGAGACCTTAGTTGGTCTCTTCTTCTGCAACTACGATTTTGGTTGTGCCTATGCTTGTGGTTGTGCTTGCGGTTGTACATACACCTTTCTTAGTGACCTTAAGCGCATCAGGGACATGGGTACATTCACCTCTACGGTCTTTCCTGCTTGTGACTCCATGCTACCAGCTAGCCCTTTCTCTGTAAATGTACTAACCAGTTCTTCCCAGCTCCTCTTAGACATGCAATAGCTCTTCTTCACTTAGGTGCAATTTCTTATCTCTCTAAGCAGAAAAGTGTAAAATGTGGCGCGGGATGCAGCTTTTATAACAATTTTGAAATCTTTAAGTTCATGATTGGCTTAGATTTTACTCATTTAATGCAAGTATGGGCTAGAGACAACCATTTGTGCTTCATAAATGATTCTCTCCCGCATCTCTCAATGGTAATTTCCTTTGAATTGTGCCCTTTTTCCTTCTAATGGTCACATTTCCGGCTAACTTCTTCAGATTTCCCCTTTGGCGCAGTCACCTCTTCTTTGTCGCAGCTCCTTTGGACTCTGTCATACTCCTGAGTATCACACAAAAATATTCCTTCGATGAATTCCCTTCCTACAAAGTAGTTTATACTCCTGCGCCCACTTTCAACTGTAGGTGGCACTAAGACTTCCATTCCTTCAATAGACATAGTCGTCCCTGTATATCTTCAATCTACTACCATTCACTCATCTTGGAATCATTTAACCATTCAACTTCGCGAGCTGAACAACACCATCATCCGAAATGTTCTTAATGATATATGGCCCAAACCAATGTGTTTTGAATTTTCCCAGGAACTTCGCGAACTTACTTTCATATAATAATACAAGATCCCCTTCACATAATATCTTCTTCTTGATGTGCCTATCATGCTAGGATTTTTCCCTCTCTTTCTGCACGTGCTGATGGAATGCTGTTATGAATCTATCTTCTTCTAAATCTAGTATGTATGACATTCTTTCCTTCATGATGTTGGGGTCTACCATATCTGTGACATCGGCAATTCTCAGACTCGACACAATGTATTCCATAGGCATAACTTCTTCTTGTCTGCCCAATCAATTTCTTGCATGTCGTTATGTATGGCCATAACACGACTGGAATCCTCAATTCCTAGTCATCTCTATTTACATTGCACACCTTGGTCAATGCATTCTCTAAAATATTATTGAAAGCTTCCATTGTCCCATTTTCCTGAGGATGATAGGGAGTTCTCTTCTGATGGTAAACTTGAAATTCCTTAGTTAGTGCTTCAATCGTCTTATTCAAAAAATGTGTCCCTTGGTCACTCATCAAGATCTTTGAACAACCAAATCTAGACAATATATACTCGAAAATGAACTTCGCAGTAGTTTCTGCACTACAATCCTTTACAATTTTTGCCTCGGCCCACCTTGTCAAATAATCAGTCGCAGTGATGATATATATTGCACCAATCCTTTTCCTTAGCAGACTGATAGGTCCAACAAAGTCAATTGCCCATTTATCAAAAGGTTGAAAAGCCACCTATGGTACTAGTGGCATTTCATCTATTCTAGACAGCTTTCCTATCCTTTGAAATACATCACATGCTTGTCAAAAGTCTTTTGCTTCCTTATGCATTATAGGCCACCATAACTCGGCTCTCAAATTATTCTGCGCAGTAGATTTTCCTGCACAATTCCCACCCGTGACTCCTCCATGAGATTCTATCATAATGCTCTATCTTTCATGTTCAAGGACATATCTGTGGAGTACTTCATCCAGTCCCATTTTATACAAGTGTCTCGCGAAAAATCAGCTACTCGAACCACCAATTCCTTCTTTTTCTTTTTAGTGTACTCCGCAGGCACCATTCTTGTGGACAAAAACTGAATAATATCCACGAAGTGATCATCTACAACTTTAATTGCGAATAGATGTGCATCAAGAAAGTTATCTTCAATATTCGTAGGTTCTTCTCCTGTCTCTATCCTGGATAGATGATTAGGCCCAACATTCAATCTTCCCGGCTTCACTATAACTTTGAAGTCATATTCTTGGAATAATAAAAGCCATCGATAGATCTCGCCTCCCAAAATAGGCTTATTCATCAAGTACTTCAGCGCGTAATGATTTGTGAACATATTAAAATGTGCTCCCAACGAGTAATTTTTGAACTTCTGTAGTGCATACACCATAGCTAACCCCTCCCTTTTTGTTGTGTTGTAATTATTTTATGCCTTAGACAACTTCCTACTTTCAAATTCTATGGGATGATCAATATTCCCTGCTCCTAGTTGTGCTAGTACTACTCCCAAAGTTATGCAAGATGCATCAACACGCACATGAAACTCTTTCTTCCAGTATGGGAAAACTGGACTCGGTGCAGTTACCATCTTTTCTTTTAGCACATCCAAGTTCTTCTGGCATTCTTCATCCCACTGGAAGGTCACATCCTTCTTCAACAACTTCTCCATCGACGCAGTTATTTGCGCATATCCTTTTATAAACTTCTTGCAATAACCAGTGTGTCCTAGCATAGTACACATTTGTCTTACTGCTTTTGAAGGAGAGGGGAATGTTGGGTCCCTATAATACTAGTGATTACCCCATTACTATTGTAGTTGCATCCCTTATTAATATTGTTGTGCCCCTATTATCCCCATATTGTTATTACTGTGCCCCATAGAATCCCTCTATTGTTATTTTTGTGGCTTTATATTATTATTGTTAGGTGGGCTGGGTTATATTGTGACTCCTTAGACTCCTATATATAGAAAGGAGGTTTTTTCATTTGAATCATCCAAGAATTGTTCATTTATGTAATGTAAAGGAGGTTTCCCCCTCGAAGAGGCTAAATTCTAAGGTGTTGATCTATCTTTTCTATCTTTTCTTGAGCTAGTTTCATAACATTTGGTATCAGAGCTTTGGATTCTAGGGTTTCGCTGCTCCAAATAGGTCATCGTGGAATTTTCGCTATAACCTTTTTTTCTGCAACATTACAGAAGCTAAAAAAAAACCCATTTGAGAAGAAATCACGCTAAACCTCGGATACGAATTTCAGAGCTTTTCGTGCTATATTTGAGGAGATATGATCTGAGGAAGTTGGTCTTTTTGTAGACTCCTGAATTACATTCCAAACAGGTGACCTGGGGAAAATCATCATAACTTTCTCTCTAAGCATCGAATTGAAATTTCGTAGAAGGTACAAAAAGAGGACGGAATGTAGTTTCGTGTATATATTTTTCAAAGCCAAAGGTTGAAACAGTGACTCGTGGCATGTCGTACAAGTTCACTCTACTGAACTAGTCTATAATCAGTTCACTGTGGGAGATTTCACATAACTCTTCCTTGGAGAATCCAATTTGGATCAGACTAGTGGCATTGGAAAGAGGACACAGAGGGCTACTGCAAGTCGCAATTTCAGAATTGGATGATCAGAAAGTACAGAGATACATCAGAGGCAATATCGAGCTCCTACAAAGTGAAAAAAGGTGTGTAGATTCTTTTAAATTTTTTCTTAAGATTGGTTTGAAAATATATTGTGAAGGAATTCAAAGGGCATAGTAGAGCATTATTATCGGTAACTGATGCTCCGAGAAAAGAAAATGCAAACACCTAGTAAGCAACCTGAAAGCTCTAGCATGACTCATGAAGAAGAGGAAGAAATGCTACATGATATATCAAAATTACAAGAACAAGTGCAACAAATGTCACTCTCACAAAAGCTAACAGAAGCTAAGATAAATGGCGTGGAATCTAAGATAAAGGGCATGGAAGCTAAGATGGATGATTTGAAGATAGATTTGAAGACATATTTGAAGAGAGACATGGCAGATTTGAACACAGGCATGGTAGATTTGAAGACATATTTGACAAATTTTCTACAAGAAATACTTACTAATGGTGAAAAGGTAGTAAAGGAAACTCATGATGCGAAAAAAAGAAATGTTAATCATGATTTCATAGACTCTAATGTGGGATCGAAGACCCACCATATTCCAAAAATCGATATGAGGAAGTTTGATGGCAAGGATCCCGCAACATGGATATTACAGATGGAGCAATTTTTCGATCTCAATAATGTGCAAAACACACAAAAGGTACGTATTGCAACTTTATATTTGGAACCAAATCAGTTTGTATGGTATCAATGGCTTTGCTCTCGTAAACAAATTATCACTTGGGCAATTTTTACGGAAGAATTGATAGCACATTATGAGGATACAAAAAGAAACACTTTTTTAGCCAATTGATAAGTCTCAAACAAAAGGGTTCAATAATGGAGCACATTGAGGAGTTCCAAAAATTGAACATAAGGGTAAAAAATATTCCAGAGGAGCATAGGATTGATGTGTTCATAGGGACTTTAAAGGATAATATCCAACATGATGTTCGCCTTTGGGAACCTGATTCATTAGAGAAGGCATTCAGGTTAGCAAGAAAAATGGAAAGCAAAATTATGGCAACCAGGAAGCATACCACTCACAACTATAAAGATGGAAGTGTTGTTGCCCCTAGTCTTCCACAACCTATAAGGTTGACACCACAACAATTGGAAGAAAAAAGAGCAAAAGGGCTTTGTTACAGTTGTGATAGCAAATACACTAAAGGTCATAAGTGTGCTGAGAAGAAATTATTCTACATAGATTGTGAAGAGGAAGAAGAAAAGGAGCAAGAAAGGTCAAAAGAAGAGGATATACTCCAGGAACAAAGCCTAGATAAAGAAGAAATGAATCCGACCATATCTTGTAATGCATTGGCGGGAATTACCACTCCTCAAACCATCAAGATAGAAGGACAAATCAAGAAGAAAAAGGTAATAGTGTTGATTGATTCAGGAAGTACCCACAATTTTATTCATTGTAAGGTAGCAAAAGAATTGAATTGCTTCCTATATCCAGCACCAGAGTGTCAAGTGATGGTTGCAAATGGAGGAACAATAAATTGCTCTGGAAAGTGCCATAATATCAAGCTATCCATGGGAGAATATGTATTGACTAGCCCAATGCTTTCCATTCCAATGGGAGGTGCTGATGTTGTACTAGGAGTCCAATGGCTACAATCCTTGGGTACAATAGCTTTTAATTTTCAAGAACTTTTCATGAAATTTTCTGTGGAAGGAAAGGAAGTTGAATTAAGGGGTATTGCAGGGAAACCAGGAAAGATAATCAGCTCTAATGGTATGACAAAGCTTCTAAAAAAGGAACAAAGGGTGTAATTGCACAATTATGTTCGCTAGATGTTTCCACATTGGAATCATCTATTTCTCCAGATCTCCAAAAAGTCTTGGACAATCATTCCAAGGTATTTGAGACTCCCAAAGGTCTCCCACCTATTCGTGATCATGATCATGCTATTCATCTGATTCCAGGAAGTGTTCCTCCAAACATCAGGCCGTACAGATATCCCTATGCCCAAAAGAGTGAAATTGAACGTATGGTTGCAGAAATGCTAGAGGCTGGTATAATTCAACCGAGTCAAAGTTCTTTCTCTGCTCCAGTAGTATTGGTGCACAAGAAGGATGGATCATGGCGCATGTGTCCGGATTATAGGGAGCTCAACAAGCTCACTATTAAAGATAAGTTTCCCATTCCTGTCATTGATGAATTACTGGATGAATTGCATGGATCAATTTACTTCACCAAGTTGGATCTTCGTTCAGGATATCATCAAATCAGAATGAAGACTGAAGACATTCCGAAAACAACATTTAGAACTCATGAGGGTCATTATGAATTTTTGGTCATGCCTTTTGGCCTTACCAATGCACCTTCAACATTTCAAGGTTTGATGAATTCCATTTTCAAACCATTCCTTAGAAAATTTGTGTTAGTATTTTTTGATGATATACTAATCTACAACAAGTCTTGGAAGGATCATGTTGAACATGTTGACAGGGTGCTACAACTATTGGAGGAGAAACAATTATATGCAAAAAGATCCAAATGTTTCTTTGGAGTACAAGAGGTGGAATATCTGGGTCATATTGTATCTCATGAAGGAGTTAAGGTAGACCCTAGCAAAATTAAAGCCATTAAGGAATGGAAAATCCCCACATCCATAAAGCATCTGCGAGGATTTCTTGGGTTGACAGGGTATTATCGCAAGTTTGTTAAGAATTATGGGAGAATAGCAGCACCTCTAACAACATTATTGAAGAAAGATGCATTTTCATGGACTCCAGAAGCAACAAAGGCCTTCGAACATCTTAAAGAGGCAATGTGCCAAGCACCGGTCTTAGCTACACCGGACTTCACAAAAACCTTTATTGTGGAATGTGATGCTTCAGGAAATGGAATTGGTGCTGTTTTAATGCAAGATGAAAGACCCATTGCTTTTGAAAGTCGTCCAATCAAGGGAAAGTTTTTACACAAAGCTATTTATGAGAAGGAAATGTTGGCAATACTCCATGCACTTAAGAAATGGCGACCCTACCTAATGGGAAGACACTTCAAGGTAAAAACGGATCATGATAGCCTTAAATACTTTTTAGAACAAAGATTATCCTCTGAAGAGCAACAAAAGTGGGTCACAAAGATGTTGGGTTATGACTTTGAAATCATCTACAAAAAAGGGAAGCAAAATGTGGTGGCAGATGCACTCTCAAGAAAGGATGAGGATGTGGAAGCATTGTTGTGCGCCATTTCTATTATCCAACCAGATTGGATAAACGAAGCAAGGGAGGAATGGAAGAATGACGAAGAAGTGTGGGCACTTATTCGAAAGTTACAACAAGATTCCAGTACGTCTGATACATTTAGCTGGCAAAATGATTCTTATGGTACAAAGATCGCTTATACCTCTGTAAGAATTCCCAACTAAAACAAAAGATTCTTATGGAATTGCACACTTCTCCCTTAGGAGGGCACTCAGGATTTTTAAAAACTTACCACAGGGTTAAGAAGGAATTTTTTTGGGATGGCCTTAAATCAGATATTCAAAAGTTTGTGGCGGAATGTTTGGTTTGCCAACAAAATAAAGTTGAAACAATTAAGACACCGGGTCTATTACAACCTTTATCCATTCCAAGCCAACGTTGGGAGGAGGTTTCAATGGATTTTATCACAGGTTTACCCAAGTCTGAGGGAAAGAGTGTCATCATGGTGGTAGTTGACAGACTTACCAAGTATGCACACTTTTGTGCATTATCACATCCATTTAAAGCCAGTACAGTTTCTACTGCATTTATGGAAACAATTCAAAAGCTACATGGAAACCCAAAGATTATTGTAAGTGACAGAGATCCCATTTTCACTGGAAATTTTTGGACAGAATTATTTTCTTGTCTTGGTACTCAGTTAGCTCATAGCTCATCTTATCATCCTCAATCTGATGGGAAAACTGAGATAGTAAACAAATGTTTGGAAGGATATCTTCGTTGCTTTGTATCTGATAAACAGACACAATGGGTCAAATGGTTGCCTCTGGCTGAATGGTGGTATAACACTTCCTTCCATACAACAACAAAAATGACCCCATTTATGGCACTTTATGGATATCAACCACCATCCATCACATCATATTTAAGAGAAAATTCTAAGGTTCAAGCAGTGGAACATCACATCGAACATCAACAACAAGTCCTCCAACTCTTAAAGGATAACCTCGTGTTGGCACAAAATAGAATGAAACAACAGGCAGATCAACATCGCAGTGAAAGAAGTTTTGATGTAGGTGATTGGGTATTCCTACGGCTACAACCATATAAGAAAATGTCCCTCAAGCAAGCTAAGAAGGATAATAAATTATCACCAAAGTATTATGGTCCGTACAAGGTGTTGCAAAAGATTGGTACTATGGCATACAAATTGGAGCTTCCTGCAGCTTCTCGATTGCACCCAGTTTTCCATGTTTCATGTTTAAAGAAGGTTATAGGCGACAAGCTCCCAGTTCAAACAATATTGCCAGAACTTGACGAGGAAGGAAAAATTATATTGGAACCGGAAGCAGTCACAGAAACAAGAACTCGACAGCTACGAAATCGATCAATTTCAGAGTATCTTATCAAGTGGAAGAACTTATCTGCTGAAGATTCCACATGGGAGGATGAGAATTTTATACAGAAGCATCCAGAACTACTCAAGCATTGAGGACAACACTTTTTTGAAGGAGAGGGGCATGTTGGGTCCCTATAATACTAGTGATTACCCCATTACTATTGTAGTTGCATCCCTTATTAATATTGTTGTGCCCCTATTATCCCCATATTGTTATTATTGTGCCCCATAGAATCCCTCTATTGTTATTTTGTGGCTTTATATTATTATTGTTAGGTCGGCTGGGTTATATTGTGACTCCTTAGACTCCTATATATAGAAAGGAGGTTTTGTCATTTGAATCATCCAACAATTGTTCATTTATGTAATGTAAACGAGGTTGCCCCCTCGAAGAGGCTAAATTCTAAGGCGTTGATCTATCTTTTCTATATTTTCTTGAGCTGGTTTCATAACAAAAAGCTTCACATCAGGCTTCATAGGAATCCTCATAACTCCCAAATTCCCTGTGATGCCTTTCATGTCTGAAATTTAGTGGGAAACAACTCTTAGTATTCATGCAACAAATATGTTATATTGTTGACAGTGTCTTCATCCCAGTAATCTCCTATGGTCGCATACTTGTATTCATCTTCTGACCCTATATTCACCTTCCTCGTCTTTAATGGCTTTGTTATGCTAGGCATGTCTATCTCAAGTCCATTTACTTCGCAGTGTCAATCTGAATCTTTGATATCAATGTTGCAAGGATATTCGTCCTCTTCTGTTGTGAGATTATAACATTCTATCACATTCTGGATCTGCACAGCTCAATGAGTTTGCCAAATAAATGGAACTTATTTTCAAAAATATTCTTCTTAACTATATTTAGAGCTACATCTATATGTGGATAGACATCTTCAAATATGAATGTCATCACAAATCCATCCACCATATCCACCCAGCTAATAGTGCCATGTTGAATTTCATTTTCCAAGTACCAGTTCTGGGGGATCGTTTCCAGGGTATGGATGAAACCATGCACCCATTCTTCTCACGGAATTTCTCTCCAAGATGCCATACAAAGTTATATATGGTCTCTAGGATCATTCTGGCCATCATACTTGTCTACGAGTTCTATTTCTACTTGTCCAAATCTTACCTACATCAACCTCCTACATTTCTACCAGTCCCTTATCTTCTTCTTATGCGTACCCCACCATATAGTAGGCGTAGCCCTCAACGCTTGATCTAGAGCTAGTAGTCTCTGACATTCTGGTACCTATCTTTCATAATCTTTAAAGAAAGTATTTACATCACCCAAACCATCATATAAAGGTAAGTCACGTACCTCAACTATCATGCAGTGCACCAATTTAGTGATCCTTTCACATCACCTTGTAGACACTTAACGCAATATGTTCTGTCAGTTCTCCAATTCCTCTTGTGAATTCGAGGGGCAAGAACTATCTTTCTCCTGTTAATTTTTGCAACTAGGGTCAAATTCCACATTGGACAAATAATATGATCAAGACAATATGTGCATTAAATTCCTCTTTTCGAGAGGACCAAAAACGACCTAAAGATCACCTAATTCGGTTAAACATAAATTAAGTTTTGAATTATTTTATTCATGTAGACATTATGGAATGGGTCAACCCTAACCACATGAGTCACTGCTTGGGTCAATCTTAACCCCAAGTTAACCCTCAGAAAAAAATAAAAAAGGAAGTGACCTCAAGTTCATTGGATCTCATCATCATCATCATCTTTCTATACTTGTACTTTGTTTTGGCTCGCACTGGTTCATTGACAAAAGTTCGCATTGGGTCCGAAATTATAGGTGAAAGGTTTTCTCTGGGTTAGGGTTTTCGCGATCTCAATCGCTGGCACATAAATAAATTTTTTTGTTCTCGGTTGTAGGCATAGAGTAGGCCAAATAGCAACTTTCGCTCTTTGGTTGCTCGGAGAAAGTTCAGTGAGAGAGACTTTGGGTGTAAGGACTAGTTCTATACCATATATTTTCTTTCTTTTTTAAAATAAATCACAGCAAAATATAACCAGAAGAGGAAAATGTTGGGAATTCAAATTTATCCAGCACTGTCTATCACATCCCTAAATTTTATTTCATTGAACGTATCATAAAATTTACATACATTTAACTAAGGCCATAAAGAAAGCATACAAAATAATATTGCAACACATATGTACCGTTCACCAGAAGACGAGACTCCAATTGATTTGCCGTTACTTGTCTTCCCTTGTTGTCAGTCACCTCCGAGAGTGAATGATGACGTACTTGATCTGAATGCGATGACCGACCGATTAACCTCCTAGCCTAATCCTTGGGTACTCTTCTTCCCCGCGGACCCCCGAGCTGCAATGGGGTTGTACAATGGAAGAATGGAATAGCTAGTAGAGGAGAGCACTTCTTAGCTCAAGAGTCCCCTCTCTAAAATCCTCTACCTCACCAAACTCATTATAGTTTCGTAATCACTGCACTGACATAGTCTCATCCATCCAAAAATAGGGTTTTCCCTCCCAAAAAAAGTCCCTTCTCCCATGGCTTACCCCTTCATTTATAAGAGTTCTCATAGGTGACACTTGGCATGTCATGCATAATTAATTATTTTTTATAATTCAATTGTTTGATTATTCACCCATCCATGTGTCTCTCTCTCATCAAGGGTCTCCAAAATTATTTACTTAAATTTTAATTTAAAACTAATATTTTCCTCACCTCAACAAGATTCCTATTTCTTCTCCTAGTTGCCTCTTGATTCCCCTTGTTACTCCTTAATTTGTGTTCATTACTAAAGTTAATTAATGAGTTCAAGATTTTATCCCCTATCTACTCCTTAATTTAACTCAAGTTATCTCTTAGATAGATATTCTTATGTTGGTTGTTTCCACATGGAGGTTCTCTACATTTCTCTAAAATTTAATTTATTAATCTTATTTTAATTCACCATCCTCTTCTCTTAATTAGGTTTAACTATTGTAGGATTAATCTTTATCCTTACAATTATGTCCCTCTTTCCCCTTTTACCTAATTAAACTACATAATCTATCTAATATTTTCCAACATGGGAAGGGTAGAGTTTTTAAGGTAACCTATTTTATTTCTTCCTATGATCCTCTTAACCCAAGTTTTATTTTTTATTTAATTACCTCGGTTTCTAACATCATTTACCCTTAATGTAAATTTACCTACTTTTCATTTCTTGATTATATTTATCAATTAATTTATTTTTGATGATTCCAAGGGTGCTAAGTTTGGTCATGCCCTTCAAGAAATTCCCTTGAAGTTCCAAGGGTGCCACGCCTAACAATTTATTTGTGATGCCAAGGGTGCCAACTTTGGTCATGCCCTTCAAGAACTTCCCTTGAAGTTCCAAGGGTGCCACACTTAACAATTTATTTGTGGTGCCAAGTTGGTCGTGCCCTTCAAGAAATTCCCTTGAAGTTCCAAGGGTGCTACACCACTTTCCCTTCAAGCATTTAGTGACTACGAGGGGAAAGTATAGATGCAACGTCATAGACCACTATCATCTCTTATGTTGCCTGCTATAGTGAGACTAATGGTGTCGGGGATCAAGGAGTCTGCCTTGATGCGCGCCCCCCAGTAAAATCCTCATGAGCGAACCGATCTTTAGGACTTGCCCTCATGACATCTTGATCTTCAAAGCGAAGGTGTTTCAGCCTTTCCAACCCAAGTCACGGTGGGAGTTCTAGTGGGTGAGATCAGGGACACTGTCCCACCCCTCCCATGTAGTTCCATCTACTTGTACAACCCCATCACCCATATGTGAGTCATTTGGCCAAGCAACTAATCTGTGCCTGCAACCATTAACATATCATCAGAAGATAGATAAACATATATAGCAGGTTTCAAAATTGACTTAGAATTTCAAAGATAAAATAATATAAATTTTCATCAAACCAGGTGTCATCAACTCGTCATATGCGAGTGCCTCTGATGATTTCCTACCATACTCAATAATCATCAGTAACAAGGTTTCTTAGTGTTAGTCATTGTCGTAATAGCATCATTAACATCACTCAGTCATTTGCATCATTGCTCATTGTGAACTAGAACTAATGCAAGTAGGTAACCTGGGGGCACATCCATCATGGCTATCATCATCATAACATCAATGGAAACATACCTATCCATCAAAGTTATCATCATCATGATATCAGTAGAGATCATATATATCCTTTACTGCTATCATCATCAGGAATTCAATAGAGACCAAACATAACCATTTATGCTACAATCATCAGAATATCAATAGAGGACATGCATAACCATAAATGCTACAATCATCATAATACCAATAAATACATACCTAACCATTAATTCTATCTTCATCATAATATCAATGGAGAACATACATAAACATCACAACCACTAATATCATAACCACTAATAATAGAGTCATATGTTCGGATCCTCAACCTGAGGTCCTCAAAGAATGAAGTGTGGGCCTTAGAGCTAAATAAATGTTAATGACATATCATTGCCAGTCAACTAGAGCGAGGCACTACATACACCCCCTCTTAATAATGGACTTCATCCCGAAGTCCTTAGAACATAAGGGAAAAATGATGACACATATCCTAGGAACCCTTCCTGAAACTCTTACTAACCTTCTGGTAACAGGTATCTCTGATTTTTTTTAAATTAAGCAAATTTTCGCTAATGAATTAAAATCAATCAACAAAATCATTTTCATCTTTTGGATTAAGTAATTTTCTCAACAAATTTATTTATTTATTATTATTTTTATTTTTATTATTGCCTAATTAGTTCTATTAGGCCCTCATGAAACATTGTCATAAAATCTAATGCTTCTCATTTTCATTCCTTTAACCTCTTGAATATTCAAGAATTTCTTTCTAGTATAGTTCCTTCAAACATGAGCTTGAGATGTAATGTCCAAAAATTGTCCTTGTTATTATCATCCTTCATACTATGTTCATATTGCAAGCCTTTTTTTTTTTCCATCAAAAGTTTGCTCCCCATTTTCTTCATTCTTGTTGGCCATTTCTCAAGGAAATTAATAGTAGGTAAGCAATCCCTCCGATCTAAGCTCACATTGGTCAACATCATAGTTATCTACCATTTTAGTTTGACTTGGAATCTGAATATGGGTTATTCCAAGAAATAATGACTCTTTAGTAAGTGAATATCCAAATTGATTTACTTTCTAGGGGGCAGGTTAGAATTTCCCAAGGTATCTATACCATGGATTCCATTATAAACTAAAGGACTATATCTGGTGATCATTGCAACCCACAATTATTTATGTATTAAGAAACAAAAAAACAATAAGCAGAACAATCACAATCAATATTCATCTCATGGTAGAATTAATATATATGATGCATTCAACCAAGTCATTCACACACTATACTCCTATATCTTCCAATTATAGTAGTTCATTTCAAACTACATCTACATGATCCTATAAGTGATAATGTCGAGGACAATATGTAACAAAAAGTGATTTGTGTGATCATCATTGCATATATTAAAGTTCACTGTCATAGATGTTGCAATAATATTGTCGTAGAAGAAAAGAGCATACAAATTATTTCAATGAGTCTTTGAGAATTTTTTTTTTTTTTTTTACTTACACAACCAGGCAATATCCAGGGAACCCTAGAACCTAATCGTGAGGCTTGTGTCACGATTGTTCACTGGGAAGAATTTTATGTCTGTGGCATTCTACTAACAGGTTCTAACAAAGATCTACTAACACTTGTGTATGGGTCAATTAGTCCAGAGCGCAAGGAGGCACTTCAAGGGACATGTTCGAAACTGCGGCAAATTGAAAGGATTCAAAATCCAAAGGGGTGACCGTGATGCATACAATGAGTGGAACTATGGAATGATAATTTATGTTCATGCAGACTGACCTAATCTTAGGAACATAGGTTTTCCTTTTGGTATGCCGGAATTAACAACCACAGGAAATAATGGATCACTCTTCAACGATGGTGTGATAGTAATAAAACCGTCAATTTGTACCTTACATCTAGTTGCTTATGGATCATATCAATGGCATAGAGCCATACGATGGTGGTGACCAGGGATTCTTAATGAAATATTGATATGGTGATATTGTCTGCGAAAACCCACGATATTTTGAAACATTTCTGGTCAAGTAACTTAGGAGATAAGAAGCCTAAAACATATCTCTTTGAAGCTGATCCTCCAATCTTGTATGTTCTGCACTAAGGAAATAAAACCATGGCTTTAGTTTCGATGTTATGATTGCAAATTGGAATTTGGACATTTTTAAAAAAAATTCCAGCGATGTTGCCCATGCTTGATGGTGGAAGGTGCCTGATTCTATGCCTAAAAAAACTAACAAAATTTTGCTCGATATTTTGGTGAAACACCTACCAATGGTCATGCATCTCCAACCACAGGGCTTCTTCTATGAGAGGATGAGCCATTTCTTTACCTATGAGGAATCAATAGCTAGCTGCTAGATTAATCATTGTAGCTCATAATATTGAGATACATTTATTATATATGTAATTTGTATTTTATTAGTCTTGAATCAACAATTATCAAGATTTAGTGTCAAAAATGGAGGTTTGAACTTTGATTTATCAATTGGCATCCACTACATCATATATATCAGTGTTTTTTCCATATTTATGTGCTGAAGTGTTTATTTGATGTTTTTGTTGGTTTATATTTTTAGAAAATGCAATTTTTTTATTTTTTAACTTTTTAATACTTCCCATGGTTTGCTGATTTTTTTTCTGAATTTTTAACCAATTTATCCCATGTCCCAATTCAACTATATTGTGAGATATATTTATTTTAACAAACAGCACACGGCGCTTTGCAAAATCATTGACAACCAGTTTTGAATTATCCTGCAAGATTGGTGTTAGGGGATCTATATCGAAGCTAGTCTGGTACCATAGTGCAGTAATCTCTGCTACAAAGCTACCATATATCAAACAAACTTGACCTTCTAAGTACAAGAAATTAACAAGACAAGTTCCTTTTGATGAAAGAAGCTGTGCTGGTTAAATGTTTTGCAAAACCTTTCAGTGTTGGTTTTATATCATCCCAACGTTGGGTTTTATGGGAACTATGTCCATAGTGCAATTATTCCACACTGGAGAAAAATATTACATAAATCACACTACGCTTTCAAACTAAATGTCACGTCATTAGTTACGGCTAAATGTTATTTCAATATGTATGCTGAAAAACTGTAAACAATACAGCATTCTGCCAAAACAAAACAAAAGCAAACTATATTTTGAACATGAGTTTACTGTCTTCTACTGCAGAGTTTGCATTTCCTCGACTCTAGGATTTAGAGGGGCGATTATACTTTCTCAAATAATAATATTTCTAACTAATCAAAGCATCATTTTCAAGAAAAATAAAATAAGACAAAAGAAAGCATGCTCCACCATCACTAAAATAGAGCATGATGTTCAGGCGAGATACCGACCTGATTGCATATATGATATGTTTCCAAGAAACCAATGAAATCCAGTAGCAAAAACAACAAGAGATAATTCTTTTTTAAAGACAACTGAATGGTTGTCATGCAATAAATGAAAAATAGCACAACATGAATAAATTATCATCATTTGTAAGTCAAGTATCTACAAGGAAAGAGTTCAACGTGATTTTACAATAGGCAATGAATTCCAGTAGCAAGAACAGGAAGAAATACGTAGCTCTAGAAGACCACTGAAGGACTGGTAAATTAAAAGGGCAAAATAGCATAATAACGATATGAATCCATATGATCATTTGCAGGCCAGACAGCTACTGCAAAAGAGTTCAATGTGATAACCATAACAAAAGTGGTCATGGAGGCTGCAAATCTCAACAGCTTCACTTCCAATTCAAGTTCATTCCTTGCTCTTTTTATCAACTGCAGACTAAAATTTCCCATCGCCACTGTCTCTGCCACAACACACTCCAGAATGCTGATGATACTTACCATCAGACTACTCTCAGCTGTTTGCACATATCATTGATGTTTTGGATGGATGATTCAGAAGGAAAAAACCACGTATTGATGTTTTGGATGGACGGATTAAAGTTAAAATAATCCATGCTGTAGACTCAATACCCACTTACCAGAACGCTGAGAAACTCGACCGAGAGGGACACATATATTTTTTTGTCGTTCTGTACAAGACGCAAGGTCAAAAGGTTCCCATGAATGGATAGTTCTTATTTTCAGAATCAAAGTCTGCCTGGCCAGTGGCATATATATATATGAGATAGATGACAGAGGATGCAAGCACGAAAATGACGTGAATCGAACCTGAGCCAGAGGAGACAAATTCCCATCTTTTTTTCATTCAAGCACAGTGCAAGCTACTCATTTTAGGTTTTCGCTTGATTACATTCCTACTCCATTGAAAGTTCTTGATGTAGTATCTTCTTTACAACATAGATATGTTCTCTGCTCTGTGGACTCCTCATAAATGTTTCCAAGAAGGAACATAATAAAATGACAAAGGAAATATTGTAAATTTAGTTGGCAAGAAAACCATATCCCACAAAAATGAACATAAGGCTGTAAAGTGAATAGTAAGAAGGATTTAAAACTAAATGTTAGAAAGGACAGAGAAAGATAAGTGTCCGATTTTGTTCTGCATATTCAGGGGAACATCTTTAACAAATTCATTGTTTTAGGCCAAGACAAATGTTTGACAAAAGAAAGAAAATTTACAAGAGATGGTTCACTTAGCTTTGCATGAAATAAAACACAAAAAAGAAGAAGGAAGACATCCAGACAGAGAACATCATTTAGAACAAGCATCTGGGAAGCCAAGTAAGAAAAAAAAACTATTTGCCAGTCCTAGATCCTAAGTTGAAAGAAAAAGAAAACAGACAATGGAAAAAGTTAGATCTGGAAGATCCATTTGAAAATGTCTTAAGGACCAAGAAATGGGTTATGAGAAAACTCTGGAATAGCATTAACTCTGGAAGATAGATGCCAAATTTTAGTACTTGTATTAATGTGCCACATAGAGAAAACATTTCATGTTAGCTTAACTGAAACATATAAGATATATAAATGAAGTAGGGACACCATAAAAATTCAACCAAGAAAGTAGTTGGAGTAAACAGAAATTGGCAATCCCTAGTCCCTTACCCAAGACAAATTAAAAATTGAATTTTGGTAGATATAAAATGATATAAAGGTATACAACTACCCAAGCATGTTGGAAACCATATAAAAGTGAAGCATCCATAGCATCTTATATGCCATTGTAATTTACAAAATGCAGAATATATTTTAGGGTGTCATAAGCATAGTGTTGTTCGAGTAGATGTGTTGTAGTTAAGCAAATGACATAGGTGCTAAAGTTTCTACCAGAAGCCATTAAACAAATTGAGGACAGATTCGTTTTTATCTACATTCTACAGCATTCAACAAACTAAAATTAGATTGAGTCCCTAAAAAATTGAGAGAACGCTGCCAAGAGTGAAGAGGCAAAATAAATTTGGAAACGAGTTAGTCCAACAATTGCTAACTAGCTATGCGAAATGAACTGAGGTTCTGGACAATTTGTTTTTACGGTCCTTGGAGTTTCCATGTGTCTAACTTTCTTTTCCATGAATCGCTGCTTAGAATAGGTTTGATTTTGATTATAATCTTCATAATTACTTCATTTTCTCAAATTTGCATTGATATCTCTGTAGATCTGTGCATTGGGCCTTTAAGAGCAACCGAGGCATATGCTCTGCTGAAGATTTATGTGTTTGGGAACGTGCTGAGAAGGGATTTAAGGCCCACATATCTAGCAACTGATTTAAAATCTGCTTCGATTGTAATGGATCTACATTCATAGAGAGGATGCGACGAGATCACAGTTTTGGGCTATCATCCAAACTTACTTTGCAATCAGATAGCATCCCCTATACATGCTTTTTCACGATGGGAAATTGGATCAAGGTAGTTGCGGCCTGCCAAATTTTTGGTGATGGGTGAAGACCAAGGGGTTATGATTCAGTGAACTGCGAGGGGGCCTGGCTAGAAGAAAGATTGGGTAGTACAAAGTTGGATTTCTTTGATCTAGGGTCATATGCTCAACTCATCGCGTTGATTCTAAACTTGAAAGATCAGAAGCTTCCAAATCTAAACAAAAGACAGGTAGAGTCAGAAGCATACTTGATCTCCCTTAATTTTTTTTTTAACGAGAAGACTTCCATAATCTAGATTTGGGGCTCAAATATCATGGAGAAACCTTAGAACAAAAAACCACATCTAGAGGAAATGCCGCGGAAGGAATTACACCCAACGGCATTACATACACTGTTTTGATTAATGGTGTTTGTAATGCAAATAGAATGGGGTGTTGAGAGTTGTGCTTCAATATACAATGCACAAGCAAATAAACAGTGATTGATGTTGATTGCAACAAATCAATGTACTCTTTAAACCCTGGTGCTACTTTGAAACACAGAAGTAAGGATCTAAAAATTTCAAAGAGCATACCAAATAAATCATGTTTTTAGCAGCATCAGCCAACCATTAAATTTGCCAATTGCAACCACCGATAACAACCGACGGGAAATGGGTAAAATGCAGACTAAAGAAAATCAATGCACTCTTTGAACTCTGGCGATATTCTGAAACACAAAAGGAAGGATCTAGAAGTTTTTGATGAGGGCATACCAAACAGAACATGTTTTAAACAATATCGGTCAATTGTAAAATCTTCCTACTGTAACCAGTGAATCATGAGGGAAACAGTAAAAGTAAAAATAAACAGTAGCCACTCACTAGCCCCATACTATCAGAAATCGTTTGTAAAGCCTTGCAGACCAATCCCAGTGCATGTAATCCAATGAATGCTTAGTATTCAACCTATCCAAATGCACGTTTATCAGTAAAAATTTGAAACATTTTTGGGTTCTGAAAACAATTTTCAAGATGACAACATTCATGGAAGCCCCCACAAATAATTTTAGCTCTGCAACAAATATGAAAAAAGATTTTGACAACCAACAAACCCCCACACAACCTTGTAAAAACCTAAACTGACCTAAGGCGAACACCCTAGTACCTTTTAGCATCAAGCCTTGGTTAATACCAATCACAAACAGAATACAAGCATGCGATGGGAAGCTTATAGATGCTAGCCTGCTACGCTTAGGGGCCTATTCCACAAGCCCAAAAATCCACTCAAAACAAATGTCCGACATGCATTGAGGATGTTTCAATCTGAAGCCACCTCAGAATACTAGTAAATCAGAAGACCGAGATGCAATCAGGCGCATAACTAAAAGAACAAATTAGATATGGAGAGCAGCTAACTCCGTGCCTAGAAATTGTGCGACCAATGTAACCACTAAAAGCTGTGAACACCACAAAAGAAAATCTCTGGTGTGAAGCTTTGTCTTTTTTTAAATTGAACCGTGTTTCAATTAGCTTGAAATTTAATTTATGTTCCTAGAGAAGATTTAAAATGTGATTGCAGCTCAATTTATATATTTGGCTCTATTCATTGTTTTTATGCCGAACAAAAGAGTTGGAGAGAAGTTAAATTAGTCGTCGTATACCTGTCAGGCGTTTTGGAGCTTTCCTGGCGTTGTTTTTATGTAGAACAAAAGAGTTGCAATATTTATTTATTTATTTTTGTTTTTCCGAAAGAAAATTGATCTCCCATAGTAATTTATTTTCATCATGCATGCATAGGCCCATAGGTCTCAAGGGTTCAACATGGCTCTGACACCAAGTGTAAGGACCAGTTCTATACCATATATTTTCTTTCTTTTTAAAAATAAATCACAACAAAATATAACCAGAAGAGAAAAATGTTGGGAATTCAAATTTATCTAGCACTATCTATCACATCCCTAAATTTCATTTCACTGAACATATCATAAAATTTACATACATTTAACTAAGGCCATAACGAAAGCATACAAAATAATATTGCAACACATATGTACCGTTCACCAGAAGACGAGACTCCAATTGATTTGTCATTACTTGTCTTCCCTTGTTGTCGGTCACCTCCGAGAGTGAATGACGACGTACTTGATCTGAATGCGATGACCCACCGGTTAACCTCCCAGCCTACTCCTTGGGTACTCTTCTTCCCCGTGGACCCCTGAGCTGTGATGGGGTTGTACAATGGAAGAATGCAATAGCTGGTAGAGGAGAACACTTCTTGGCTCAAGAGTCCCCTCTCTAAAATCCTCTACCTCACCAAACTCACTATAGTTTCGTAATCACTGCATTGACATAGTCTCATCCATCCAACAATAGGGTTTTCCCTCCCCAAAAAAGGTCCCTTCTCCCATGGCTTGCCCCTTCTTTTATAGGAGTTCTCATAAGTGACACTTGGCATGTCATGCATAATTAATTATTTTTTATAATTCAATTGTTTGATTATTCACCCATCCATGTGTCACTCTCTCATCAAGGGTCTCCAAAATTATTTACTTAAATTTTAATTTAAAACTAATATTTTCCTCACCTCAACAAGATTCCTATTTCTTCTCCTAGTTGCCTCTTTATTCCTCTTGTTACTCCTTAATTTGTGTTCATTACTAAAATCAATTAATGAGTTCAAAATTTTATCCCCTATATACTCCCTAATTTAACTCAATTTATCTCTTAGATGGATATTCTTATGTTGGTTGTTGCCACATGGAAGTTCTCTACATTTCTCTAAAATTTAATTTATTAATCTTATTTTAATTCACCATCCTCTTCTCTTAATTAGGTTTAACTATTGTAGGATTAATCTTTATCCTTACAAGTATGTCTCTCTTTCCCCTTTTATCTAATTAAACTACATAATCTACCTAATATTTTCTAACATGGGAAGGGTAGAGTTTTTAAGGTAACCTATTTTATTTCTTCCTATGATCCTCTTAACCCAAGTTTTATTTTTGATTTAATTACCTCGGTTTCTAGCATCATTTACCCTTGATGTAAATTTACCTAGTTTTCATTTCTTGATTATATATATCAATTAATTTATTTTTAATGATTCCAAAGGTGTCAAATTTGGTTGTGCCCTTCAAGAACTTCCCTTGAAGTTCCAAGGGTGCCATGCCTAACAATTTATTTGTGATGCCAAGGGTGCCAACTTTGGTCGTGCCCTTCAAGAACTTCCCTTGAATTTCCAAGGGTGCCACGCCTAACAATTTATTTGTGATGCCAAGGGTGCCAAGTTGGTCATGCCCTTCAAGAAATTCCCTTGAAGTTCGAAGGGTGCCACACCACTTGCCCTTCAAGCATTCAGTGACTACGAGGGGAAAGTATAGGTGCAACGTCATAGACCACTATCATCTTTTATGTTGCCTGCTATAGTGAAACTAATGGTGTCGGGGATCAAGGAGTCTGCCTTGATGCGCGCCCTCCAGTAAAATCCTCATGAACGAATCAATCTTTAGGACTTGCCCTCATGACATCATGATCTTCAAGGCGAAGGTGTTTCAAGCTTTCTAGCCCAAGTCACGGCGGGAGTGCTAGTGGGTGAGATCAAGGACACTGTCCCACCCCTCCCATGTAGTTCCATCCACTGGTACAACCCCATCACCCATATGTGAGTCATTCGGCCAAGCAACTAATCTGTGCCTGCAACCATTAACATATCATCAGAATATAGATAAACATATATAGCAGGTTTCAAAATCGACTTAGAATTTCAAAGATAAAATAGTATAAATTTCCATCGACCCAAGTGTCATCAACTCGTCATATGCGAGTGCCTCTGATGGTTTCCTACCATACTCAATAATCATCAGTAACAAGGTTTCTCAATGTTAGTCATTGTCATAATAGCATCATTAACATCACTTAGTCATTCGCATCATTGCTCATTGTGAACCAGAACTAATGCAAGTAGGTAACCTAGGGGCACATCCATCATGGCTATCATCATTATAACATCAATGGAAACATACCTATCCATCAAAGTTATCATCATCATGATATCAATAAAGAGCATACGTATCCTTTACTGCTATCATCATCATGAATTCAATAGAGACCAAACATAACCATTTATGCTACAATCATCATAGTATCAATAGAGGACATGCATAACCATAAATGCTACAATCATCATAATACCAATAGATATACCTAACCATTAATGCTATCTTCATCATAATATCAATGGAGAACATACATAAACATCACAACCACTAATATCACAACCACTAATAATAGAGTCATATGTCCGGATCCTCAACCTGAGGTCCTCAAAGAATGAAGTGTGGGCCTTAGGGCTAAATAAATGTTAATGACATATCATTGCCAGTCAACTAGAGCGGGGCACTACACTGAGTTTAGAGGAAAATCAGAAGGATTCGGTCACTAGTTTCTCACATCAGGTAAACCTGAGAGTGACCCTGTCATCACAATTGCTTGCACAACTCAGTCAGCATTCGATTTTGGCTCTCTGGTTACTCGCACAACTCGATAAGGGAGCGACTTTGGGTCTTTGCAGATTCGATGCTAGAGTCGCACACATAGATACCTCCTAGGATCGACTCTGCAATTACAGTTGCTCGCATATTGTATTCATGAGAGTGACCCAAAAGTTTCAGTCGCTCATAGACAATGTTGATGAGGGAGACCCAGTTCAGATATAGGGCTATGACATCTTGGCAATATTTGGCTTCAATGATCTGGTAGATCTGGGTTTCTTTATTGTTATAACAAATCTGTAGATCTGTAGATATGGTTCATTATTATCCATTGCAAATCATAACTATTGAGCTCATTGTACTCTTTGCTGAAATATTTTTATGACGATATACTATAGAAGAATATTTTAAAGGGCTCCCCCTAGTGGGGTTTTTCCTTGGTCTTGGACCAATCTGCTATCTCTTATGGTTGTGATGTTGTCTTCTCTATCACTGCATATATTTTTCTTTCTTCAGTTATGTTTATGATTGATTATACTGCTAACAAATTGGATGCATTGTTAATGAAACGATAAATTTGGCTAAAGTAACTGATACAACATCTAACAATTTGAAAATTTAACATGGCACCAAAGCTAAGGTGAAAGTCAAGCCCAAGAGAAGACAAGCTTTAAAGCCCTATCCATCAGAAAGAAGATCTCGTATTCAAGGTCAAGATGTTGTCCTCTACCTTCAAGAATCATAAAAAGTTGGGTGATGCATCAAACTTTGTTGCATGTAAAGTTAGATTGGAGATCATAGCTGACAATAATGATGTGCTGGAATACATTCAAGGAAGGATGTCTGAGCCTCTAGAAAATTATTTCACTTCTCTCAAGAACAAGTACAAGAAAGGTGAGTCTAAAGCAAAGCAAATTATAGTTGATGGTTTACAAGATCATTTACTTGCTTATGTTGGGAATTTGCGAAATTTTAAAGATATGTATGAAAAGATAGCCGCCATATGTGAAGTGAACAACTTGAATGAAATCATCACTTTGAAAGATCAACTCAAGGAAACTAACATGAACAAGGTGGAAACGGTTGAATCCTACATTATGAGGATCTCTCGCCTTAGAGATCAAATTTAGAGGGTTGGAGAAAATGTGTCTGACAGAGAGTTAGTAGTTGTGACTCTTAGAGGTGTCCCTCCTATTTGGTAAATCTTCATTATGACAATTAGCAACAACAATTTCCTTCCGACATTTGATGAAATTGTTGGAAAGCTCACTCAAGAAGGGTCAAGGATGATTGCAAGAGGAAGTATTCAAAATCATGAAGAGGGAGAGCCCATTTCTTATATCTCTTGTGATAAAAGGAAAAGGAAAAAGGGGATCCATCAAGGAAGCCTCCTTCTTAGAATTAAAAAGGAAGACATAAAAAATCATCTCATGTTGAATGCTTCAATTGTCATAAGATAGGTCACTATGCTCGTGACTGTCTAGAAAGGAACAAGAGAAATCACTACAACACTAGAGGCAATTTCAATAACAAAAGAATAAAGGACTATTAAAAGAATAACCATGACAGGAGGTATGAAAGAAGAATAAGAGACTCCTCAAGTGACTGTCGTCCTCCTCAAAAGAAATCGAAGGCTCCCAAGTATGAAATTAATGTTGTAAATAAATCTGAATACATTCTCATTTCTTCTCTTACTAGTTCTTCTCCACCGTATTCATGGGACAATTGGTTGGTTGATAGTGGGGCCACTCATTATGTCTCTAGGTCAGGCCATGTACTAGTCACTGGGAACATATGCCACTGACACATCTTTGCAAGACACTCCTCAGGACCACCACATACATAGAATCTTACCTAAGTATCCCTCTAAACCATCACCTAAATAAGTCCTCTCTAATATGGTAGAGAGGGAGACTAAGCTAAATATCATTCCTGGAGACAACTCTACTCATCTCGTGAAAGGTTTTGGGTCCGTCAAATTTCAGCTAAATTTTGGGGAATCAATTCTGCTACATGATGTAATGTATGTACCCAGATTAATGAAGAATATGGTATTTGTATCTGAATTGGAAGACAAAAGGATGAGGGTTTCATTCATCAAAGGTAAAGTTCTAACTTGGCCCACTGATTTGCCTATGAGGGATGCCTTTACACTAGGATCGTTCATAATACCAATCATTTGAGCGAATTATGGCACCACAGACTGGATCATATTCATTATGATGCACTTCTGAAATTGAAGGAATTGGTCTCTAGTATTCCCGATGTTCAAACTCATCATGATGGAGTTTGCCTAGGTTGTGCAAGTGGAAAGAAAACAAGGGAACCATTTTCCCTCAAGTAAGAAAAAATCTCATGACATCCTTCATCTCATTCATTTTGATATATGTCATTTGATGCCTGTACATTCTATTGGTGGTCATCTTTACTACATTACCTTTATCGACGACTTCTCAAGAAATACATGGATATATTATCTTAAGCACAAGGATGAAGCCTTTGAAACATTCAAGGAATTCAAATCCTTGATCGAAAATCAATCAGGAAAGAGAATCAAAGTCTCCAGGTCTGATAATGGAGAAGAATACATGTCAAAATAATTCATAGCATTTTGCAAGAAAGACAGAATCAAGAAGGAAACAATTGTGCCATATACTCTTGAACAAAATGGTCTAGCCAAAAGAAAGAACACGTCTATATTAGAAGCTTCTTGTGCTATGCTACATGATTAGAAGACACCAAAGTTCCTTTGGGCTGAAGCGACATCTACTTATGTATATGTTCATAATAGGGTGCCTCATCAAGCATTAGAAAACAATACCCCTAAAGAAATATTCATAGGCACTAAGCCTGATATCATTCATCTTCATGTATTTGGATGCCCAGTATATTTTCATGTACTGAAAGACAAAAGGAAAAAACTAGAAGCTACTGGAAGAAAAGGTATGTTTGTGGGTTATTGTGAAAATTCTAAAGCATATAGAATTTATATTCCTGGTTAGAGAAAGGTCGAAATTAGTAGGGACATAAAATTTGATGAAGATGCAGCTCTTGGTAAAGAAAGAGATCTTCCTCCACCTCCTCCTCCCAAGGAAGAGAATGATGACTGGGATATTCGGGATGGTCCATCTGCACCTGAGTCCAATATGGTTGATGATCCCATAGAGCCTATGGATATGTTAGATCCTCCTCCAAGTGATCCTCCCTCCAAGAAGAGATTGCTTTGGCTTCGTGATACTTTACAGGATACTGAAAGAAATGTCCACATTCGCAGATCATACAAAGAAAAGAAACAACCATGCAGGTATTCGAGATATTTTTCTGCTATGAGTATTATGATTCAAGTCAAACCATCTTCATTCAAAGAAGTTGTAAAAGAACAAGTTTGGAAGGATGATATGGCTGAAGAATATGAATCAAATATGAAAAATGATGTTGTACCTATACCGAAAGGGAAGTCTGTTGTGACTTCAAAATCGCTATTTAAAATCAAACATGGAATTGATGGTAGCATTAAGAAATATAAAGCAAGGCTTGTGGCTCGAGGCTTCTCTCAGAAAAAGGGAGAAGATTATGATAACATATTTTCTCCTATAGCTCGATATACAACCATCTGTTCTATAGTTTCCCTTGTTGCAAATCAGATATGGACTCTTCATCACATAGAAGTAAAGACTACATTTCTTCATGGCATGTTACATGAAGAAGTGTGTGTTGAACACCCACAAGGATTCGAAGTGGAAGATTGAAGAACTCATGTTTGCAGGTTGAAGAAGGCATTGTATGGTTTGAAGCAAGCTCCCCGAGCTTGGTATGCATGTATTGACAATTACTTAGTAAAGCCGAGATTCACAAGAAGCAACGTTGATCCCAACCTCTACTTCAAGGTTGTCCAAGGTATGCCATTAATTTTGGTTTTATATGTTGATGATCTATTTTTGACAGCTAGTGAGCCGCTGATGATCGAATGTAAGAGGAATCTAGCCTCAGAGATTGAGATGAAAGACCTTGGTCTCATGCACTACTTTTTTGGTCTTGAAGTGTGGAGAAAGCCTAGTAAGATTTTCCTTTCACAAGAAAAATACATTGTAAAGTTGCTGGAAAGATTTGGAATGACTGAGTGTAAATCTATGGTCACTCCAATGGAAATGAACTTCAATAAATTATGTGGATATTCTACAGGAGCAGACTTAGAAAATCCATCTTAGTACAGATAATTAACTGGGGCTCGAATGTTCCTTGTGCACACTCGTCCAGACATATGCTATGTAGTAAACACTTTGATTCAATTCATGACTGAGCCCCACCACTCACATTGGGTAGCTGCTAAACACATTGAGATATTTGAGGTATTATGCAGAAAATGTTCAACTTCATGGATACACTGATGCTTATTGGGACGAAAATGTTATCAACAAAAAGAGTACATTGGGATGTTGCTTTAGCCTTGGATCTTCCATGATATCCTAGATGAGAAGGAAACAAAATTTTGTAGCAATGAGCACAGTCGAAGCAGAATACATTGCTGCTAGCATCACTAGCTGTGAAGCAGTCTGGTTGAGAAACCTCTTTGGAGAGCTACTTGAGCAGGTCCTAGATACTATAATGATATATTGTGACAACAAGAGTGGGATCCGTTTGGCAGAAAATATTGTGTTTCATGATAAGTCCAAGCATATTGAGATTCAATATCAATTCATTCGAGACATGATACAGATAGGAGTTGTCAAGCTCCATCACATATCGACAAATGAACAAATTGTAGATATTCTCACAAAGGCAATACCCAAGAGAAAGTTCTTGGTCGTCAGAGAGCAGATTGAAGTAATGGATGTTTCCCCTCCACATAAGGGGCAACACTGATCGAGAACATTGAGCCAAATCTTCCCCCCTGTTTGAGCTCCCAGGGTGAGGAATTAAGGTAAAAGTGCTCCTAGGATTGAGGGAGCTCTAGACAATAGGGCACCCCCCTACTTGTTACCCATATGGTTGAGGGTTTTACTGCCCTGTCTGGTCTTTGCAAAGTATACCCAGGTTGGCATCATACCCACAAGCAAGGCTTATTGGGAATTTTACTCCTCGTTTGGCCAATGAGTTGAGGGTGTGCTTGGGGTGTACAACCCAAGACAATTATGATGCAGGTGTTCTACCACATGACTTCTAAGAGTCATTGTTGGGAAGATCGGTACACAATAGGATTCTGGGTTGAGGGTAAAGCTCCCCATTGAAATGTCAGTTTGAGGGTAAAGCTCCCCAATGAGATTCCAGGGTTAAGGGTTTACTCCCTTGTATGATGAGTTATCCTATTTCTATATAAGGGTGGAAGCTATTTCTCCCCAATTCTTCTTCTAGATCTGATAAAGTTTTAGCAGATAGAGTTGAGCAGAGACTGACAGATATTGAAAGGTGGAATTCTTCCGAATTGAGAGCAAGTGTTAATTTTTTTCAACTAGGGTCAAATTCCACATTGTACAAATCAGATGATAAAGTTAATATGTGATTTAAATTCCTCTTTTCAAGAGGACCAAAAATTACCTAAAGATCACCTAATTCGGTTAACCAGAAATTAAGTTTTGAATTATTTTATTCATGTATACATTATGGAATGGGTCAGCCCTAACAACATGAGTAACTACTTGGGTCAATCTTAACCCCAAGTTAACCCTTAGGAAAAACTATAAAAGGAAGTGACCTCAAGTTCATTTGATCACATCATCATCATCATCATCTTTCTATTCTTCTATTTGGTTTTGGCCCGCACCGGTTCATCGACAGAAGTTTGTATCGAGTCCAAAATTACAAGTGAAAGGTTCGCTCTGGGTTAGGGTTTTCTGGATCTCATTCGCTGGCACATAATTGAATTTTTTCTTCCTCGGTCGTAGGCATGGAGTAGGCCAGAGAGAGAATTTGGATATTTGGTCACTCAGAGACATTTAGGTAAGAGCAACAGATTGGAAGGATCCAGTCCGTAGTTGCTCGCATCAGGTAGACCTGAGAGCGACCTTGTCATAATAGTGATTCGCACATCTTAGCTAGGGTGTGACTTTGGCTCTCTAGTTGCTCACATAACTCGATAAGGGAGTGACTTTAGGTCTTTGCAGATTCGATGCAAAAGCCGCACACATAGAGACCTTCTAGGAGAGACTCTATAGTTACAGTCACTCACACACTGTATTCGTGAGAGCAACCTAGAAGTTTCAATCACTCACAGACAGTGTTGATGATGGTGACCCAATTAATATCTGGGTTTCTCTACTGTTATAACATATATATATATATATATATATATATATATATATATATATATATATATAGATCTAGTTCATTGTTATCTGTTGCAAATCATATGTGTTGAGCTCATTGTACTCTCCGCTGAAATCTTTTTATGATGATCTACTATAGAAGAAGATTTGAAATGGTTTCCCCTTAGTGGGGTTTTTCCTTTGTCTTGGACCAATCTTCTATCTCTTATGATTGTACTATTGTCTTCTCTATCATGATATATATTGTTCTTTCTTCAGTTAGATTTATGATTGATTATACTGCTAACAAATTGGATGCATTGTTAATGAAAAGATAAATTAAGCTAAAGTAATTGATACAACATTGAACAATCTGAAAATTTAACAACTCCTAAGTCAAACTTCCATCTGTAGTGGGATTAATCCATTCTTCTTCCTTCGTTTTGATCTGATAGATATTATCAATTTCATCCACGTTATATTCCCCTTTGACAGGCTCTGTATACCTCGCCCTTTCTGATGGATCCAATGGAAAAATAACCCTCATATTATTGCTTTCAAATATCATTTTCCTTTTCTTTAGATTAATTATAGCCATGTTAGCAAACGCCCAATCCAATCCAAGCAACACAGGGTAAGGATTACTATCATCTACTATCTCAGTCACTTCAAAGTCAGTGGTAGTGCGCACTCCATTGATGTCCACTGTGACATTAGACAACCTTCCTAGGGGTAAGAGTTTCTGTCGATTTTCCATCTTCAACTTAATAGTCGACCATTGTACCTTCGGCTTACCCATCGATTCACAAGTTTGTTTTGGAAGGACATTGGCATTAGATCCAAGATCTAAGATAACTTGATCCATGTCATACTCTCCAATATGCATTGTAAGACTCATTTCTTTCCCCAATTTCTTCTTGTGTCTATGTAGATTATTCACCACGCACATCTGGCTCTGTGGTACCTCCTTAGAAGTACAAGTGTTTATCAGTTCCTGTAATCCATCCACAGCCTTTTGATTCCTCAACAACTTCATGCACTTCTATAGAAAATACTTCAAGACATTTAGATCCACCTCATGTGTCACAACCGGTACTATCTCACAGTTATCCTTCTGAGTCGGTTGCGTGGTAGAGGTCGAGGCCCCATCATCTATAAAGCTTCACCTCACCTCCATGAATGCTTGATTTTCCTTCAAGGTATCAAATGTAGCAGATTTTTCAGTATTTTTGCTTATTCATGTAGTTTCAACTTCCTTTTTCCCATCAACCTTATCATTCCCAGTCGCAGTTCCACTTCATGTTACAATGTTGATGCACAATTGATCTTCTCTTGGCTTAGCTGTCATCATTTGGACATTTGCTATAGGTTGCTGGCTTCTTTTCTCCCACATCTTCACAATAAGGATGAGACATTATTCTATCACAGGATCAAAATACTTACTGTAATTGCAGGTTGTCATCACATTCTAATAGTCTCTTGCGAAGTCTCTTGCCTGTCCACAGTTATAACAGATAATCTAGCCTTGTCCTCTACCAGCTCCTCCTCCTTGTCCTTGAAATCCTCCTCGACCAACATTCTGGCCTTTCTCTTCATGTGTGTGTCCTTCGGCTTGCAGTATATAACTATTAGCAATGCGCTCCATCATTAAGTCATAACTTCGAGAATTTTTCTCATCATGGCCTACTAATCTATAAAAGTTACAAAACATCTACTCTGGGGTCTGTGTATATTTCTATAATAGGTAGCAGTCTTTAGAGGATGCTGAGCTCACATCCTACAAATCTCGCACCACATACCTGAATTTACTGGATTAGGTGCTCCACTTGCAATATAATCTCTGAACACGAGACATTGATCCTTATAATAAACTTCTACTTTGCATTTTGTACACCACACTTCTGATCTTTCTGGTCTGACTTCTTTACCCTTCTTCAAATCACACAATTCCAGGGTCAACATAGCTAGCTGATTCTATATTTGTTGTACTCCTGTGTGAGTATATCCAACCAGCGAAGCCTCCAGCTTCATCGCAATCTCCAATGCTTCAACTTGCATCGTGATCTTTTGTTGCATCAATGGTAACCTAATATGTGGCAGTAGCACAAATATAAATCATTCCTTATGTTGTTGTGGGCATATCTCAAAGCTCACTTGACCCATAAAAACCTTGAATCATTGATCCAACTCCTACACAAATTCAGTTGGTGCCTGTTTGATTTCTTTCAACTCTTTGATGCACTGTGATTCAGATTTTGGCTTCTTGAACTCTACTACCAAGGCTTTCTTAATTTCATAAAACGTATCATTCAGCTCACTCTCGGAGTATTTCATATACCACGTCAGCTCCCTCTCCCTCAACATCTTGACGAGTTGTGCCTTCTTTACATCATCATTATTAATCTGTCCTATTTTCCATACTGCATCAACTACAAACCAAAATTGGTCAAGGTCCTCTAATCCTAGTCCTCTAAAGACAAGTAGCTGAATTTCATATCCATTCTTCTTCTTGGGGGGCTAAGTGGATGGGGAGGTGGAGGTGGAGATGTAAGGGAAGTATGGGGAAGGGGATGGGGTGTGAGCGTGGTCGATGAATGGAGAATCCCAAAGACGCCCTGATTCTTCTCAGCTCTTGACTTTGACGCACCCTCAGGATAGGTGGGAGAATACCACGGGGTTGTAGGGTTACTTATTTCTTCTTCACTCTCAGATCCTAATAGAGGGCTATAGTCAGTCTCAATAAAATTCTTTGGATTTGTTCTATATCATTTTCCACTTCGCGTAGCTCCTTGTTCTAGCTTACTTCTTCTTTGACCAAATATTAATCCGGTTGCATCTGTAGAATCCCCTTTTCACACAATAACATCTTAAACCAGAGCTTCAGAGAATTCAAGAACTTACCTCGTGGTCCTTTGAAGAATATTTATTTAGCTTTGTTATAGAACACAATTTTGTCAATCACGAACTCAGTGATAAATCCTCCCAGAATTCTATCGATCCAGAAATCAACAACCCTTGAGATAATGTTATCGATTCTCTTGAGCCGCTGTATCAAATTAGAGTTCCACTCCTTAGGTTCTTCACCTTTGAATCAGGTCTTATGCTCAGCTAACTTAGATATCCACTCAAGCAATTCAATGTGGAACGAACCAAAGAAAATCTCGTATTGATCTTCAAATATATATCTCTGCAACCAAGCTTCAGTTGATAAACGCGGGTTTCTGTTCTCTTTCTCTCTGTTCGACCCAATCTTGGAGTTCTTTCTTCAACGGACGCCAAATCATATCCATTTAAGAAGTTCCTAGTCCCGAAAACATAACCATTTGTTGGTCTGAGTGCGTTGCGCACCAACAAAACCCTCAACTACTGGTCCTTTCAAAAATGACCTGCAAGCAGATTGCAGTCTCACCCGAAGTAGTTATGGGAGGCTGCAGAACTAGGATTCTACAACCGAAGAGATATCTGTGTAGTGGTGTCGTGTGTTTACTTCTACTCTATATTGATCATATAACTTCTCATGCATAAGAACTTCGCACAGACGATAAATTTAACAGAATCACATTAAATCCATAAACTATAACAAATAACAATATATCTTATAGTTCTTCGCATATTTTAGTGAGAAACATACATAACGATACTAACAACAAAAAAGACTGAACACAAAAAGATATACAGTTCTTCGCCAAAAATTCTTCTTTATTAATATAAATCTTCAATACAATTACATCTTCGACTTGCGCACCCAAATGTAGGTGGTCTACGTACTCAGCTGCAAACTCTTCTAGGCCTTTGCGCACTTAGCTATGGAGCCTTCCCCAAAACTACAGACTACAGACGAGAATACAGAGATTCAATTCACTTATGATATTACCTCCTACGATTACAAAGTATTACATCTCCCTAAATATATTTAATCTTTACAAGAAACATGGTTTACATACCATGTGTTACACAAAATATTGTCACCATGACTATTTGCAGTCAGTATGGGTCTATCATCACTTATACTGTCCTCCTAAGCAAGTCTCAGACCTCATCTCTTCATGTCAAGCTTTGAAAATGAGAGAAAGACATTAAAAATCAACAAAGCTCTGGTTCCGCACTTTCTCTCACTGTTGCCTACGGTCCCGCACCTCGTGTTCACATTACCTGCGGACATGCCCGCTCTGTCTCTAAATGAGTGGGTGCGGACCCCTGTGAAAGTCAAAAAGGCGCAAGTTTATTCTAAAAAACTCACTTTGGGTTAATTATAGATGATTCTAGAAGGAATTTTGATGTGGATGGTTCGCTCTTAGGTGGTTCATGCATCCCAAAAGAGAAGGAGCTAATCCCTTGATGAGAGGGGCTATCCCTTTGAAGGAGGGCTTTATCCCTTTGAAGGAGGACCTAGTAACTTCCCTCCATTGCACTATAAATTAAGGCATTGGGCTGGTTGCTAGGGAGGTTAGAAGCTGAACATTTTTTAGGGTAAATGCTGGTGAAATTGAGACTTCCTAGTTAAGCTTGAGAGGAGAGATCACATACCTTTTTGGCTTCATTGGGAAGAGAGTGAAACCTATCAAAGTAGAGGAGACTTCTTGCTGGACCCTGGGAGGAGCTTGTACAACATCAAAGCACCAAGGTTGTAAAGTTCTTCTTTGATTAAAGTTAATACAATCAGATTCATTTTTCTCAACAAATTGTCTTATGTGATTTGTTTCATGAATTCCTTGATCATCATGATAAGTATGCTTTATTATATTGGATTTTCAGGTGCTATTTAATTTGTGTGCTTGTTTGTGTTTGTAGATTCTCTACAAGGGAGCTCATTTGGATCAACGGAGCAAGGCTTCCACAAACTTGCATTGGACCCAAGGTAGGCCTAAAACACTTGTTTGCCTTTGTTTATAAATTGCATATTTAGAGAAAGATAGAATTTGATTGGTTTTCTTGTCGCTAGATATCATTAGATACTAGGGAGGTCAGTCTTGTCCGTAAGAATGAACCATTCCATGTGACACCATGGATCCACAAAACAACGACTAATACCCGATATTTGTTACAAAAGAAGGGCTTTATCCCATCCCCAAAGCCCTAAAAGTCTGTGGAATGAATATGTCTTCGACATCTCTGTGCGGTTGACTCCTTCTTTTGCGGGGTCTTTTAACCAAAACTTGGACCAAGTTGGGCCATGCCCAACAAGCCATTTTTTGGTATGAGGGGGGCTTGACCCATGTTTAGAGTGTGTTGCGCATTAACAGAACGCTTAACTACTGGCCCTTTTGTCAATGGCCTGCAAGTAGATCGCAGTCTCACCCAAAGCAGTTATGGGAGGCTGCAGAACGTTAGGGGAATTTTGAGGTCTAAATTGGGTCTCCTAAGAAAATTATAAAATAATGGTGCAAATAATAAAAATAATAATAGATTACATCATCAAATGTTAGAGGGAAAATCGAAAAAACTATTTTTTCAGCTAGTATTTTCAACTTATATCCTAATGGGTTTACTCAAATTTCGAGCGGAAACACTCGTTGGATGGAGAATTTCATTCTTCATCCAAGCAGTACTCATGTTGCATACTTTTGATGGAACCCGCTACATCAAAATGATAAATACATGAAAAACGTTATTTCAATCACATTTTTCATGAAGGTATGAAACATGGGTAATCCTTATATGAGGAATCAAACTTTTCATCCAAATAGTACTCCTGCTCAAAATTTTAGTAAAACCTTAGGGAAATAAGTTGAAAATACAATTTGCAAAAGTAGTTTTATTAATTTTTAATCTTTTTACTTTTTTACTCCAAAATGATGAATCATCCCCCATGGTTGACATCATCATCTTGAATCCTATTGGTTCTTATAAAGTTTATTTTCGTTGTACATTTTTATTAGGAGGCCCATTTTAGACCTCAAAATTCCCCTAATGCCAGGCTTCTACAACCGAAGGAATATTTGCAAAGTGGTATCGTGCATTTACTTCTACTCTATATTGATCGTATAACTTCACATGTATAAGAAATTCGCACATATGATTAATTTAACAAGATCACAATAAACCCATAAAATCTAACAAATAAAAATATATCATACCGTTCTTCGCATAGTTCAGTGAAAAACATAGATAACGATACTAATAACAAAAAAAACTAAACACAGAAAGATATACAATTCTTCGCCAAAACTTCTTCTTTTTTAATACAAATCTTCAATACATATATGTCTTCGACTTACACACCCAACTATAGGTGATCTGGGCACTCAGCTGCAGACTCTTCTAGTCCTCCACGCACTCAACTGCGGATCCTTCCCCAAAACTACAAACTACATACGCAAATACAGAGATTCAATTCACTTATGATATTACCTCCTACGATTACAAAATATTCCATCTCCTTAAATACATTTCATCTTTGCAAAATCCATGGTCCAGATACCATGGATCCATAAAACAAGGAATAATACCAAATATCTGTTACAAAATAAGGGCTTTATCCTATCCCCAAAGACATAAAATTCCACGTGATGAAAATATCTTCACTAGCTCCCCGCAGTCCACTCCTTCTTTTGCGGGGTATTTTACCCAAAACTTGGACCAAGTTGGGCCATGCCCAACAAAAAACATTATAATAAGAACTCAGTTTGTAAGAGAAATATTGCAAAACAATAATACAAGACAAACTCAAGTATTTATTGAAATGGGTAATATACCATAAAGACTACATTGTGAGAAAAATGATGGTTTACTCCATGGCGAAGTTTTGTATTTATATTTTTTACGGGTATCTTTCACCAAGACTACATTATGAGAAGAATGATGGTTTACTCCATGGTGAAATTTTGTATTTATATTTTTTACGGGTATCTTTCACTTGAGAGTCATGCCTCTTATTACCTTTCAAATACCATGGGTCAATACCATGGTTTACAAAATCCATGGGTGAATATAATAATTACGATGGTAAAATTGAAATCATCATGCAATTAGATTTTCACTTTAATACTATGAGTTATTTTGTTTATTATCATGATCCATGGTTTTAACAACCATTGATATAAAAATAATTATTAACTTGGGTAATTATTTTCCACCTAGATCATTCAGTTGTCATTGAAACAAACTCCTTTTTGGATTTTGTTTGTAAAAAGAATCCTTTTTGGCTTTTATTTGTAAAAAAACTCCTTTTTGGCTTTTATTTGTAAAAATTATAAATATCATCTTTGAGTATGAGCTAAGGGTTGCAAATTTTGCAAAAGAAAGGATTTTTTTCGCTACTATAGGAGACTTACTTTGTAGAAAATTGGTTTTCTATTGGACTAGACAAAAGAATTTTTTTATTTTGTAATAGATAAGAGAATTATTCTACAAATCTAATTATGAATAAATATATTTTTCAGTTTTGATCTATGTTAAATTGCAACAATAAAAGGCTTTGTTTGACTTGTGCCTTAGACAAATGGAGAAATTCAAATTTCCACATCAGCGGGATGAGTTGAGTTGCAGATAGTTAGAGTGACATGGCCAAGTCACTCAGTTAAATCAGTGAATTCGAGTTTGTACATATAAGTAGAGTTGTGCATGAGTTGTTTGCTAAAATATAGAAATCTAGTGGAGTTATTGTTAGTTAAACTCAGTTATCTAAGCTCTAGTATATAATAGAGTCAGTAGGAGTTAAGTTGATTATTAGTAATTATTGTTAACTCATTGATCTCTCAGTTAACTGATCAATTTACTAAAAATATCCCTAGTCAGCTTTATATTAGTTGAGTGTACAGGTTTTGCATTAGATAAGGTGATCAATTCCTTCAGTATTTGTGCAAGGAAATATGAAATTCTCCTACTTTCTAGGAGTTAATTCCTTAAGGATTGTGCAAGGAAATAGGAGGGTGGCAGAGGCATATTTTGGCTAAGTGATGGTCAGAGCAGACAGAGCAAGTGAAGATCAGTATTGCAGTGCAGGTGTAGCTTCAAGGATTGAAGTTTTCATTGTAGTATATCCATATTCTCATATGATTTAATACAAAATAGAGAACATTGAGACAAATCTTCCCCCCTATTTGAGCTCCCAGGGTGAGGAATTAAGGTAAAAGTGCTCCTAGGGTTCAGGGAAATCTAGGCAATAGGGCACTCCCCTACTTGTTACCCATAAGGTTGAGGGTTTTACTGCCCTATCTGGTCTTTGCAAAGTGTACCTAGGTTGGCATCATACCCACAAGTAGGGCATATTGGGAATTTTACTCCTCGTTTGGCCAACGAGTTGAGGGTGTGCTTGGGGTGTACAACCCAAGACGATTATGATGTAGGTGTTCTACCACATGACTTCTAAGAGCCATTGTTGGGAATATCAGTAGGCAATAAGATTCCGAGTTGAGGGTAAAGCTCCCCATTGAAATGTCAAATTGAGGGTAAAGCTCCCTGATGAGATTCTAGGGTTAAGGGTTTACTCCCCTGTGTGATGAGTTATCCTTTTGCTATATAAGGGTGGAAGCTATTGCTCCCCAATTCTTCTTCTAGATCCGATAAAGTTTCAGTAGATAGAGTTGAGTAGGGACTAACCGATATTGAAAGGTGGAATTCTTCCTAATTGAGGGGGAGTGTTAATTTTTGTAACTAGGGTCAAATTACACATTGGACAAATCAAATGATAAAGAAAATATGTCATTTAAATTCCTCTTTTTGAGAGGACCAAAAATGACCTAAAGATCACCTAATTCGACTAACTATAAATTAAGTTTTGAATTATTTTATTCATGTATACATTATGGAATGGGTTAGCCCTAACCACATGAGTAACTGCTTGGATCAATCTTAACCCTAAGGAAAAATTATAAAAGGAAGACACCTCAAGTTCATTTGATCACATCATCATCCTCATCTTTCTATTCTTCTATTTTGTTTTGGCCTGCACCAGTTCATCGACAAAAGTTTGTATCAGATCCAAAATTACAAGGGAAAGGTTCGCTCTGCGTTAGGGTTTTCTGGATCTCATTCATTGTAACATACCTAAATTTTTTCTTCCTCGGTCATAGACACAGAGTATGCCAGAGAGCAAATTTGGATCTTTGGTCGCTTGGAGACAGTTAAGTGAGAGCGACTTTGGGTTCAGAGGCAGATTGGAAGGATCTGGTCCCCAGTCGCTTGCATTAGGTAGACCTAAGAGCGACCCTTTCAGCATAGTCACTCGCACATCTCAGCCAGCGTGCAACTTTGGCTCTCTGGTTTCTCACACAACTCGATAAGGGAGCGACTTTGGGTCTTTGCAGATTCGATGCGAGAGCCGCACACATAGAGACCTTTTGGGAGAGACTCTGTAGTTACAATCACTCACACATTATATTCATGAGAGCAACCCAGAAGTTTCAATCACTCACAGACAATGTTGAGGAGGGCGACCCAATTAATATCTGGGTTTCTTTGCTATTATAACATATCTGTAGATCCGTAGATCTAGTTCATTGTTATCCGCTGCAAATCATATGTAGTGAGCTCATTGTACTCTCTGCTGAAATCTTTGTATGAAGATCTACTATGGAAGAAGATTTGAAATGGTTTCCCCCTAGTGGGGTTTTTCCTTGGTCTTGTACCAATCTGCTGCCTCTTATGATTGTACTGTTGTCTTCTCTATCATGGCATACATTGTTGTTTCTTCAGTTATGTTTATGATTGATTACACTGCTAACAAATTGGATGCATTGTTAATGAAAAGATAAATTGGGCTAAAGTAATTGATACAACATTGAACAATCTGAATATTTGACAACTCCTAAGTCAGATTTCCATCTACAAGGGGATTAATCCATTCTTCTTCCTTCGTTGTGATCTAATAGATATTATCAATTTCATCCGCGCTATATTTCTCTTTGACAGGCTCTGTATACCTCGCCCCTTTTGATGGATCCAATGGAAAAATAACCCTCATATTATTGCTTTCGAATATCATTTTCCTTTTCTTTAAATTAATTATAGCCATGTTTGCAAACGCCTAATCCAATCCAAGCAACACAGGGTAGGGATTACTATCATCTACTATCTCAATCACTTCGAAGTCAGTGGTAGTGCGCACTTTATTGATGTCCATTGTGACATTAGACAACCTCCCTAGGGGTAAGATTTTCTGTCGATTTTCCATCTTTAGCTAAATAGTAGACCATTGTACCTTCGGCTTACCCATCGATTCCCAAATCTGTTTTGGGAGGACATTGGCATCAGATCCTAGATCTAAGATAACATGATCCATGTCATACTCTCCAATAGGCGTTGTAAGCCTCATTTCTTTCCCCGATCTCTTCTTGTGTCTATGCAGATTATTCACTATGCAAATCTCGCTTTGTGGTACCTCGTTAGAAGTATAAGATTTTATCAGTTCCTGTAATCCCTCCACAACCTCCTGATTCCTCAACAAATTCATGCATTTCTGTGGAAAAAACTTCAAGACATTCAAATCCACCTCATGTGTCGCAACCGGTACTATCTCACAGTTATCCTTCTAAGTCGGCTGCAAAGTAGAGGTTGAGGCCCCATCATCTATAAAGCTTCACCTCACCTCCATGAATGCTTGATTTTCCTTCAAGATATCAAATGTAGGAGATTTTTCAGTATTTTTCCTTAATCGTGTAGCTTCAGGTTCCTTTTTCCCATCGGCCTTATCATTCCTAGTCTCAATTCCACTTCATGCTACAATGTTGATGCACAGTTGATCTTCTCTTGGCTCAGCTGTCATCATTTGGACATTTGATGTAGGCTGTTGTTTTCTTTTCTCCTACATATTTTCAATAAGTACGAGACATTATTCTATCACATGATTAAAATACTTACAGTAATTTCAGGTTGTCATCATATTCTAACAGTCGCTTGCGAAGTGTCTTACATGTCCATAGTTATAACAGATAATCTAGCCTCGTCCTCAACCAACTCCTCCTCCTCGTCCTCTTTCTCATCCTTGAAATCCTCCTCAACCAATGTTCTTGCCTTGCTCTTCATGTGTGTGTCCTTTGACTTGCAATATATAACTATTAGCAGTGTGCTCCATCATTAAGTCATAACTTCGGCAATTTTTCTCATCATGGCCTACTAATCTACAAAAGTTACAAAAAAACTACTTTGGGGTCTGTATATATTTCTATAATAGGTAGCAGCCTTCAGAGTGATGTTGACCTCGCGTCCTACAAAATTTGCATCACAGATCTGAATTTATTGTATTAGGTGTTCCACTTGCAATATAATCTCTGAACACGAGACATTGATCCTTATAATGACCTTCTGCTTTGCATTTTGTACACCACACTTTTGATCTTTATGGTCTGACTTCTTTACCCTTCTTTAGATCCCACAATTCCAGGGTCAACATAGCTAGCTGATTCTATATCTGTTGTACTCCTACGTGAGCCTCCAACTTCATCGCAATATCCAAAGCTTCAGCTTGCGTTGTGATCTTTTGTTGCATCAATGGTAACCTAATATGTGGTACTAGCACGAATATGAATCATTCCTTATGTTTTTGTGGGGATCTCTCAAAGCTTACTTGACTCATCAAAACCTTGAATATTTTATCCAACTCCCACACAAATTCAGTTGGTGCCCGTTTGATTTCTTTCAACTCTATGATGCACTGCAATTTTGATTTTGCCTTCTTGAACTCTACTACCAAGGATTTCTTAATTTCATCAAACGTAGCATTCAACTTAGTCACGGAGTATTTCATATGCCATGTCAGCGCCCTCTCCCTCAACATCGTGACGAGTCGCGTCTTCTTGACATCATCATTATTAATATGTCCTGTTGTCCATACTCCATCATCTATGTATCAAAATTGGTCAGGGCCCTCTGATCCTAGTCCTCTAAAGATAGGTAGCTTAATTTCATTAGCCATTCTTCTTCTTGGGGGGCTAGGTGGATAGGGAGGTGGAGGTGGAGATGTAGGGGAAGTTTGGGGAGGGGGATGGGGTGTGAGGGGGGTGGATGAATGGGGAATCCCAAAGATGCCCTGATTCTTCTTAGCTCTTGATTTTGACGCGCCCTCAGGATGGGTGGGGGAATACCACGGGGTTGTAGTGTTACTTATTTCTTCTTCGCTGTCAGATCCTAACATAAGGCTATAATTAGTCTCAATAAAATCCTTTGGATTTGTTCTATATCGTTTTCCACTCCACGTAGCTCCTAGTTCAATATTATTTCTTCTTTGACCAAATATTAATCTGGTTGCATTCGTAGAATCCCCTTTTCACATAATAACATCTTAATCCAGAGCTTCAGAGAATTTAAGAACTTACCTCGTGGTCCTTTGAAGAATCTTCATTTAGCTTTGTTATAGGACACAATTTCGTCGATCACGAACTCAGTGATAAATCCTCCCAAAATGCTATCGATCCAAAAATCAACAACCCTTGAGATATTGTTATCGATTCTCTTGAGCTGCTATATCAAATTAGGGTTCCACTCCTTAGGTTCGTCACCTTTGAAACAGGTCTTATGCTCAGCTAACTTAGATATCCACTCAAGCAATTCAATGTGGAACGAACCAAAGAAAATCTCGTATTGATCTTCGAAGATATATCTCTGCAACCAAGCTTCAGTTGATAAACACGGGTTTCTGTTCTCTTTTTCTACAAATTCTCTTTCTTTCTATTCGACCCACTCCTGGAGTTATTTCTTCAAAGAATGCTAAATCATATCCATTTAAGCAGTTCCCGGTCCCGGCAACAGAACTATTTGTTGGTCTGAGTGCGCTACACACCAACAAAACCCTCAACTACTAGCCCTTTCGAAACTGACCTGCAAGCAAATTGCAGTCTCAGAAGAGGCAGTTATGGGAGGTTGCAGAACCAGGATTCTGCAACCGAAGGGATATCTGCGTAGTGGTTTTGTGTGTTTACTTCTACTCTATATTGATTGTATAACTTCTCATGCATAAGAACTTTGCACAAAGGATTAATTTAAAAGAATCACATTAAACCCATAAACTATAACAAATAACAATATATCTTACACTTCTTCACATATTTCAGTGAAAAACATACATAACAATACTAACAACAACAAAGACTAAACACATAAAGATATACAGTTCTTCACCAAAAATTCTTTATTAATACAAATCTTCAATACCTATACGTCTTCGACCTGCACACCCAGGTGCAGGTGGTCTGTGCACTCAGCTACAAACTCTTCTAGGCCTCCACACACTCAACTGCGGAGCCTTCCCCAAAACTACAGACCACGAAAGGGAATAAAAATATTCAATTCACTTATGATATTACCTCCTATGATTACAAAGTATTGCATCTCCCTAAATATATTTAATATTTACAAAAAACATGGTCCACATAACATGGATCCACAAAACAATGACTAATGCTCGATATCTGTTATAAAATAAGGGCTTTATCCCATCCCCAAAGCCCTAAAAGTCTATGCGAAGAATATGTCTTTGACAACTCTGTGTGGTTCGCTCCTTCTTTTGTGGGGTCTTTTACCAAAAACTTGGACGAAGTTGGGCCATGCCCAACAAGCCATTTGTTGGTCTGAGGGGGGCTTGACCCACGTTTAGAGTGTGCTGCGCATTAACAGAAGCCTTATCTACTGGCCCTTTCGACAATGACCTGCAAGTAGATCACAATCTCACCCAAAGCAGTTGTGGGAGGCTGCAAAACATTAGGGGAATTTTGAGGTCTAAAATGGGTCTCCTAAGGAAATTATAAAATAATAGTGCAAATAATAAAATAATATTATATTACATCATCAAATTTTAGATGGAAAAAAGAAAATCTATTTTTTCAACTCGTATTTTCAACTTATATCTCATTGGATTTACTCAAATTTCGAGCAGAACACTCGTTGGATGGATAATTTCATTCTTCATCCAAATAGTACTCACGTTGCATACTTTCGATGGAACCTGCTACATCAAAAATGAGAAATACATGAAAACACGTTATTGCAAGCACATTTTTCATGTATTTCTCATTTTTCATGTTGCAGGGTCCATCGAAGGTATGCAACATTGGTAATACATAGATGAGGAATCAAAATTTTCATCCAAATAGTACTCCTGCTCAAAATTTGAGTAAAACCTTACGGAGATAAGTTGAAAATACGAGTTGAAAAAGTAGTTTTATTATTTTTTAATCTTTTTACTTTTTTACTCCAAAAATGGTGAATCATCCCCCATGGTTGACATCATCATCTTGAATCCTGTTGGTTCTTATAAAGTTTATTTTGGTTGTACATTTTTCTTAGGAGGCCCAATTTAGACCTCAAAATTCCCTTAATGCCAGGCTTCTACAACCGAAGGGATATCCACAAAGTGGTGTCGCGCATTTACTTCTACTCTATATTGATCATATAACTTCGCATGTATAAGAACTTCACGCATATGATTAATTTAACATAATCGCAATAAACCCATAAACTCTAAAAAATAAAAATATATCGTACCGTTCTCCGCATAGTTCAGTGAAAAACATACATAACAATACTAACAACAACAAAAACTGAACACATAAAGATATACAATTCTTCACCAAAACTTCTTCCTTTCTAATACAATTCCTCAGTACATATATGTCTTCAACCTATGCATCCAGCTACAGATTATCTGGGCACTAAGTGCAGACTCTTCCAGGCGTCCATGCACTCAACTGCGGACCCTTCCCCAAAACTACAAACTACAGATGCAAATATAGAGATTCAATTCACTTATGATATTACCTCCTACAATTACAAAATATTCCATCTCCTTAAATACATTTCATCTTTGCAAAAACCATGGTCCACATACCATGGATCCATAAAACAAGGACTAATACCCGATATCCATTACAATATAAGGGCTTTATCCCATCCCCAAAGCCATAAAATTCTGCGTGATGAATATATCTTCGTCAGCTCCCCGTAGTCCGCTCCTTCTTTTGCGGGGTATTTTACCCAAAACTTGGACCAAGTTGGGCCATGCCAAACAAAAAAAATTATAATAAGAGCTCAATGTGTAAGAAAAATATTGCAAAAAAATAATACAAGAGGAACTCAAGTATTTATTGAAATGGGCATATACCATAAAGACTACATTATGAGAAAAATGAAGGTTTACTGCATGGTGAAGTTTTGTATTTATATTTTTTACGGGTATCTTTCACCGAGAGTCATGCCTCTTGTTACCTTTCAAATACCATGGGTAAATACCATGGTTTACAAAATCCATGGGTGAATATCATAATTACGATGGTAAAATTGAAATCATCATGCAATTATATTCTCACTTTAATACTATGAGTTATTTTGTTTATTATCATGCATTATCCATGGTTTTAACAACCATTGATATAAAAGTAATTATTAACTTGGGTAATTATTCTCCAACTGGATCATCCAACTCTAAAATTAGATCTTAAAATCCTCATTGAGTTGTCATTGAAACAAACTCATTTTTGGATTTTATTTGTAACAAAACTCCTTTTCGGCTTTTATTTGTAAAAATTATAAATATGATCTCTGAGTATAAGCCAAGGGTTCCAAATTTTGCAAAGGAAAGGATTTTTTCCCTAGCGTAGGGGACTTTCTTTGTAGAAAATTGGTTTTCTATTGGACTAGACCAAAGAATTTTTTTATTTTGTAATAGATAAGAGAATTATTCTACAAATCTAACTATGAATAAATATATTTTTTAGTTTTGATCTATGTTAAATTGCAACAATAAAAGGCTTCATTTGACTTGTGCCTAAGTCAAATGGAAAAATTGGAATTTCCACATCAGCGGGATGAGTTGAGTTGCAGCTAGCTAGAGTGACATGGCCAAGTCACTCAGTTAAATCAATCAATTCGAGTTTGTAGGCTATAAGTAGAGTTTTACATGAGTTGTTTGCTAGAATATAGAAATCTAGTGGAGTTATTTTTAGTTAAACTCAGTTATCTGAGCTCTAGTATATAATAAATTCAGTAGGAGTTAAGTTGATTAGTAGTAATTATTGTTAACTCATTGATCTCTCGGTTAAATGATCAATTTACTAAAAATAGCCCTAGTCATGCATGGAATTTGAATTTCTTAGTTGAGGTGGAGGAAAAGGAACATTGTAATTATCAACCGTATACTAGTTGAGTGTACAAGTTTTGCGTTAGATAAGGTGATAAATTCCTTTAGGATTTGTGCAAGGAAATAGAAAATTATCCTATTTTTTAGGAGTTAATTTCCTTAAGGATTGTGAAAGGAAATAGGAGGGAGGCAGAGGCATATTTTGGCTAAGTGATGGTCAGAGTAGACAGAGCAGGTGAGACTAGTATTGCAGTGCAGGTGTAGCTTCAAGGATTGAAGTTTTCAATGTAATAGATCCATATTCTCATATGATTTAATACAAAATAGGGAACAATGAGCCAAATCTCCCCCCCTGTTTGAACTAGGGTTGAGGGAACTCTAGACAATAGGGCACTCCCCTACTTGTTACCCATAGGGTTGAGGGTTTTACTGCCCTGTCTGGTCTTTGCAGAGTATACCCAGGTTGGCATCATACCCACAAGCAGGGCTTATTGGGAATTTTACTCCTCGTTTGGCCAACGAGTTGAGGGTGTGCTTGGGGTGTACAGCCTAAGACGATTATGATGCAAGTGTTCTACCACATGACTTCTAAGAGTCATCGTTGGGAAGATTGGTAGGCAATAGGATTCCGGGTTAAGGGTAAAGTTCCCCATTGAAATGTCGGGTTGAGGGTAAAGCTCCTCAATGAGATTCCAGGCTTAAGGGTTTACTCCCCTGTATGATGAGTTATCCTATTGCTATATAAGGGTGGAAGCTATTTCTCTTCAATTCTTCTTCTAGGACCGATAAAGTTTCAGCACATAGAGTTGAGCAGAGACTCACAAATATTGAAAGGTGGAATTCTTGATAATTGAGAGGGAGTGTTAATTTTTGTAACTAAGGTCAAATTCCACATTTGACAAATCAGATGATAAAGATAATATGTGATTTAAATTCATGTTTTCGAGAGGACCAAAAATAACCTAAAGATCACCTAATTTGGTTAACCAGAAATTAAGTTTTGAATTATTTTATTCATGTATACATTATGGAATGGGTCATCCCTAACCACATGAGTAACTGCTTGGGTCAATCTTAACCCCAAGTTAACCCTCAGGAAAAACTATAAAAGAAAGCAACCTGAAGTTCATTTGATCATGTCATCATCATCATCTTTCTATTCTTCTATTTTGTTTTGGCCCACACTGGTTCATTGACAAAAGTTTGCTCTGGATTAGGGTTTTCTGGATCTCATTCACTGGCACATAACTAAATTTTTCTTCCTCGGTCGTAGGCACAGAGTAGGACAGAGAGTGAGTTTGGATCTTTGGTCACTCGGAGACAATTAAGTGAGAAAGACTTTGGGTTCAGAGGTAGAATGGAAAGATCTGGTCCCCAGTTGCTCGCATCAGGTAGACCTAGGAGCGACCCTGTCATCACACTCACTCACACATCTCAGGCATGGTGCGACTTTGGCTCTCTGGTTGCTCACACAACTCAATAAGAGAGTGACTTTGGGTCTTTGCAGATTCGATATGAGAGCCCCACACATAGAGACCTCCTAGGAGACACTCTATAGTTATAGTCACTCACACATTGTATTCATGAGAGCAACCCATAAGTTTCAATCACTCACAGACAGTGTTGATGAGGGCGACCCAATTAATATCTGGGGTTCTCTGTTGTTATAACATATCTGTATATCCGTAGATCAGGTTCATTGTTATCCGCTGCAAATCATATGTAGTGAGCTCATTGTACTCTCTACTGAAATATTTTTATGATGATCTACTATAGAAGAAGATTTGAAACAGTTTCCCCTAGTGGGGTTTTTCCTTCGTCTTGGACCAATCTTCTGTCTTATGATTGTACTATTGTCTCCTCTATCATGATATATATTGTTCTTTCTTCAGTTAGGTTTATGATTGATTATACTGCTAACAAATTGGATGCATTTTTAATGAAAAGATAAATTGGGCTAAAGTAATTGATACAACATTGAACAATCTAAAAATTTAACAACTCCTAAGTCAAATTTCCATCTGTAGTGGGATTAATCCATTCTTCTTCCTTCGTTGTGATCTGATAGATATTATCAATTTCATCCACGCTATATTCCTCTTTGACAGGCTCTGTATACCTCGCCCCTTCTGATGGATCCAATGGAAAAATAACCCTCATATTATTGCTTTCGAATATCATTTTCCTTTTCTTTAGATTAATTATAGCCATGTTAGCAAACGCCCAATCCAATCTAAGCAACACAGGGTAAGGATTACTATCATCTACTATCTCAATCACTTCAAAGTTAGTGGTAGTGCGCACTCCGTTGATGTCCACTGTGACATTAGACAACCTTCCTAGGGGTAAGAGTTTCTGTCGATTTTCCATCTTCAACTTAATAGTAGACCATTGTACCTTCAGCTTACCCATCGATTCACAAGTCTGTTTTGGAAGGACATTGGCATGAGATCCCAGATCTAAGATAACTTGATCCATTTCATACTCTCCAATATGCGTTGTAAGCCTCATTTCTTTCCCTGATCTCTTCTTGTGTCTATGTAGATTATTCACCACGCACATCTCGCTCTGTGGTACCTCCTTAGAAGTACAAGTGTTTATCAGTTCCTGTAATCCCTCCATAGCCTTCTGATTCCTCAACAACTTCAAGCACTTCTGTAGAAAAGACTTCAAGACATTTAGATCCACCTCATGTGTCACAACCGGTACTATCTCATAGTTATCCTTTTGAGTCAGTTGCGTGGTAGAGGTCGAGGCCCCATCATCTATAAAGCTTCACCTCACCTCCTTGAATGCTTGATTTTCCTTAAAGATATCAAATGTAGGATATTTTTCAATATTTTTCCTTATTCATGTAGTTTTAGCTTCCTTTTTCCCATCGACCTTATCATTCCCAGTCGTAGTTCCACTTCCTGTTACAATGTTGATGCATGGTTGATATTCTCTTGGCTTAGTTGTCATCATTTGGACATTTGCTGTAGGCTGCTGGTTTCTTTTCTACTGCATCTTCGCAATAAGGAGGAGACATTGTTCTATCACATGATAAAAATACTTACAGTAATTGGAATTTGTCATCACATTCTAATAGTCTCATGTGAATTGTCTTGCCTGTCCACAATTATAACAGATATCTAGCCTCGTCCTTAACCAGCTCCTCATCCTCATCCTCTTCCTCATCCTTGAAATCCTCCTCAACCAATGTTCTGGCCTTGCTCTTCATGTGTGTGTCCTTCATCTTGCAATATATAACTATTAGCAGTGCACTCCATCATTAAGTCATAACTTCTGGAATTTTTCTCATCATGGCCTATTAATCTACAAAAGTTACAAAACAACTGCTTTGGGGTCTGTATATATTTCTATAATAGGTAGCAATATTTAGAGTGATGCTGACCTCGCGTCCTACAAATATCGCACCATAGACCTGAATTTATTGGATTAGGTGCTCCACTTGCAATATAATCTCTGAACATGGGACATTGATCCTTATAATGACCTTCTGCTTTGCATTTTGTACACCACACTTCAGATCCCGCAATTCCAGGGTCAACATAGCTAGTAGATTATATATCTGTTGTACTCCTGTGTGAATATATCCAACTAGCGAAGCCTCCAACTTCATCACAATCTCCAATTCTTCATCTTGCATCGTGATCTTTAGTTGCGTCAATGGAAACCTAATATGTGGCAGTAGCACGAATATCAATCATTCCTTATGTTGTTGTGGGGATATCTCAAAGCTCACTTGGCCGATCAAAACCTTGTATCATTGATCCAACTCCCACACAGATTCAGTCGTGCCTGTTTGATTTCTTTCAACTCTGTGATGCACTGTGATTCTGATTTTGCCTTCTTGAACTCTACTACCAAGGATTTCTTAATTTCATCATACGTAGCATTCAACTTATTTGCGGAGTATTTCATATACCACATCAGTGCCCTCTCCCTCAACATCATGATGAGTTGTGCCTTCTTTACATCATCATTATTAATCTGTCTTGCTGTCCATAATGAATCAGCTACGAACCAAAATTGGTCAGGGTCCTCTAATCCTAGTCCTCTAAAGACAGGTAGCTTAATTTCATTAGCCATTCTTCTTCTTGGGGGGCTAGGTGGTCTGGGAGGTGGAGGTGGAGAGTTAGGGGAAGTATGGGGAGGGTGATGGGGTGTGAGGGTGGTGGATGAATGGGGACTCCCAAAGATGCCTTGATTCTTCTCAGCTCCTGAATTTGACGTGCCCTAAAGATGGGTGGAAGAATACCTTGGGGTTGTAGGGTTACTTATTTCTTCTTCACTCTCAGATCCTAACAGAGGGCTATAGTTAGTCTCAATAAAATGCTTTGGATCTATTCTATATTGTTTTCATTTCGTGTAGCTCCTGGTTCCATCTTATTTCTTCTTTGCCAAAATATTAATCCAGTTGCATCCATAGAATCCCCTTTTCACACAATAACATCTTTATCAAGAGCTTTAAAGAATTTAAAAACTTACCTCATGGTCCTTTGAAGAATCTTCGTTTAGCTTTGTTATAGGACAAAAGCTCTTCGGTCACAAACTCAGTGATAAATCCTCCCAAAATGCTATCGATCTAGAAATCAACAACCCTTGAGATATTGTTATCGATTCTCTTGAGCCGTTGTATCAAATTAGGGTTCCACTCCTTAGGTTCTTCACCTTTGAATTAGGTCTTATGCTCAGCTAACTTAAATATCCACTCAAGAAATTCAATGTGGAATGAACCAAAGAAAATCTCGTATTGATCTTCGAAGATATATCTCTGCAACCAAGCTTCAGTTTATAAATGCATTATTTTGTTCTCTTTTTGTACAAATTCTCTTTCTTTCTGTTCGACCCATTCCTGGAGTTATTTCTTCAACGGACACCAAATCATATCCATTTAAGCAGTTCCCGGTCCCGAATACAAAACCATTTGTTGGTCTGAGTGTGCTGCACACTAACAAAACCCTCAAATACTGCCCCTTTCAAAAATGACCTGCAAGCAGATTGCAGTCTCACCTGAAGCAGTTATGGGAGGCTGCAGAACCAAGATTCTGTAACCAAAGGGATATCCGCGTAGTGGTGTCATGTGTTTACTTCTACTCTATATTGATTGTAATAAATTCTCATGCATAAGAAATTCGCACAAATGATTTATTTAACAGAATCACATTAAACCCATAAACTATAAAAATTAATAATATATCTTACAGTTCTTCACATATTTCAGTGAAAAACATACATAACGATATTAACAACAACAAAGATTGAACAAAAAAAGATATACAGTTCTTCACCAAAAATTATTCTTTATTAATACAAATCTTCAATACATATACGTCTTCGACCTGCGCACCCAGTTGCAGGGGGTCTACACACTCAAATGCAAACTCTTCTAGGCCTTCGCGCACTCAGCTGCAGAGCCTTCCGCAAAACTACAGACTACAAACGGGAATAGAAAGATTCAATTCATTTATGATATTACCTCCTACGATTACAAAGTATTACATCTCCCTAAATATATTTAATCTTTACAAAAAACATGGTCCACATACCATGGATCCACAAAACAATGACTAATACCCGATATCTATTACAAAATAAGGGCTTTATCCCATCCCCAAAGCCCTAAAAGTCTACGTGATGAATATGTTTTCGACATCCCTATGCAGTTCGCTCCTTCTTTCGCGGGGTATTTTACCCAAAACTTGGACCAATTTGGGCCATGCCCTACAAGCCATTTGTTAGTCTGAGGGGGGCTTGACCCATGTTTAGAGTGTGTTGCACATTAACAGAACGCTTAACTACTGGCCCTTGTGGCAACGACCTGCAAGCAGATCACAGTCTCACCCAAAGCAGTTATGGGAGGCTCCAGAACATTAGGGGAATTTTGAGGTATAAAAGGGGTCTCCTAAGGAAATTATAAAATAATAGTGCAAATAATAAAATAATATTAGATTACATCATCAAATTTTAGAAGAAAAAAAGAAAAAACTATTTTTTCAACTCGTATTTTCAACTTATCTCCCGATGGATTTACTCAAATTTCGAGCGGAAACATTTGTCGGATGGAGAATTTCATTCTTCATCCAAGCAGTACTCATGTTGCATTCTTTCGATGGAACCTGCTACATCAAAAATGAGAAATACATGAAAAAACGTTATTGCAATCATGTTTTTCATGTATTTCTCATTTTTCATGTTGCAGGGTCCATCGAAGGTATCCAACATGGGTAATCCTTAGATGAGGAATCAAATTTTTCTTCCAAATAGTACTCCTGCTCAAAATTTGAGTAAAACCTTAGGGAGATAAGTTGAAAATACAATTTGAAAAAGTGGTTTTATTATTTTTTAATCTTTTTACTTTTTTACTCCAAAAATGATGAATCATCCCCCATGGTTGACATCATCATCTTGAATCCTATTGGTTCTTATAAATTTTATTTTCGTTGTACATTTTTCTTAGGAGGCCCATTTTAGACCTCAAAATTCCCCTAATGCTAGGCTTCTACAACCGAAGGGATATCCGCAAAGTGGCGTCGTGCGTTTACTTCTACTCTATATTGATCGTACAACTTCGCATGTATAAGAACTTCGCTCATATGATTAATTTAATAGAATCAAAATAAACCCATAAACTCTAACAAATAAAAATATATCATTATGTTCTTCACATAGTTCAGTGAAAAACATACATAACGATACTAACAACAACAAAAACTGAACACATAAATATATATAATTGTTCGCCAAAACTTCTTCTTTATTAATACAAATCTTTAGTACATATATGCCATCGACCTGTTCACCCAGCTACAGGTGATCTGGGCACTCAGCTACATACTCGTTCAGGCCTCCACACACTCAACTACAGACCCTTCCGCAAAACTACAGACTATAGACGCAAATACAAAGGTTCAATTCACTTATGATATTACCTCCTACAATTACAAAATATTCCATCTCCTTAAATACATTTCATTTTTGCAAAAACCATGGTCTGCATATCATGGATCTGTAAAACAAGGACTAATACCTAATATCTATTACAAAATAAGGGCTTTATTCCATCCCCAAAGCCATAAAATTCCGCGTGATGAATATATCTTCACCAGCATCCCGCGGTCCGCTCCTTCTTTTGTGGGGTATTTTACCCAAAACTTGGACCAAGTTGGGCCATGCCCAACCAAAAAAATTATAATAAGAACTCAATGTGTAAGAGAAATATTGCAAAAAGATAATACAAGAGGAACTCAAGTATTTATTGAAATGGGTGATATACCATAAAGACTACATTATGAGAAAAATGATGGTTTACTCCATGGTGAAGCTTTGTATTTATATTTTTTACAGGTAACTTTCACCGAGAGTCATGCCTCTTGTTACTTTTCAAATACCATGGGTAAATACCATGGTTTACAAAATCCATGTGCGAATATCATAATTACGATGGTAAAATTGAAATCATCATGCAATTAGATTCTTACTTTAATACTATGAGTTATTTTGTTTATTATCATGCATTATCCATGGTTTTAACAACCATTGATATAAAAATAATTATTAACTTGGGTAATTATTTTCCACCTGGATCATCCAACTCTAAAATTAGATGTTAAAATCTTCATTCAATTGTCATTGAAACAAACTCCTTTTTGGATTTTATTTGTAAAAAAAACTCCTTTTTGGCTTTTATTTGTAAAAATTATAAATATGATCTATGAGTATGAGCCAAGGGTTCCAAAACTTTAATACTATAATTTATTTTGTTTATTATCATGCATTATCCATGGTTTTAACAACCATTGATATAAAAATAATTATTAACTTTGGTAATTATTTTTCACCTGGATCATCCAATTCTAAAATCAGATCTTAAAATCTTCATTCAGTTGTCATTGAAACAAACTCCTTTTTGGATTTTATTTGTAAAAAAACACCTTTTTGGATTTTATTTGTAAAAATTATAAATATGATCTCTGAGTATGAGCCAAGGGTTCCAAATTTTGCAAAAGAAAGGATCTTTTCCCTACTATAGGAGACTTGATTTGTAGAAAATTGGTTTGCTATTGGACTAGACCAAAGATTTTTATTTTTATTTTGTAATAGATAAGAGAATTATTCTACAAATCTAATTATGAATAAACATATTTTTCAGTTTTGATCTATGTTAAATTGCAGCAATAAAAGGCTTCATTTGACTTATGCCTTAGTCAAATGGAGAAATTCGAATTTCCACATCAACAGGATGAGTTGAGTTGCAGTTAGCTGGCCATGTCACTCAGTTAAATCAACCAATTCGAGTTTGTAGGTTACAAGTAGAGTTGTGCATGAGTTGTTTGCTAAAATATAGAAATCTAGTGGAGTTATTGTTAGTTAAACTCAGTTATTTGAGCTCTAGTATATAATAGAGTCAGTAGGAGTTAAGTTGATTAGTAGTAATTATTGTTAACTCATTGATCTCTTGGTTAACTGATTAATTTACTAAAAATGGGCCTAGTCATGCATGGAATTTGAATTTCTTAGTTGAGGTGGAGGAAAAGGAACCTTGTAATTGTCAACTGTATACTAGTTGAGTCTACAGGTTTTGCATTAGATAAGGTGATCAATTCCCTCAGGATTTGTGCAAGGAAATAGGAAATTCTCTTATTTTTTAGGAGTTAATTTCCTTAAGGATTGTGCAAGGAAATAGGAGGGAGGCAACGACATATTTTGGCTAAGTGATGGTTAGAGCAGACAGAGCAGGTGAAGATCAATATTGCAGTGTAGGTGTAGCTTTAAGGATTGAAGTTTTCATTGTAATAGATCCATATTCTCATATGATTTAATACAAAATAGAGAAGGGGTTTTTCCCAGTTGGTTTCCCCAATAAAAACATTGTGTTCATTGTGATTTAATGGTTGCATATTATTGCATGTCTTTTTATTGTATGTTTTCCTTTCCACAGACTGAGTAGAAGAATTTTGTGTCTATTTTTTTTTCAGTCTGAATTCATTAGAAGCTTCAAATTTCAAGCTATTTCTACATGGTATCAAAGATATTGAAGACTACATAGAAACCAAGTTCCAGCTATTCTCTCAGGAATATTTGATTTGCGGAGTTCTTGGAGCAGATTGTCTTAAGTGCAAGAACAATGTTTTTCAATGGATTGAGGCTTGAGTATGCATTGGAGGGAATGTATAATTTTTGTTCTTGGAAATACAAGATGGAATTTTTCCTGGATGAAAATGGAGTATGGGAATGCACACAAACTAATATTCCAAAACCAACAACATCAGATGCATAAGCACTTGATCAGTGGAAGAAAGGCAACAAAATCCAGGAGGATTATTCTAGAGGTGCCAAAGATCATGTAGTTTCTAACTTGCATGGAAAGGAGACTCCATTTTCAACGAGGAAAACTCTCAAATATATTCTAGAGCAAAAGATACCAGGAAATTGGCATTGAAAGATAAAATCAGGAGCATTCAAATGAAAAAAAAAAATGAAACCATTCTCAATATCTATCCAAATTCACTCATGTCAGAGATGAAATTGGAGGAGTAGAAGAAAATGTGTCATCATCTAGACTTGTGAGCTTAGAACTCTTTGGCCTTCTGAAATCCTAGCACAACTATCAGAATTTAGTTAATGGAGGATACAAGCCACTAGATTGGGAGAGACTTTGCTCTAATTTGGTACAGGAGGGGATCAGAAGAAACACCGTAGATGGTGTCACATCCAAATTTGAGGAGGAAGAAAAGTTTTCTCTAACAAGCAAAGGAAAGCAGGCCCAAGGGAAGGTAGAATCTAGCTAGAACCATGGCAAGAAGAAATAGCTCATCAAAAGTAAATGTTTTCACTGCCGTAAATATGGAAACTATGCAACCAAGTGTCCGCATAAGAAATCTAGTAAGTAGACTTCATAAGCAACAGGAGGTGATATTATCACATCAAAATTTGATTGAGATTTCACCCTCATTACAAGCATTGAAATTATTGTATGAGGCATTGTATGGTAAATATATTCCGGTGCTTCATTTCATATGAAAAGAAGGATTTCTTCAACAACTCGGAGGAGAAGGATCTACAATTACACATAGAACTTGGAGCTGATGGAAGGTATAGTACCAAAGGGACTGGCATTGTCATATTTAAGAGGTATTCGGGCTCCTAGATTCACCTAAAGAATGTAATGCATGTGCTTGTTCTGAAGAGAAAATTAGTTTTGTAGTTGTACTTGAAGATCATGGATATGATGTGGTGTTGAGTAAGGGGAAAGCTTATCTGAAGCATGTTACTACTAGAAAAGTAAAACAAATTGGTGTTTGGGTTAAAAACCTCTACAATCTAGATGTAAATGCATGTGCTACATTGAGAAACAAAACAAAACATGTTCAGGGCCATGATTTTGGAGAGCTCTGGCATAGGTGCATGGGACACCTACACCATGGAGCTTTGAAAATAAGGCATCAGATCACCAGTGGACTTCCAAAACACATCATTTATCAGCATGATGTGTGAAAGATATGCACTATTGGAAAATATGTCAAATCCTCCTTCCAAGGTTGAGATAGCAGAGCTGGAGCCATCTTAGAGTGATTTCACTCAGATGTGTGTGGACCATTTTCTACAGTCTTAGTTTCAAAGCACAGGTATTATGTGATTTTTGTAGATGATTTTTCCTACAAATGTTGGATCTATTTTATGAAGAAGAAAGATGAGGATTATTCAAAGTTTGTTGAATTTAAATCCTTAGTTGAAAATGAGACTCGTAAGAAAATTAAATCCTTGAGAAGTGATAATTGAGGAGAGTATGTGTCAAATTTCTTCAAAGAATTATGTGCCAAGGATGGTATTAGAAGGGATTTGACTACACCTCACAACCAACAACAAAATGGGGTGCCAGAGAGGAAAAATAGAAGCATTGTAGGGGCTGCAAGAGAAATATTGCATGATCAGGAACTGTCACTATACCTGTGGGCAAAAGCATGTAATACAAATATTTATTTGCAAAATAAGAGCCCTCACAAGATTCTTGGAATGATCACACCTGAAGAGGATTTCACTAGGAGGAATCCAAATGTATACCACTTTTGCGTTTTTGGATCCATGGTCGATTATCATGTCTTCAAAGATAGTAGGAAAAAGTTGGAGCCCACTGCAAAGAAGGGGATCTTTGTAGGATACACAAACACACATCAGATTTATCGGATGTATATGCCTTCACTCAGGATGACTACGATGAGGAGAGATGTTATATTTGTCGAGGAGAAGGCCATGATAAGCTCTCTAGAGTGAGAGTTGACCATTACACCAGAGTATGAACATCTAGCTCCAAAGGAGGAGCCCCAGTCAAATTCATAAGATGTTGTGGAGTAGTCACATTTGGAGCAGAAGAGAGAAGATCAAGTGGTTGTACCCACTCTCACAGAGCCTACCAGAGGAAGGGAGGAAAAGAACCAGGGAGGCAAACATATTGGTGCAAGATTCTCAGGTGCATTATGATGCTCCTATCCCCTTGCACAAATAGAGGAGATCACCAAACAAATATACTGGGTATATGGCACTCATGACATAACAGATTGATTCTAAGCCTTCTTCATTTGATGAGGAAGTTACCCAGTAGGTGTGGGTAGATTTCATGGTGGAGGAGTATGACTCCATCATGAAGAATGATTCTTGGGAGGTTGTGCCTAGACCCGAGGGAAAATATGTTATTGGCTCTAGGTGGGTGTATAAGGTGAAACATGTAGTTGATGGCAGTGTTGAGAAGTACAAAGCCAAATTTGTGGCCAAAGGATTCTCATAGGTAGAGGGAGTTGATTATGAGGAGACATTTTCCCTTGTGGCAAGCTATTCTTCTATCAGGATCAAACTTGCATGGGTAGCATAGTTTGGGTGGAAGATCCACCAGATGGATGTTAAGACTATCTTCCTTAATGGAGTGGTTGAGGAAGAGATCTACATAGAACATCTAGAGGGATTTGAGACATTCGACAGAGAGACACGTGTGTAGAGTTAGGAGAGCCCTTAATGGTATCAAGAAGGCACCTCATGCTTGGTACACTTGCATAGATTCCTATATCAGTGGATTGGGCTTCATAAAGAGTGAAGCAGATGCTAATATCTACTATATTTTGGTAGATGGAAGTATGCTCATCTTAGTCTTGAATGTATATGATTTGATACTACCAGGAGATGATAGATTGATCCAGTCTTATAAGGAGGACCTTGCAAGAGAGTTCGAGATGAAGGATATGGGTTTGATGCACTACATTCTTAGTTTGGAAGTGTGGTAGGGAGATGGAGAGTTATTTGTTGGTAAAGGGAAGTACACCTCTCAAATCCTTTATAGATTCCATAGGTAGGACTACAAGCCCATGAACACTCCTCTAGCTACTAACTGGAGGAAAGAGGATGCTTCTACAAGAGAGACAATAGATGGTGTTAGTGTCCTATGTCTAGGAATCTGAGTCTTGTTAGTCTTGCAATGTATCTAAGGTCAAAATTGTAAATATTAGTCATGAATCAACTGATTATTATTGTTTAAAAGGTCTAGGTCTAGATTAGGTATTATGTAAGGCTTGTCATTTTGATTAAGAGGCCAATGTCTAAAATTATGTTTCTCCTTACAAAGGGAAATCATGAAAGGTCTTTGGTCACTTGTAAAAAGGTACAAAAATCATGTCACAAGTCTTTAGTTAGTGTGAGTGTTTTAGTCCCATCTTAAGTCAGAGTTAGTAGGCCATCTTAGTTTGGTAATAGTGTTTTCATCAAAGCAATCATGAAATGATCATGACCAAAGTTTTGGAGGCATCCTTACATCGGTTTGGATGTCATTTCAAAAGGACAACATGTGAGCTCAACAAAGGATAACGATCAGAGGAAAATGGTTTAAATTCCCAATGCGTTGTGAATCCAGGAAAAATGCTACGCATTCATGACGTTTCTCCCTAAATCATAATTAACACGATCACCCTCGCTACAAGCCATTCAAAGTGATCATTTGAAGCTATGTTATTATCTCTTAGCACCCAATTTTTCCTTATTGACATCAGAAAACTCAAGAGGACAGGTTCACTGTGAAAGGGAGATAGGGCACTGCAAATACACAAAAGGTTAAATTTCTCACAGCTCGACAATCCAAATCCTCTCACAGGTGAAAATTTGGTTTTCCCTTTGTCTTTCAGTCATGATAAAACTCTGAGATTACATTTAAAATCCAGTGCAAATTGTCTAGAGCTTGTAAAAGGAGAAAAATTGTTGTTGCTACTTTTTTTCATCTCGCTGCATTTTTTCTTTCTCAATGCTGCACTTTCATCCCAACTTGCTGCAAATCCACACAGTGAGACATTTTCCTTCTTTCTCATTGCCAATTTTCCTTTTCACTGTGAGAACCTCTACATGCAAATATTTGCCTTAGTTTAAAGACTTTAACAAAGCTTCTTTCCCTTAAAAAATTATGCTCAAAGGTGTTTATAGGTCAAATGTTCTAGCGTTACGTTTCTGATTTGTGTGTTGTGACTGTCCCTAGTTTTCTTTTTTGCCAACAACTATGAAATTTTGGGTCATATAGGGTTTGCATGAGGAAGTCTCGGGTTGTGTTTCTTGGTAAAATTGTTGGATTGTGTTTTAAAGATATTGTCATAAGATTTAAAAGCCATAACGCCTCTATTATTGCTCAAGTAATTTGTTCATAAACTCAAACTATCCATTGTTGCAAAAGTGAAACCATGACAACACCAGAAGATAAAAAACACAAAGGGGGAGCCATTGTGCATTTTGAACCATAGGACATCACATCCATTAATGTAGATCCAACCATTAGGATTCCTTTTGAACAAGCAGGGTGCATGAGATTCTGTGAGAGAATTTAGGGATATCATTTGCAATTGACAAAGGAATTTGCTAGGGGTTTTGATGGTGTACAAGAAAAAGTGGGAAGCATGACTTTTCCTGTCTCAACTCAATCAATAGTTAAGGCTACTAAGATACCTTTGAGTGGAGAGGAATGGTTCAAAGGGATGGATTTTGATTTGGTTGCTTTCAAGGAATTCCTCAAGCCAAAACATAGGAAAGGGTATGGTTCATCTGTTCCTAGGAGCTATTTATAAGATCATCATGACAAACTAATGGAGGTCATCCAAAGGTACTTCACATGTGAGTGGAGATTCAGCAGGGTGCATCACTATCACGTTAGGCTCCTAATGCATTTTACTCGCAAGAAACCTTTGAATCTTCCCTATTATCTCTTTAGGATTTTATGTAAAATGGATGATAGGGTCCAAACTAAAGGAAGTCAAGTTGAGGTTAGTTTGTTCCATTCCTCATAAACTAAATTATTGGTAATTAAGGAGCTTGAGAGGAAAGAGCAGTCATGGTAGGAGTTCTTGGTTTCTTCAGGATGGGCAGCTCAATCTTCAAACAATCAAAGGACAAAGAAAGACACTCCCTCAGTTGTGATTAAAGAAGCTTTACCTACAGCAGTAAGCTTAGTCAAGAAACCTCTGACTAAAAGCAAATTGGTTGGTAATAAAATTGCTAAGAAGATACCGTTTCCCCCTATGTAGAGAAGGTGGCATCCCTGAGGTAGAAAGGGTGGTAAGAGTGCCAAGAACTAGAGTTACAACCAAGAAAGTACCTGGGCCTCCATCATCACCAATTCAAGTCATGGAATCAAAAAGCACACAAAGAGAATTGGAAATATATAACAATGTAAACTTTGAAATGGGAAATATAAACTCAAAATGGGAACTCTGGCCAAAAAACCCCAAAAAAACATCAAAAATGGTGCTAAAAACGAAAAGTGTGTATACTAGAATGATGGTTTTTTTTAGGGTCAATTTTGAACATGTTTTAAAATGGTAGTGAAAACAAATTTTTTGTGCAAAAATTGTACAAAAAACACCCTGAAAACGAAAAGTGTTGATACTGGAATGATGGTTTTTTTTTAGGGTCAATTTTCAACATTTTTAAAAAATGCGAGTCAAACAAAAATTTTATGTGTAGAAAAACAACTATTTTTGAGGAAAAAAATACACTAATGTTTTTGGTAGAATAACATTTTTCTTTCCTAAATATAATTTCAACATGTTTTAGTAATGACGATAGAGATAAAATAATGGGATCTGAAACACATTAAAATTCTATTAGTTTTCATCCATGTTGTTAAACATATAATAACATGACACTAAAGATTGCTAAAATTCTAATTGTTTTCAACCATAACATTAAAGATACAAAAAAATTGGAAAATTTTCAACCATAAAATTAAAAAACCATGACATTATGAACAAATTACATGACTAAATTAATCAAAATGTCATTATTTGTAGATTGAATGAAACATACATTATATCTCTAAGTTATTGTTGCATTGTAGATATTCTAAACAATAAAAATCATCATAATTAAAACATATAATCCAACAACATAAAAATGACTCATAACTTTTTATTTAACACCATATGGAAATCAAAATTTTTATTTCAAGATACGATGCAAACATCAGTTATATAAACTGTCTTAGACAATTATTCAAAATCACTCATATTTTCTTGCACACCATCAGAATTCACATCTTCAGATGAATGACTGGATGCAGACGAAGATGTTCCATATTCTTCTCTTTCATCAACTAGTGCCTCATCTGAGTCCACATGCATGCTCACCATTTTAGGGTTCAAAATTCTTCTAGATCTACGACTGGTTTTAACAGACTCCCATATCAACATTGTTTCTACTGGTAACAACCTTTTCAGAATCTCTACCATCTTGAAGCAAAGAGTTCCTCTCTTTGTTAAATTGAAGTCATAAACAAGTATGTCAACATCCTCCAATTTTAAGAGGTATGTGTAGCGACGATTTATATTTGTACCCTTTCTTTTTCTCTTTTCGCTAGTTTTTTTATCAACTACCATCTCTGGCTTATACACACCATTGAATGGGTGTGTATTTTTGGCATACCAATGTACTTCAACACCTGTAACATCTTCATTTTCTGTAATGACCTTTATAACCTTAGCAACCCAGAATGGATAACCATTGGGATCTCCATTTGCTAGCACTACGATCATATAACCCTCCTTAATATCTTGTACTGAACCCCTGTAAAGGTCTTCCATAGCTTCACGTTATGCACGAGATCTTCTGGAACCAATATACATGTCTCTTTCCTCTGCATGTGAAGAATTAATAATACCTTGAGATTGTTGTTGTTCAACAATGTTTCTTTCCTCATATTCATTTGACACGTTTTGTGGCCGAATAAATGGATTTTTCAAAGGTATATCTTCATTTGTTATTCTTGAAATGATATCACTTTAGAAAAAGGACTCCCACCAAAATGAATCAGCAATATCGAAGTACTCATATGTATATCTAATACATATTTTAATTTCTTCTAGGAAATCAGAATAATTTATATCTCTATTATGTCTGCGTGCATTATGAACTTCAACAAATAATTGTAATAACAATATATTTGATGCAAATATTGGATGATTTGGAATAAACTTCAAAAATTCAAAACCTGATGACGGTGCCCAAGCTGCATTAGTTGAATACTTCTTGTCCCATATTAGTGTTTTCCCATCAATTGTTTTGATACGAAATTGATGTTGGAAGCTAGTGTCATTAAGTTGTTCGATGCATTTCTCCTCACCATGCGATCCCAAAATAAACCTTCGCATGTCAACAGTTTCTTCCAACACTTCAAAAGTAGGCTCTGACATGTATAAGTTTTTAATACATTCAATTAATGATGGCAAGCTCCCAACTTCCTTCCTCCTAAATGTGACTGAAAAATGATTGAACATTTGATCAATATGGTCATGAGTGTGCCCAACAAGAAGGAAACCAACCTTTACCTTCTGAAAAATTCTGAATTCAACAAACATGTTTATATATCCAAAAACAATCTGATTTTTGTTTTCATGACAAGTGTTGTCCAATTGTAGATACAAAACTTTAGGAAGATTACCAGACCAATGAGAAAGCACATCATGAATTATGGTTATTGTCAGATTTGCATCATTATGAATATTTGGAGCTGTGAAGTGCACCTTTGGCAACATATTCCCATTGGAGACCATAAAACCGACCAAGTGATACTGAATAAAAGTTTCCTCCTGTAAATTTTTGGGTGTGCGAACAAAATGTGGCAAAAGTGTTTTCTTCTAGCCTATACCATCAATTATCAAACCCAAATATTTATTCGAATTATCATAACACTTGTTTCGATGCTTGTACAACTTTTTCCTTTCACTTGTTTTTTGTTTGCGATGCTCCTGAAGTTCTTTGACAATGAAATCTACACAACATAAAAGAAAGTCATGAAGAAATACATTTTCATAGTTGATGACTATACAATTTTAAAAGTTAAAGTTATGAATTCTTACCTCTTTCTGACCCTTCACATTTATCCCCTTTTTATTTAAGAGAAGCACATGTACTACAAATCCCCATCCTTGTCTTCTTAGGAATACAAAAATTGTTGAATTATTTCTTCCATACCTTCACAAAATATTGATATGTAATAAATCGACCATGTTCCTCAGCACCTTCTGCATATTCTTTGTATAAGTTGTAGATTTATCATCTTGAGAAATTATCTGGAATATGTATTGTCTCTCTATTTGGCATACAGTCTCCATGCTTTGAAAAGAAATCTTTCATCCATGACATTGCAGTATTTGATAATGTCCCAAACTGTCGTTTATGACGTACTTCTGAATAAAATGTCGGATCATTTTTCAAATTTTCTTGGATTCCTGAGAGACGAAAATTACCCATTGAATGAAACATTTTGAAAGCCTTTCTACAGATAAATAAAGACCCAATATGATAATCATAACCTAATAATGTAGATTTCATGCACCCCACTAAATATGAATTTTTCATGCTTTTATTCATTGACAAATATCTCTTCCTTTTCTCTAATGCAAACTTGAAATCCATATGTTTCAAGCAATCTTTTTGACAACATTCACTTGAAATGATATCACTGATAGCACTTCTTCTCGTCAGATATTCTGCTCTACCCCTTGCATAACTAGAACATATTGGATTGATACGAAAATATTTGCTCCTACTCCTCGATACAATATTTCCTGGCAACATCTGCATCATTGGATCATAATTTGTATAAGATTTTTCATCATCATTCTGAGGAATGTTATCCTCACTATGATCATCTGTGCTTTTGAAATACTAACTTGGAGGATATTCTTCATCTTCCCCTTCTTCAGTGTTGCTGTTATAGTCCTTAGAATTAGGACTAAATGGAAAATTTGACTCAATGTTTATTGGATATTCTTCATCATGTGCATTATCAGTGCTACTCTCATAGTCCATAGGATTAGGACTACGTCGAAAATGTGACTGTACACTTACTGAAAATTCTACATCCTGTTCTTTGTCATTGATACTCTCATATTCCTTAGGATTAGGACTAAGTGCTTCATCTTGTCATTCTTCACTACTGATCTCATAGTGCTTAGGATTAGGACTAAGTGGAAACTGCGACTCTTTATTTATTTGAAAATCTTCATCATGGTCTTCATTACTGTTGCTCTCATAGTCCATAGGATTATGACTAAGTGGACATCGTGAAACTTTATTCATTTGAAATTCTTCATCATGTTCTTCATCACCGCTGCTTTCTGTAGGGACCAACCCTATATATATATATTTTTTCGTCACAATAAAAATACAACCAAAAGAGAATAACATTGGGAATTCAAATTTATTAAGCACTATCTAACACATCCTTGAATTTCATTTCATTGAAAATATCATCTAATTTACATATATTTAACTAAAGCCATAAAGAAGTCATACAAAAGAATATTGTAACACATAGGTACCATTCACCAGAAGACGAGATTCAAAGTTGATTTGTCGCTACTTTTATTCTTTTGTTGTCGGTCACCTCTAAGTGTGAATGGTGACGTGCTTGATCCGAATGTAGTGACCCACCGGTTGACCTCTCAACCTACTCCTTGGGTACTTTTCTTCCCTGCGGACCCCCGAGTTGCAATGGGGTTGTACAATGGAAGAATGTAATAGCTGGTAGAGGAGAGCACTCTTTGGCTCAAGAGTCCCCTCTCTAAAGTCTTCTACCTCACCAAACTCACTATAGTTCGTAGTCACTACTCTGACAGAGTCTCATCCATCCAACAATAGGGTAAAAAGTCCTTTCTCCCATGGCTTGCCCCTTCTTTTATAGGAGTCCTCATAGGTGACACTTGACATTTCATGCATAATTAATTATTTTTGATAATTCAATAGTTTGATTATTCACCCACCCATATGTCACTCTCTCATCAAGGGTCTCCAAAATTATTTACTTAAATTTTAATTTAAAACAAATATTTTCCTCACCTCAACAAGATTCATATTTCTTCTCCTAGTTGTCTCTTGATCCCCCTTTTTACTCCTTAATTTGTGTTCATTACTAAAGTCAATTGATAAGTCAAGATTTGATCCCCTATCTACTCCCTAATTTAACTCAAGTTATCTCTTAGATGGATATTCTTTTGTTGGTTGTTGCCACATGGAGGTTCTCTAAATTTCTCTAAAATTTAATTTATTAATCCTATTTTAACTCACCATCCTCTTCTATTAATTAGGTTTAACTATTTTAAGATTAATAGTTATCCTTATATTTATGTCCCTCTTTCCCCTTTTTACTTGATTAAATTACATTATCTACCTAAATTTTTCCAACATGGGAAGGGTAGAGTTTTTAAGGTAAAATATTTTATTTCTTCCTATGATTGCCTTAACCCAAGTTTTATTCTTGATTTAATTGCCTCGGTTCTATTAATAATTTACTATTTGATGTGAATTTACATGGTTTTCATATCTTGATTATATTTATTAATTTATTTATTTTTATTGATTCCAAGGGTGCCAAGTTTGGTCGTGCCTTTCAAGAACTTCCCTTGAAGTTCCAAGGGTGCCACGCCACTTGCCCTTAAAGCATTCAGTGGCTACAAGGGGAAAGTATAGGTGCAACGACAGAGACCACTATCATCTCTTATGTTGCATGCTATAGTGAGACTAATGGTGTCGGGGATCAAGGAATTGGCCTTGATACGTGCGCCCCGATAAAATCCTCATGAGCGACCCAACTTTGGGATCTGCCCTCATGACTTCGTGATCTTCAATGTGATGGTGTTTCAACCTTTCCAACCCAAGTCATAGCGGGAGTGCTAGTGGGTGATATCAAGGACATTGTTCCACCCCTCCCATGCAATTCCATCTAATTTGTACAGCCCCATCACCCATATGTGAGTCGTTCGGCCAAGAAACTAATATGTGCTTGTAACCACTAACATCTCATCAAAATATAGATAAACATATATAGCAGTTTTCAAAATTGACTTAGAATTTAAAAGATAAAATAATATAATTTTTTTCATCAAACTAGTTGTCATCAATTCATCATGTGAGTGCCTTTGGTGGTTTCCTGCCATACTCAATAATCATCAGTAACAAGGTTTCTCAGCGTTAGTCATTGTCATAATAGCATCATTAACATCACCTAGTCATTCACATCATTGTTCATTGCGAACCAGAACTAATGCAAGCAGGTAATATAGGGGACACCTCCATCATGGCTATCATCATCAAAACATCAATGAAAACATGCATATCCATCAGGCTATCAACATCGTAACATTAATAGAAACATACCTATCCATGAAAGTTATCATCATCATGATTTAATAGAGAGCATACATATCCTTTACTACCATCATCATCATAAATTCAGTAGAGACCAAACTTAACCATTTATGCTACAATTGTCACAGTATCAATAGATAACATGCATAACCATTAATGCTACAATCATCATAATACCAATAGATAACGTACATAACCATTAATGCTATATTCATCATAATATCAATGAAGAATATACATAAACATCACAACCATTAATATCTCGATCACTAATAATAGAGTCATGTGCGTGGATCCTCAACTTGAGGTCCTCAAAGAATAATGTGTGGGACTTAGGGCTAAATAAATGTTAGTGTCATATCACTGCCAGTCAACTAGAGCAAGTCACTACATACACCCCCTCTTAATAATAGACTTCGTCTCGAAGTCCTTGGAATAGGTAAGGAAAATGGTGACGCATCTCCTCGGAGTCCTCCCAAGTAGCTGAACTAGGACTATAACTATCCCACTGGACCTTAACCTGGTCCACTAACCTTCGTCTAAGCTGCAAAGTTCGCTGGTCCAGTATGAAAACTGGTTCGGCTATCACTGTTCCCTCATCTGAAACCTGCAAATGACCAAAGTCAATAACATGCGAAGGATCTAAAATATAATGATGCAAAACAGAAACATGAAACACATCATGCATACATGATAAATATAGAGGTAAGGAAAGCCTATATGCCACCAACCCTTTCCTTTCTAAGATTTCAAAAGGTCCCACAAACCATGGAGACAATTTTTCTCCCTTTCCAAATTTTATAGAGCTTTTTTGGGGCCTTACTCTCAGGAACACCCTATCCCCCACTTTGTAACTTTGGTCTACCCTATGAGCATCAACATAGCTCTTTTGTCGATCTTGTGCTTCTTTTAGCCTCCTCCTAATTATAGTCATTTGTTCTTCCATCTCTTACACCACTTCCGATCTTATTAATACTCAGCCCTCTAGTCGGTCCCAATCGAGAGGTGTTTTGTAAGGTCTTCCATATAAGAACTCAAATGGTGCCATCTTGATGGAACTCTGATAACTATTATTGTAAGCAAATTCCACGAGTGGTAAAAACTCCTCCCATCTCTTTTGTTGGTCCATCACATACATCTGAAGCATGTCTTCGAGGATTTGATTAGTCCTCTCTGTCTGCCCATCTGTCTTCGGGTGATAAGCAGTGCTGAAGTTCAACTGGGTTCCCAAAGCTTCTTGGAAACTAGTCCAAAACCTTCCTGTAAACACTACTCCCCTATTAGATATGATCTTCCTAGGCACTCCATGCAATCTCATAATCTCATTAATAAAAACTCTGGCTATTTCTGGTGCCTTATATGTAGTCTTAACTGGTATGAAATGGGCGCTCTTGGTCAACATGTCCACCACTACAAATATGGAATCATGTCTTCTTGAGGTCATTGGTAGTCCCACAATGAAGTCCATTGATATAACTTCCCATTTAGATTTTGGTATCTCATGGGATTGCAATAAACTTGCTGGATGTCTATGTTCAAATTTTACTCGTTGACACTCTAAGGATCTTGCTACCAAGTTCACGATGTCCTTCTTCATCCCTTTCCAAAAGAAGAGTGGTTTCAGGTCTGCAATCATCTTCTTAACACCAGGGTGTGCCATGTATACTACGCAATGTGCTTCATTTAAGATTAACTGGCGTATATCTTCATTTGGTGGTACATATATCCTTCCCTGAAATTGTAGTAGCCCATCATTGTCAAGGGAGTATTCTTCATATTTTGGGACCCTCATTTCATCCTCCCTCAAACTTTTTCTAACCTCCTAATACCAGGTTTCTTCAAATTGTAATTCAAGTAGTTTCTCCCTCAAATTTGTCTTTAAGGGAATCACTGAAAATATCCAAGGCCTCCTACTTAAAGCATCAACCACCCTATTTACTGTTCATTTTATGTAAGTGATATCAAAATCATATTCACTAATTAGCTCAGACCATCATCTTTGTCTTGCATTTAAGTGGTCTTGAGCGAATATATGTTGTAGCCCACAATGGTCAGTCCTAAGATCAAACTTCCTTCTTAGAAGGTAGTGTCTCCAAATCTTTAGTGCATAAACAATTGCTATCATTTCTAGATCATGGTTTGCGTAGTTTTCTTCGTGGGTTTTAAGTTTCCTTGATGCATAAGCTATTACTCTTCCTTCTTACATCAACACACAACCCAGCCCTTCCTTGGAGGCATCAGTGCAAACCAAAAATTCTTGTTCCATATCCAGAACCTTCAAAATGGTGTTGTCGTTAGTAACACCTTTAACCTTTGGAATGCTTCTTCACATTTTTCAGTCCAAATAAATTTCTTGTTCTTTCTTTGGAGCTTGGTAATGGGGTTTGCTATCTTTGAAAACCCTTCGAAAAATCTACGATAATACCCTACCATGCCCATGAAACTTCATATTTCATGAACATTGGTTGGTGTTGGCCATTCCATGATGGCCTCGATCTTTACCGGGTCTACTACGATACTATCCCCAGAGATAATGTGTCCAAGATAATGAATCTTGGTTTGGTAAAAGGAATACTTTGACAACTTCCTGTATAATTGGTTTTCTCTAAGACATTGTAGAACTATCCTCAAGTGTTCGTCATGCTCTTCTAGGATCTTTGAGTAGATCATAATGCTATCGATAAAGACTTGTACAAACTTGTGTAAGTAATCCTGAAATATTCCGTTCATCAAACTCATGAAAACACCCGGGACATTTGTCAGTCCAAAGGGTAAAACTACAAATTCATAATGCCCAAATCTTGTTTTAAAGGCTATCTTCGGAATATCTTCTTCTTTGATTCTCAACTGATGATATCCCGACCTCATATCTATCTTTGAAAACACAGTCACCCCCCTCATTTGATCAGATAAGTCATCTATCCTTGGCAAAGGGTATTAATTTTTTATCATCACTTTATTCAACTGGCGATAATCAATGCACAGTCGCCAATACCCATCCTTTTTCTTAATGAAAATCATAGGGGCTCCCCATGGAGATATGCTAGGTCATATGAACCCCAAGTCCAACATTTCCTTTAATTGGATTTACAATTCCTTTAGATCTGGAGCCAAAATATGATAGGGTTCCTTTGCAATAGGTTCAGTGCCTAGTTTAAGGTTGATGGTGAAATCAATTTCCCTTTTTGGGGGTAGCTCGGGTAGTTCTTCAGGAAATACATCCTTAAATTCAATAAGAAATGGATGTTTATCAAGGTTTTCAAAGTCACCTTTATCGTTTAGAGCTACCACTGAGAACATTTGACATCCCTTTCGCCTAAATTTTCATTAGTTGCATGGAGGAGATGAACCTCAAGGACACCCTCAGTTCCTTCCCCTTAATGATTTTTTTTGGCCGTCATCGTCGGTAAAATGTAGAATCTTGTCTTTGCATTCTAGGAGTGCCTCATGTCATTCCAACCAATCCATTCCTACAACTATGTCATAGACTCCTAAAATTGTAGAGTACAAGGATATCTTGGTCTTACATACACCCAGGTCCACCTCACAATCCTTTACCATCCTTCCTACATTTCTTTTCATACCACATGCCATTTCTACATGTCTAAATTCATATTGTGCAATTGCTTTATGTTTAATCTTTGATAATGCATTTAGATAAATAAAGGAATCAGTAGCTCCTGGATCTATTAAAATAACAAAACTCGTACCATTAATATTACCTGAGGTTTCCAACATAATGGATTGGTGTTTGACCTAGCAATTGTTCACCACTGCATGGATGCAATGAGCCTTCCCCAGATCCCCCACCGTAGTTGTATTCTTAGTTGAGTTGATATTACCTGTCTTTTGAGGGAAATCCCTCTCGTAGTGAGGACCTCCACAATTCCAACACCCCCTCTTAGGGGCTTGGCTCCTACTACCAATTGAACTGGGAGTTGGTTTGGAACTCTGCTGGAAAGAGGATCGATGTTGAGGTGGTGTGACTTGGTGTCGTCGCATAGGCCGGTGCGGTTGTGGTTGACGAGTTTGTTGAGGTACCCTGTGCGGATGCTGAGCTGGATGCCTACATGGTGTTATTTGATTTCTTGCTGACCACCTTTGATGATTGAGCATAGGACCCCCTTGTATATTTCTATGTTCCATATTGTTTCCACTTGGTACTCTTGATCTTGTGGGCCTTGTTGACTTACTAGGTCCACTACTCATGATCTCCTCCTCTACAATGATTGCTCGATGAACTGCCTCGTGCAAGGTACCTTCATTATTACACCATAATAATAAATCAGGGTAATAATGAAGGTTATTTTAAGGAACTTGTAAGGTATGATAAATTGAATGATTGGAGAAGATAATTTGTGTGCATAACAACATCTATAACAATGGGAGAGCCACATTGTAAAGTTTTTCATAGGTGACTAACTATATGAATGAATTATGGATAACAAGACGTATGATAAGGAGATTTTATTATGTTGATGTCTTAAAACAGGAAAAGATAAGTGGATTACACTTGGTAGCTATCTTAATGAATTTATTTATCAGGTCTTACCCAAGTTGGAAATAGTAACAACATTTCCAAGGTATATCAATGCTATATGAGAGGAGGAAAAATCACAATGATTGGAGGTGAGAAATTCAAGTCAATTTAATAAAATAGAATGAAGTGAAGAAACTTCCATTTTTGAATCCAATAGACATGGAATAGTAGGAAATCAAGACAGGGAGAAAAAGAAAAATATATCTATGAATATCGGATAGGAGAAAATGAAGGGATGTTCTATCAAGAAGAAAGTTCTTTTAAAGGTATTAATGAGTAGAGCTAGAAACACCATTGGTAATGGTCATAATGATGATCTACATATTTTAAAAATGTGAAGGTGTGAAGTTGCATGATGACCAAATGATAATAAACGAGGAAGATATAGGAAGGAATGTTGCTAGAAATTTTAGACGGATACCTTGAGAAGGATTGGTTACATAGTGACAAAAGAAGTGAAAGTCAATTAATAGAGATTGTACTTGACTCATTATTTCATGAGTAGGACTTTCCATAACGTTAAAAGAGGTCTTTTCCACATTTAAGTTTCGTGGTAGTAGTGTTTCCAACTGTTTCAAAATCTAAAATAATGATACTATTTAGTAAGAAAGAGTCTTTTCCCCAACTTGATGAAAATGAATTTATGATAAAGCAATCAAGTGGTATTGAGATACGAACTTTACGAACTCGACGAGATCAGAAAATATTTCTGTGGATGAAGTGTTGATTGTTAAATAAGTCAACATGGATTAACAAATCCTTGCCAGTAAATTAAGCATGATATAAAATTAAATCATGATGAAAAAATGTTTATATGCAATTGCATATAGCGGTATTGGAATCAGTAAGCCAAATGGTAAGTGGACGTAAAATCAAAGGATTTTAATTTTGAGATAGATGATTTAAATAATGATGCTATCACTAGGAAGAATATATGATGAGAGATTAAGACTCAAGATGATGAGGCTCATGTGAAATTTAACGATGTACTTAGATGATTATATCGTTGGTGTAAATAATCAACTACCTAGTAGAAAGAAGTCGAACTGATTATTGAAAAGTAATTGACAACTTGATGAAAACATATTGACGATGTTTCATGCTATCATGGTAGGAAGATAATGATGTATATATGGTTCTTATAGTGATAAGGTATCCATACAATAGTAGCGATATGCAGAGGTATTATGATGTTATGTCAAGATATATTGACATATTCATTTACTAAGTGATGATAGGTATTTAATGTTCAATACTCATGATGGATATGATATGCATAACGTGGCATAGGAATTATGATGCTATAATATGAGGATTACTGACATGTGGTTCATTTATGAGAAGTCACGATATGTCTTTAATATAATTATGTTGATGGTATAACTGAAGCATGCGATAGTTCCGTACAAATCTATGACATGCATGAGCATGCAGTTCCTTATTATTCATAACGTTGCAATTAACAAAGATGAACGTTCTTATGATGACATGCAAGAGTTGGCATGTGGATTATTTCCTATGATACTATGATGGTATGGTTAATGCATTGGATGCATGTGGAGTTGTGATGATTCACAGGACTCCACAAATGGGCCGAGAGGGCCGGTTTATTTGATGATCTCATGCGAGCCCATACGCACGAGGGAGAATAAGTAACACCATATGGGCTGGGGACAAAACTCAATCAACACTACATATACCAGTGGTTCCTTTGTCTTGTGTATAGCTCTTGATGGATAGCTCTAGAAGAGCTATGGGACCATCTTGAGGAGGCCAAGTGCCTGATGTTCTAGGCTTGGTGCCTGTTATTGGATTGGGATGCCGAAGTCTGGAAGGGATGTAAAGGACTTCGATGCCTGGGGCTGTGCACCTTAGTAGTTGTGGAGGGAGTGGGCCAACCTTGTTAGATGCCCGGGTACATTGAGTATTGGACCGGATGCCTGCCTTGGGGAAAATGAGGTCTGAGTCAGGCGCGAGCCTTGGGGCCAACCTTGGACTAGGATACAGACTGGGTCAAGCTTAGCCTGGTGCTGAAAGTGGGAAAAAGGATAGAGATTCCTTGAGATTTCCTGGGGTGTTGGGGACTTTCGATGTCTGCTAGTTATACTAGTTCAGTAGAGGGTGTTGGCAACAAGAAGTAAATAAAATAATAAATAATAAAAATAATACATAATACATAATTCAACATAACTTCGGGACAAAGTTCCTTAAAGGGGGAGAGTATGTAATATCCCTCCCCTTAATAATAAATAATAAATAATAAAAACAATAAATAATAATATAATAATAAATAATAAATAATAAATAATAAAAATAATAAATCATAAATGTTAAATAATAAATGATATTTAAAAATATACAAGAAAATAAGTAAAAATAATAAAAATAAAAATAGTAATAACTATACTAAAGCTCTAAATAAGAATAAATAGAAATAAAACAAAGAAAACAATTAAAAAAATCAGTAAAGCTATCAAAAAGAAGAAAATAAAACAAGAAAGCTAAAAATCAAAGTCGCATGTAGACACATGGAGTGTGTGCATGTGGTTCCCATCCAATGTTTGCTCTATTTATTAGATGGTGAGGAGGATGGGAGGCATTCCATCTTTCCAAGATTCTATCTTTCATTCTCTTGGGAGAATGGTGTTTTAAGACATAGGAGTCACTGGCAGTAGTACATTGATTGAGGGCTCGGGGGTGGCCAGTTGTAGCAAATCCTTGCACAATTGAACCTACGGTTGGGTGGAGAGTCGTCCCCAAAACCTGGTTGCGGTAAGCCTACTTCTACCACAAGTAAGCACGGGTAAGCAGTATTCATAGTTTGAATTTAATTAATTAATTACATGATTGTTTGGCTAGGTAAGTGCCACTTTGATTTAAATTTAATGTTAATAAGTTAATTAGATATTTATTTTGGACTGTTACATATGGTATCAGAGTTTTGGCTCAACCCTTAGAGCCTATGGGCATCTTAGAGAAAAAATTATTTTGTTGGAATTTTTAACTTGACTTGTTTTGAAGTTACAGGATGGTTACTTCCAGGACGCCGCATATTTTTTCTACAAACCCTCGCTATACACGTAAATTTTTTATTCAGTGCATACTTATTGCATAGTTATATTTTGATGGTGTTCATTTTTAAAGTCATTCCTATGAGTAATCTCCACAGCTAATCTTATCATGTACATATTTTCATATCCAGACTCCTTCTTGTTGTCCCCTACATCTTTACTGGTTGTTTATTCCAATTTTCTTAATCCAGAGACCATTGGGAATTGTTGGGGATTCTAAGTAGAGCCCATGGAGGCATGGAAAGCTTTGTAATTGTACACAACGTGGGGTTTTAAAAGAGAAATTTTTTATCTTACCTTAATTAAATTAATCCATATTTTTTTTAATGAAGTGAAATAATTTAATTTAAATAGAAAAAAAAAAAAAAAAAAATGCAAGTAGTAGTTGTCCATAACCCAGATTTTCTCTATTCTTGTAAAGCCCCTCTTTCCTTGATTATTAAAACCCTTGCGTGATAGCCCATAAATTATTCCTTTTACCTTAGAGAGTTTCCTCCGAATATATTATGTGAATTTTAATGAAAATGAATTTACAATACTCGATTCTCTTCCATGAAAGAATGAAATGCAATAAGATTTATTTAATGGTAACTTTCGGTACTGTCAATAATTTTTTTGGGTGCCTCCACGCAAAGGGAACAAAGTTATGGATTATTAAATTTTGGGTCCTTTGAAAGATAGTCAAATAATTTAATTTTCAAGTTTTTTATCCTTATGTGATCCACCCCTCAATTGATGCAATTGCGAAGGAAGTTAAATTTCGAGAAAGCTCATGTTGTTTTAAATTGTTACTTCGAATATAGTTTCATGTGCCCACCATGGCCTAGTTCACTCATGGTTAAAATTAATACAATCAGTCTACTTAGCAGTTTTGGTTATCAAGCTTTGTCATAAACGATGAAGTCTATTTTTCTTTATTATTTAGTAACTCGAGTTGTCGCTGAGTTAACTCGATTGTCCAGCTGTCGTCGAGTCAGATTATTTTGACTTTACCGAACCCAAATACAAGTGAATTTTGACTATTATTTTGTTGATGTTATTTTGGTATTAAATTTTGGAGTTACTCAACGTTTTCAGTTATTATGCTCTATATTTTTTAATCTTCAAAGTGGGATTATTAGTTTTTACTAATCACGATGCGGGAATGCGTTATTCCTCTTTTCATTCCTTGCCAGTAGAATATATGCTGGAAATTCATTTTCTTAAAGTTTATATTAGTCCTTGTATTTTCTCTAATTAATATTTTCAGGAGGGGTATTTAAACGTTCATTTGAAAATTCTCTTTTACTATTTAAGGGATTATTCCTTTGTAATCTCATAATAAAAATACATTTTCTTGAGTGAGTTTCAGATTTATTTTTATTGTATCCCATCTCCTTATTTAAAAGGGAGGATTTCTTGCGGAAGTGACTAACTCTTTAATTTAATTTTCATTTCATTGTATTTATATCTAATTTATTGGATTTCTTCACTTGGTCATTAATAAATCTAGACTTCATTGCTAATTGTTTGATCTCATTGGCTATTTGGTCTAAATTACATTGAGTAATTCGTCTTTATCTCACTTGTGTTTTAGATTGAAGTAGTATATCTTTAATTTCCTAATTAGTAATCTCATCTACGATCATTTACTTGTGCTTTCATTTGCATAATTCTCACTTGCTCCATTTGTCATAACATATTATAAGTGAAGATTTTTAAGAGCACTTTCTATTAAGGCATTTGAGTTATTGTTCTAACATTTTCATCTAATTGTCATTTCCTTTACTTGCTTTATTGATTAATCCTTACATGCTTCATTGAATCATTGTTGTAAGCTAATAATCTTGATTACAAGTGAATTAGTATTTCTTTTTTTGAAGCATCTTGTTTTGAGAGATGAGGGTTTGACATTGAGAGAACCTGGTGACAATTGAGAGAGAACTCTGTGTGAGCTAACACAAAGCCAGATTATCTTCCACCCCTTTATTGGCAAGGAGGTCCGCTAATCTATTTGCATTCCTTCTGATATGAACGAAAACAATTGCTCGCCCTTCTGCAATGATTGCTGCTAGTTGTTAAACACCGTGGTCCAAGCGCCAACAACTTTTGCATTTGTGAGCTGGAGAGCCACCAAGTATGCAGGTAGCTATTTGAGTGGGTGGAGATTATGTGATCGGGCTATGATTATTCCTTGGATGAGGAAATGGTACTATTGATCTTATTGTGTATGCATATTTCTCGACATTGTTGTCGACAGGAACAATGGAATTTGCAGGAACACACATATCCATGGCCGCAAGCTTACAATCTTATGTCTTATGCAGACAATTTATGTCTTATCCGAGCAATTAATATGGCTAAATGTATTGTAATTTAAGGTATTCGTTATGGTGTTGCCTTTGCGGGTGTGCTTGCAGGCATGCCATATAATTAATAAAATGATTTTATTTTGGTATTGGGGAGGAATAACCTTCCTAGTCATTCGATCTGGTTCTGGGTCGGGTGGCAGTGTCTCTTCTTATTATGGTGTGGAATATTTCTTTGATGGTTTGATTTCTTAAATTTCCTGTGAGTAATTATTTATTAGCCATAAAAATCTCAAGATACATTCAATAAATTTGTTTAACGATTTATTTTGTTAAAAGAATTCCATTTAGTTCTTCTAACATAAGTTATGATTACTTAAACAAATACTTAAATATTTCACTCTACAGCACAAAATTTCAAATCATGAATCTATGGAATTAATATTGGTGTGACATATAATGATTTTCTTTCGAAGATCAAAGTACCTTCTTAACATAATAGTTCCACCAACATTGAGACAATTCTCTAAGTTTTATTCTGACATCATTAGTACCTTCTAATTCATGTTTCCATGGTTTATACTATAAAAATTTGTAATTGTTGATAATTTATGGTTTAATTATGGTTTAAGTATTGTGATTGTTGATAAATTATGATAAAAACATATCTTATTAAACTCATAACTCACAACCATATAACCAAAGTGAAAATCTAAATGAGTCACATAATTAAAGATATAGTTTTATTATGACTCATTAATTCTTTGGAAAAGTATATAATATTTTAATCTTGGATACTGATAATCTACCCATAATTGACGATGTATAATTCTCTAAAAGATTGCACTATTGAAATGGTATACTGGCATGGTTTTTGTAACAAATCTTTAATGCTCGTGTAACTACTCACCATCGGTTCATTTTACAACACAGTTTACATAGCACTTGATGTATTTGGATAATTGAAGTGGAAATTTGTCACCAATTAAAGTGCTCTAAAATAGTGAAATATGTTCCAATTGACAATGGATAAACTCTGATATCTTATTACCTTTAGATGATCATTGTTCACTAGCATCTTTTCATTATTTCATTGTTCAATATGATCTAAAAACACAGATATAACATTCCTTGAATATTGATCATACTATTCACTAATTATTTGGGTTGGATTGTTGTTCTCATTGTCCTTTAACAATAGCAGTTGCTTGGCATTTCTCTGGTCTATTATTGCAAAAACACAACTCAATATGATCTTCTAATAAATTTAATTTTACACTGCCATTGCCATTCAAATTACATGTATCTGCTCATTTACTACTATATTCTCAATGGAAAATCGTACAGACTTGGATTTTAGTTTACATGTTGAGTATAATGTTACATGAGGTTTCGTGATTCAAGTTTAATTACATATAGTGGATAAAGATGTCGAAAGAGAAATGGAAAGGAGAAACTTGCTAATGATAGTTCATGTGATTATGGCCAACTTCGATCGTAGAGAAGAAGTATCACAACAGGGGTAAGAAATCAATAAGAAGAAACAACCGATTTTAGAACATAATGGAAGAGTTGGTATAATCATGACTTGGTACTCTAAAGGTATCACTATAAGGTCTATCTAAGGATGATGCACATAAAGAAGAAAATATTGGCAATCAACTAATGAACTTGAAAAATCAGGGTAATAATGAAGGTTATTTTAAGGAACCTGTAAGGTATGATAAATAGAATGATTGGAGAAGATAAGTTGTGTGCATAACAACATCTATAACAATGGGAGAGCCACATTGTAAAGTTTTTCATAGGTGACTAACTATATGAATGAATTATGGATAACAAGACGTATGATAAGGAGATTTTATTATGTTGATGTCTTAAAACAGGAAAAGATAAGTGGATTACACTTGGTAGCTATCTTAATGAATTTATTTATCAGGTCTTACCCAAGTTGGAAATAGTAACAACATTTCCAAGGTATATCAATGCTATATTAGAGGAGGAAAAACCACAATGATTGGAGGTGAGAAATTCAAGTCAATTTAATAAAATAGAATGAAGTGAAAAAATTTCCATTTTTGAAGCCAATAGACATGGAATAGTAGGAAATCAAGACAGGGAGAAAAAGAAAAATATATCTATGAATATCGGATAGGAGAAAATGAAGGGATGTTCTATCAAGAAGAAAGTTCTTTTAAAGGTATTAATGAGTAGAGCTAGAAACACCATTGGTAATGGTCATAATGATGATCTACATATTTTAAAAATGTGAAGGTGTGAAGTTGCATGATGACCAAATGATAATAAACAAGGAAGATATTGGAAGGAATGTTGCTAGAAATTTTAGACGGATACCTTGAGAAGGATTGGGTACATAGTGACAAAAGAAGTGAAAGTCAATTAATAGAGATTGTACTTGACTCATTATTTCATGAGTAGGACTTTCCATAACGTTAAAAGAGGTCGTTTCCACATTTAAGTTTCTCATGGACAATGATGGTAGTAGTGTTTCCAACTGCTTCAAAATCTAAAATAATGATACTATTTAATAAGAAAGAGTCTTTTCCCCAACTTGATGAAAATGAATTTATGATAAAGCAATAAAGTGGTATTGAGATACGAACTTTACGAACTCGATGAGATCAGAAAATATTTCTGTGGATGAAGTGTTGATTGTTAAATAAGTCAACATGGATTAACAAATCCTTGCAAGTAAATTAAGCATGATATAAAATTAAATCATGGTGAAAAAATGTTTATATGCAATTGCATATAGCGGTATTGGAATCAGTAAGCCAAAGGGTAAATGGATGTAAAAGCAAAGGATTTTAATTTTGAGATAGATGATTTAAATAATGATGCTATCACTAGGAAGAATATATGACGAGAGATTAAGACTCAAGATTATGAGGCTCATGTGAAATTTAACGATGTACTTAGATGATTATACCGTTGGTGTAAATAATCAACTACCTAGTAGAAAGAAGTCGAACTGATTATTGAAAAGTAATTGACAACTTGATGAAAACATATTGACGATGTTTCATGCTATCATGGTAGGAAGATAATGATGTACATATGGTTCTTATAGTGATAAGGTATCCATACAATAGTAGCGATATGCAGAGGTATTATGATGTTATGTCAAGATATATTAACATATTCATTTACTAAGTGATGATAGGTATTTAATGTTCAATACTCATGATGGATATGATATGCATAACGTGGCATAGGAATTATGATGCTATAATATGAGGATTATTGACATGTGGTTCATTTATGAGAAGTCATGATATGTCTTTAATATAATTATGTCGATAGTATAACTGAAGCATGCGATAGTTCCGTACAAATCTATGACATGCATGAGCATGCAGTTCCTTATTATTCATAATGTTGCAATTAACAAAGATGAACGTTCTTATGATGACATGCAAGAGTTGGCATGTGGATTATTTCCTATGATACTATGATGGTATGGTTAATGCATTGGATGCATGTGGAGATGTGATGATTCACAGGACTCCACAAATGGGCCGAGAGGGCCGGTTTATTTGATGATCTCGTGCGAGCCCATACGCACAAGGGAGAATAAGTAACACCATATGGGTTGGGGACAAAACTCAATCAACACTACATATGCCAGTGGTTCCTTTATCTTGTGTATAGCTCTTGATGGATAGCTCTAGAAGAGCTATGGGACCATCTTGAGGAGGCCAAGTGCCTGATGTTCTAGGCTTGGTGCCTGTTATTGGATTGGGATGCCGAAGTCTGGAATGGATGTAAAGGACTTCGATGCCTGGGGCTGTGCGCCTTAGTAGTTATGGAGGGAGTGGGCCAGCCTTGCCAGATGCCCAGGGTCATTGAGTACCGGACCGGATGCCTGCCTTGGGGCAGATGAGGTCTGAGTCAGGCGCGAGCCTTGGACTAGGATACAGACCGAGTCAGGCTTAGCCTGGTGCCGAAAGTGGGAAAAAGGACATAGATTCCTTGAGATTTCCCGGGGTGTTGGGGACTTTCGATGCCTGCTGGTTATACTAGTTCAGCAGAGGGTGTTGGCAACAGGTAGTAAATAAAATAATAAATAATAAATAATAAAAATAATACATAATACGCAATTCAACATAACTTCGGGATGAAGTTCCTTAAAGGGGGAGAGTATGTAATATCCCTCCCCTTAATAATAAATAATAAATAATAAAAATAATAATATAATAATAAATAATAAATAATAAATAATACAAATAAATAATAATAATATAAATAATAAATAATAAATCACTTAATAATAAATAATAAAAATAATAAATCATAAATGTTAAATAATAAATGATATTTAAAAATATACAAGAAAATAAATAAAAATAATAAAAATAAAAATAGTAATAACTATACTAAAGCTCTAAATAAGAATAAATAGAAATAAAACAAAGAAAACAATAAAAAAAATAAGTAAAGCTATCGAAAAGAATAAAATAAAACAAGAAAGATAAAAATCAAAATAAAAGTAAAGAAATAAAACAAGAAAGCTAAAAATCAAAGTCGCATGTAGACACATGGAGTGTGTGCATGTGGTTCCCATCCAATGTTGCTCTATTTATTAGATGGTGAGGAGGATGGGAGGCATTCCATCTTTCCAAGATTCTATCTTTCATTCTCTTGGGAGAATGGTGTTTTAAGACATAGGAGTCACTGACAGTAGTACGTTGATTGAGGGCTCGGGGGTGGCCAGTTGTAGCAAATCCTTGCACAATTGAGCCTACTGTTGGGTGGAGAGTCGTCCCCAAAACCTGGTTGCGGTAAGCCTACTTCTACCACAGGTAAGCACGGGTAAGCAGTATTCATAGTTTGAATTTAATTAATTAATTACATGATTGTTTGGCTAGGTAAGTGCCACTTTGATTTAAATTTAATGTTAATAAGTTAATTAGATATTTATTTTGCACTGTTACACAATAAATCTACTCAACATAGTAGGCTTAGACTACATTATATCATGTAAATGGTAGAAGTGGTTGGTAGCATTATCAAACATAAACTGGGGAAACTATAGTTATAAAAATGACTCATAAACCCTTTGCAATTTCAACTGAATAAACCTGTCAAATCATTTTAAATGATCCTCAAACCAAAAGTAATGCAAAGGAAATCACCCACGTGAAAACAAAACCATAACTATAAAAAAATTTAAACCATAAAAACCTTTGCAATTCTAGCTAAATAAACTTTCCAAATTAATTAAAATGTCCAATAACCAAACCTAACGAATAAGCATGTCAAATAAATTGAAATGTCGTCAAACCAAACATCACACTGTTTGCAACCTTGGAAAAACACAACACATCAACATAATTATGTGAAAAGAAAATTAAATTGGTTAAGATTCTATAATTAGCTCAAACACTGGAGAAAACATAACACTTTTATATAATCATATCATTATTTGGAATAAGAAATGAAATCATAAAAATTTACGCTTTTATGTAATCATATCATTATTTGGAATAATAAATGACATTATTAAATTTCCTAATGAGAGGAAACAATGGCAGAATTCTTAATTCGTTACCTTGTCGGGCATGAGAACTTAGTAGTGTGTTTGTTTGTTTTTTTTTTTTGTTTTTTTTTTTGTCTTATAGTACTTCTCTGGAAGCCATCCCTTCAAAATCCTCAATCATCATTTTCATTTTATTTTTTATTTTATTTTTTATTTTTTATTTGTTAGTGTTTCTTCTCCGATTTCCTTGGTCTCTATTGTACTTTGCGCCACAACCATGGTTACTAAAACAAAAATCCGACCCAAAAACAATTACTCAATACCCAACAATTTGCCGGCTCTCACGTAATCTCTACTTAGAGTTGGAATAATTTTCTGCCCTTTGATAATTTTAGGGCATAGAAACTAGCGAAAATAATATAATGCAAATTAAAAATATCATCGAACCAAATCTCATAATTTGAAACGAATGGGAAAAAATATGAAATAAGTAGACTTCGATAATTTTAGGGCATAAAAACTAGCAAAAATAGTGTAATGCAAATTAAAAAAATCATCGAACCGAATCTCATAATTTGAAACGAATGGGAAAAATCTGAAATAAGTAGAATATTTATCACGATTGATACTACTGTTTAAAGGAGTAGAATATTTATAGTTTTTATATATCAACAGATCTACCATTGTCTAAAGGAGTAGAATATTTATAGTTTTGATATATCAACGAATCTAGATCCTTGCCATTTGTATGGCTATTTAAGGTTTCTTACACTTTGGAATTCTCAACATTAATTGTGAGCCCTATGAGATGTTGAATATTAATGGTCCTCGCATGCCAGGGGGAAAACAATTTTGGCATTGTTTTGTGTAATTACCCTCCCCAAACCCAGTCACACAGAACTCATTTGCTCTCTCTCCCCTGGAGCAACCTCTCTTCAACCTACTATCAAATTTTTATGCTTTTACACATAAAAATCCCTAGTTGGGCTGCATGAATTTGACCTGGAAACCAGTTGTTTGCCTACAATTTGACCAGAAAACCAATTGGGCATGGAAAATCTGACCAGAAAACCAGTTGGGTATCTTAAATCTGACCAGTAAACGATGTGGCTAGGTGAATCTAGGTTAGAAATAATCTTGATGGTTTCACTCTGATCCAGAAATCATCTGGGTAATTTAAAGAAAATCATTCGAGCAGTTCCAATGTTCCCCACATAAGCATTTGTGGGCATTTAGAGTTTTACGATGTGGGCGATAGGTATCATAGTAATTCCTGCGGGCATAATACAGTGATCGAGATGGCAGAGGAATATGGATAGAGTGATATTTACGGAGAAGCATAAAGTAGGGTATATTTGAAGGAGTCTTCAAGTCAAACAGAATATTTGCTCAATTTTGAAGCTTCGAGACTCAAACGTTCAAGAGCAAGAGAATTATGCATAATGGCAGCAACAACTGAGTCTCCTAGGGCTGCTGAACGATTAACATAACTAAATTCTTTCAATTTTCTGTTTGCCAAAGCAATATTTATTATCGAAACATCGATGTTATTTGTGGCATCTGCCTCTATATGCAAGTGAATGGGAGAACAACACCATGATAATTCCCCCAAATCCCTATGCATATACTTTAAGGTGAGGGTTTCAAGTTTTTGGCAATTGATGGCAAGTGATCTCAGGGTAAACTAATGTCCAGGGTTTTGAAATCGAGACCTACGACAACCAAACCTTGGCAATTTTCACTTACTCTAGAGAGCCCCGAGGCGTAAACTGGAAATCTCCCCTTAATGTCAGTTCTTGGAGAAACTTACAGTTTGACAACGCGTCGAGGGTGTGGTCCATAAAATTTCTACATCTCGACAGGCTTAGGGTCATCAAGCCACGGTAATGTCAGGTAAATGCCCGGATGTCGGCATCATGTAAATTGCCAATGCAGCATAATGTGATTTTATGGAGATAGGATGAGATCATTATGAAACCAAAAAGTTCGTCATCCATAAGATTCTCCTGCGACTGAATCGAGCGGCCGACAATTAACGTGTGGAGATGAGGAAGAGCCGAGGCCACTGTGAGAATATATTCGTCACTCAGTTGATCGAAACGTGGATGAAAATTCAAGACCTCGACATGCGGAAATCGACTAAAAAACAGAGTAAGCAAAGAATAGGATCTGACGGAGAGTGTGTGTGTATCTCAGAGACAACGGTGTTGTTCCAGAGTTTGGAAATGAGTGAGGCAGAAAGGCGGTCGAACATGGAGATCAGCTGATTGAGAATGGCAGAAACAAGAAACATGTCTTGTGTAACTTTGTCCACACTGCTCTCCTTCGCCACTGCCATTATTTCCCTCTGCAAGTGCTTGGCCATGATCTTCGTTATTTAACAGATTTCGATATCTGTATTATCCTATCAATTCTTCGTCTTCTCGCTTGCTGCAGCAAAACCCTAGCTCAACTTTGAAGGGACGAAATGTGAAGGTCATCTGGTAGGGATTGTCTTTGCATCGACGTTCACTCTATCTTCTCTGAATCGACAGAAATGCCCAAATCTTCAGAATGCAGCCAACACCCAGTTTCAAATCTTCCATGGCACCGCAAGGTAGCATACAACCTTGAAATAGCGCTGGAAACCCAAGAACAGCATTGTGGGCTATAAGCATTTCATTTCAAACCAAATTTAAAACAAATCCTGCAATTCAGGGGGATAACAAGACTGTCCAATTCTTCAAACCCAACCCATGAGAAAACAATTTGATCAAGATTCCAACAGACCATTGGAATGAATAGGGCTTATTATTATTTTTTTAAGTATGGGAGATCCATATTTTATTAAGTATTCCTTCATTTTTTCTTTTTCTTTTCTTTCACCAAAAACAAATTTGCAGTGTATTAGAGGAGAGCCTTGAAAGCCCACTATACACAATTTCAGGGTAGAGTGTAGTAGATATTTAACAAATTAGTCATGCATGAATGGGCTCATAGGTCTCAAGGGTTCAACATAGCTTTGATACCAAGTGTAAGGACCAACCCTATATATATATATATATCACAATAAAAATACAACCAGAAGAGAATAACATTGGGGATTAAAATTTATTAAGCACTATCTAACACATACCTGAATTTCATTCCATTGGACATATCATCTAATTTACATATATTTAACTAAAGCCATAAAGAAGTCACACAAAAGAATATTGTAACACATAGGTATCGTTCACCAGAAGACGAGATTCAAACTTGATTTACCGCTACTTGTCTTCCTTTGTTGTCGATCACCTCCGAGTGTGAATGACGATGTGCTTGATCCAAATGCAGTGACCCATTGGTTGACCTCCCAGCCTACTCCTTGCGTACTCTTCTTCCCCGCGGACCCCCGAGCTGCAATGGGGTTGTACAATGGAGGAATGTAATAGCTGGTAGATGAGAGCACTCTTTGGCTCAAGAATCCTCTCTCTAAATTCCTCTACCTCACCAAACTCACTATAGTTCGTAGTCACTACTCTGACATAGTGTCATCCATCCAACAATAGGGTAAAAAGTCCTTTTTCCCATGGCTTGCCCCTTCTTTTATAGAATTTCTCATAAGTGACACTTAGCATGTCATGCATAATTAATTATTTTTGATAATTCAATAATTTGATTATTCACCCACCCATGTGTCACTCTCTCATCAAAAGTCTCCAAAATTATTTACTTAAATTTTAATTTAAAACTAATATTTTCCTCACCTCAAAAAGATTCCTATTTCTTTTCCTAGTTGTCTCTTGATTCCTCCTTTTACTCCTTAATTTGTGTTCATTACTAAAGACAATTGATAATTCAAGATTTGATCCCCTATCTACTCCCTAATTTAACTGTTAGGCCAGGCAGTAACTCCATTAGGCAGAAAAACTGATTCATCTTATTCCATTAGGTAGGTCTTTGTTATATACAATAGGGAGTGACTGTTCAGTTCATCTCCCGATTATATTATAAAAATTTTATAAATTCTCAAGATTTAACAAGTCTTTTGTGTGTTATGGTCATTTTGGTTTTCTTCTCTATGATATATATATATATATATATATATGTTATTGAAGAGTAATTTTTGCAAATGGCTAGATAATGTTGCAGGCACATTACAAGGTTTTGAGCAATGCGTGAAAAAAAAAAAAACCTTGAATACAATTTTGGTGCAGCTTTTGTGTTTCTTTTCGGAATTTTGTAATAAATTTTAGTTGAAATTGTGAGTTGTTATTAAAAACGAAACATGGTGAAAGAAACGAAGAAGACCGGATGAGGAGAGGTGGAGATATCAATATATCTCTAGATATTTTGCAATTGCGTTCATGTAAGTGTATTCAAGTACTCATGCAACCATATATTGAACTTTAGGTCTAGATAATGTTAAAAAATAGGAAAAGAGATTTTAGCGTGTCCATATAATTACTTTTGAAGTGCTTGTCTTTCAGTATGTAGTGCAGAATCCCTAATGTGGTCAACGAAATTTTTATTTAGCCCAAATTGTATTTAAAGGAAGCTTCCATGAAGGTTGTTAAATGTTTATTTAAAGTTTATATGAAAGTTGTTGAAAATGATGGCTTGGAAGTATTTGCCAAAGTTATAGAAATTTAAGAAATATATTTGTTAGTTTAAATGCTTATTTAATGAAAGTTTACATGAACATTGTTGAACGAGAGTTGGAAGTTTATGAGCAAAAATTATGGAAGTTTATGAGCAAAAGTTATGTTTATGAAATATTTTGTTGGTATGTACTGAGTAGTATGTTTAACTTTATTGAATGAGGATAAATAAAGTGATACATGGTTATGGTTCTGGGTTCCAAATGTGGAATAAATACACCATGAACAAAAGGAAATACTGCAGATTTGGTTGTTCAAGGGATCTTCGTTTAACAATAGAAGCTCCTGATGACACAACCCTGCATTTATGCCAGGTAAACTTACTGATCTGACTGAATTCTCTGACCACCCATTCTATCTGAAGTTCTGTTAAGTAGGTTACATTCCTAATATATTCAATTTCTGATTAGAAATATCTTATATATATTGGGTAAGGAATGCAGCTTTATTCTAGTTTGCTCTCTTCTTCTGGCATGTTGTTTCAAAATTTAAACTTCTATTGAGATGCACATTGGTCTAGATATCTCTTTTATCTTTGAGGATTCAATTATGGATGAATTCTGATTTTTTTAAATGATTGGTGCAAGCCTTGTATTACATATCATTAGATTCAGTAGGATTAAATGAAGATAGGCCCCAGATAGCCTCACTCGCTTACCCTAGCGAAAGGAAGTAGGGTAGCTGGGTTTGAAGGGATGAAGGTTTGGACTACTCATTCATTGCAAGTGATGATTACGTTCTATGTAGTTAACATCTTATTTTATCTCTAGATAGTGTGTACCATTAGGTATCCACTAGAAAGGAGTGGTATGCATTTATTTTAAAGTGCTAATGGTAGTTGTACAACATTGGACTTTCAGAACATGGATCATGAAGGTAAATCAAGTCTCTAAGAAGGTGTAGTAGGCATTGTTAGGTCCCCCTAGCAAGTAGTGGCATATGTTTATTTTCAAAGTACTGATTGTAGTTCCCAACAAAAATTGAAGATTTAGAACATGGTAAACAAAGGTGGATTACGTCATAGGTGAAATATCAAACAATAATTAACACAATTATTATTGACCATTACAAATATTGAAGTCCAAGCTTAAGGTGGGTAGTTCCTCCTATGAAAAAGGCATAGACATCCCCTATGAATTTGAGTTAATACAAAATTATTGCTATCTTAATTGCATGATTAAATGAATAAAACTAGAGAGATTTCTCCTAAATTAGTCAATTTGTAAATTGAAGGAAGGTGGGTGTTATTAATTGTTGCTTTAATTAGTTGGGATTTTGATTATGATGATTTTGTTGGAAAAGTTTATGTATGACGCTTCCTTTAACTATTAATTTTAATAATATCTATAATGTATGTTTTGTACATTTATACAAAAAGTGGGTTGCAATGTTCCCCAGATATAGTCCTTCAGTTATAACGGAATTCGTGTTATAGATACCTTGGGAAAATTTTAACCTGCCCACCAGAAGGTTGGCAAGAGTTTCAGGAAGGGTTCCTAAGATTATGTGTCGCCGTTTCTCCTTTATGTTCTAAGGACTTCGGGACGAAGTCCATTGTTAAGAGGGGGAGTATGTAGTGCCCACTCTAGCTTCCTAACCCTGATACGACATTATCTTAGACACTCTATTCTTCGAGGACCTCAGATTGAAGATCTGGACCCATGACACTATTATTAGCGATTGAGATATTCATGGTTGTGATGTTTATGAATGCTATCCATTGATATTATGGTAGCATGAATGGTTATGTATCTCTATCAGTATTCTGATGATTGCAATATTAATAGTTAAGTGGTCTCTATTTGAAATTATGATGAGGGTAGTAAAGAATATGTATGCGCTCTACTAAAGGCATAATGAGGATAAATTTTATGGATAGGTATATTTCTACGATGTTACGATGTTGATAGCTTAATTAATATGTATGTTTCCATTGATGATTATTGATGATAGCCATAAGGGATGTGTCCCCTATGTTACCTACTTCCTTTAGTTCAGACTTACAATGGACAATGATGAGAATGACCAGGAATTGTTAATGATGCTATTATGATAATTGACTAACATTGAGAAACCGTGTTACTGATGATTATTGAGTATGGCAGGGAACCATCAGAGGCACTCGCATATGACATGTCGATGACACCTGGTTTGATGAAAATTTATATTACTTTATCTGTGAAAGTCTAAGTCGATCTTGGAATCTGCCATATATGTTTAACTATATTCTGATGATATATTAATGGTTGCAGGCACAGATTAGTTGCTTGACCGAATGACTCACATATGGGTGATGGGGTTGTACAAGTGGATGGAACTACATGGGAGGGGTGGGACAGAGTCCCTGATCTCACCCACTAGCACTCCCGTCGTGACTTGGGCTGAAAGGGTTGAAACACCTTCGCCTTGAAGATCATGATGCCATGAGGGCAGGTTCCAAAGTTGGTTCGCTCATGAGGACTTTACCGGGGGGCGCGCATCAAGGCGGATTCCTTGATCCCCGACACCATTAGTCTCACTATAGCAGGCAACATAAGAGATGACAGTGGTCTATAACGTTGCACTATGCTTTCCCCTCGTAATCACTGGATGCTTGAAGGGCAAGTGGTGTGGCACCCTTGGAACTTCAGGGGAATTTCTTGAAGGGCACGACCAACTTGGCACCCTTGGCATCACAAATAAACTATTAGGTGTGGCACACTTGGAACTTCTAGGGAAGTTCTTGAAGGGCACAACCAAACTGGCACCCATGACATCACAAATAAACCATTAGGTGTGGCACCCTTGGAACTTCTAGGGAAGTTCTTGAAGGGCACAACCAAACTGGCACCCTTGACATCACAAATAAGCTATTAGGTGTGGCACCCTTGGAACTTCTAGGGAAGTTCTTGAAGGGCACAACCAAACTTGGCATCCTTGGAATCATTAAAAATAAATAATAATAAATAAATATAAGCAAGGAATGAAAACTATGTAAATTTGCATCAAGGGTAAATGATGATTATAAACCAATGTAATTAAATCAAAAATAAAACTTGGAATAAGGAGGATCATAGGAAGAATTAAAATAAAGTACCTTAAAAACTCTACCCTTCCCATTTTGGAAAATACTAGGAAGATTATGTGGTTTAATTAGGAAAAAGGGGAAAGACAAACATAATAGTAAGGATAAAGATTAATCCTAAACTAATTTAAACCTAATTAAAAAAAGGGGAAGGTGAATTAAAATGAGAATAATAAATTAAATTTAGAGAAATGTAGAGAAGCTCCATGTGTCAACAACCAACATAAGAATATCCATCTAGGAGATAACCTGAGTTAAATTAGGGAGTAGATTGGGGATAAAATCTTGACTCATTAATTGAATTCAAGTAATGAACACAAATTAAGGAATAAAAGGGGGGAATAAAGAGACAACTAGGAGAAGAAATAGGAATCTTGTTGAGGTGAGGAAAATATTAGTTTTAAATAAAAATTTAAGTAAATAATTTTGGGAGACCTTGATGTGAGAATGACACATGGGTGGGTGAATAATCAAGCTATTGAATTATAAAAAAATAATTAATTATGCATGACATGACAAGTGTCACCTATGAGGACTCCTATAAAAGAAGGGGCAAGCCATGGGAGAAGGGACTTTGGGAACACTATTGTTGGATGGATGAGATGTTGTGAGAGCAGTGATTACGAAGCTATAGTGAGTTTGGTGAGGTAGAGGATTTAGAGAGGGGACTCTTGAGCCAAGGTGTGCTCTCCTCTACCAGCTAGTGCTTGTCTCCATTGTACAACCCCATTGCAGCTCGGGGGTCCGCGGGGAAGAAGAGTACCCAAGGAGTAGGCTGGGAGGTTAACCGATGAGTCTTCGCATTCGGATCAAGTGCGTCATCATTCACTCGCGGAGGTGATCAGCTACAAGGGAATACCAGCAACAGCAGAGCAAGCAGAGTCTCGCCTTCTGGTGAACGGTACACATGTATTTCATTACTATTGATCTTAGTTAAAGGTATGAAAATGTTCGGTTATGTTTCCTGAAATGAGTGGCAGGAATGTGTGTGCTAAATAAATTTGAATTTCAATGCGTTTCCCTTCTGGTTGCCATTGCTGTTTAAAAAAAAAAAAAAAAAGTACATAGTCTGAGCATGGTCGTTACACAAAACTTGGACCAAGTTGGGCCATGCCCAACCAAAAACATTATAATAAGAACTCAGTGTGTAAGAGAAATATTGCAAAAAAAAATACAAGAGGAACTCAAGTATTTATTGAAATGGGTAATATACCATAAAGACTACATTATGAGAAAAATGATGGTTTACTCCATGGTGAAGCTTTGCATTTATATTTTTTACAAGTAACTTTCACCGAGAGTCATGCCTCTTGTTACTTTTCAAATACCATGGGTAAATACCATGGTTTACAAAATCCATGTGCGAATATCATAATTACGATGGTAAAATTGAAATCATTGTTAGAGTCGGTCTAGTAGCCCTCCATCAGCGATCAAAGCTCTTTGCATTTGCATAAGTAGGTGTCTCATCAGTGTCTTGCATTCCATTAGGCATGCCATAACCCTGATGGAGGAGCTGGTGTCTTCATTCCCCTCTTGGCACTGCTGGATCAAGTTGTTTTAGTCATTAAACTTTTTCAAGGTTATTTGTCTTGTCTTGAGGTCAAAATTTCTAGGTCTAGGGTTTAGGTCAAATTTATCTTCAAGGTCACGTCTCTGAAAGTAAATAAGTGCCCAGCAAGCCAGAGGGATGATTTTCAAAGTATTTCTTCGAAAGATTCTATCTTGTGCAGCTAATTTTCACCTTGGATTTAAAAACCTTGTTTTTAAAGCCAAGGTCATTTCACAAAATTTTGTAAAACGTGTAAAAATTCAAAATGATTCAAAGGACAGCATACAACCCTGGCTCCCTTGCCAAGACCCCTCAGAAGCTATCCCTGCAAAAAATTATCAAGGAAAACATCAAATCAATCAATTTCAGGACAAAAGGAAACCAAAAAGACAACAGCATTCAAAGTTTAAAAAGTGTCATGGAAAAACATTAGAAAGTGGGTTGTGACATGAAATTTATTCAAAGCAAGGCTATAAAGGCTCTATTTCCCTCCATCAAGCTCCATTGTGCATCCAAGTGATAGAGAAATCAGTTGCAAGAGCGTTTGAGTGAATTCGGTGAGTTTGGGAGGCGCGCGACCCGTCGAGACTGGCGCGCGACCCGTCAGGCGAGCGCGACCCGTCAGGCCACCTCCGCCAGTGTTAATTCTCAACGGGCGCGACCCGTCAAGCGCGCGCGACCTGTTGGGTGAGGCGCGCGACCCATCAGCACTCTCTCTGCCAAAACCACCAGCAAACTTGCCAAGGAACCACAAATTGCCAAATTTTGCAAGCATTCTAATCAGCAGTTTACAAAGCAGAAACAACAGTATATTTCAGCCACTTTGCTCCTAAAACAATGTCAGAAACCGAAACCAATTATGAGCAAAGTGATGACCATGCGTCAGCTTCAGAGTTTGAGGTACAGAGGAGGCCTCACAAGGGTGGAAAGAGCGATCATCATAGGAGAGAGGAGCCCACCTCTTTGACCGATTTGCAGGCTTGTCCAATGGCAGTATCATGCTTCCGTTATATGTCTTGCTATGAGTTTTGCGAGAGGATCTCTCGGATTCAGCATCACAGGGAGTTGGCTCGCTTATTTGTTTTGCATTTGCATGATGGACATGTGAACCTTGCCAGGGTGGATTTTACATTGACACCCGAGATGATTGCTCAAGCCATAGGGATACCTAATGTCGGAGAGGTGTGGAATAAGCGCAAGATGTTGGACAGTGTTCAGTATGAGCCTTTCATTAGACCTGCATTCATGAGACACTTGACGGGTGTATTTGCCTTCAGATTTCTGAGGAGTGAGTATGCCCCCATGATGAGGCTTATCATGCTCTATTTCACCTGTGAGGGTAGATTTTCACAGGTATATTCGTACCATATTCGCCTATTGATGCATTTCACACGGGTACGGATGATGAACATCCATGTTTTCTTGTGCCGAAACATTGAGAGGATGGTGCCCTTGATGCAGAGGAAGAGCCCAGCACAGAAGTATAGGAGCCTCTATCATTATGGTTTGATTCAGCTTGTGGTCATACATCAGTTGGCACAGCAGGGCATCCCATGGGAAGAGTTTATCTCTCATGAGTTTTTCACAGCACCGCTACCACATCCTGAGATTGTTCATGTGGAGGGAGGACCATCACAGCAGCATGATATCCATGAGACTAGACATGTCAGCTCTCCTCCATTGGTCACTTATCAGAGAGGCCACAGGGCCTTATTTGCAGCGGCTAGGCGAGTATTTTCTCCACATCAGGTGGAAGGGGTCTCGCCTTCTTCATCAGCTCAGCGAGTGTTATCTCCACACCAGGTGGAAGGGGCCTCGTCTCGGACAGCAGCACAGGTATCAGAGAGGGGTAAACAGCCCAGGATTGATGAGGGGCCATCAGATGTTCCAGACATAGAGGTGGTAGACCTTGATATTAGTTCTCCTAGCCTAGAGTCAAAGGAGATCATTCAGCACCTAAGAGCTGAAAATGATTCATTGCAGCGAAGATTGGAAGGGGCACAATGGACGATCACCTATTTAGAGCAGCGCAACAAGCAGTTGGAGGATGAGCACAATCTTGATGAGTTGCGGAGGATCCATGAGGACCGCAACTTGGCTCGAAAGAGACCCGGCGATTTGGTACCCGTTGAGCGAGAGGCTATGCTTCTTCGGGTCAATGCTCATTTGGAGAGGTTGCTGGCCAAGGCCAACCAAGATAAGAACTTGCTCCGGAACATGAAAAATCATTATTGGGCACGGATGCATGTATGCAAGGCGAAAATGAAAGTGCTCCAAAGGAAGTTGGCCAAAGCACAAAAACGAAGGAAAAGGCCCGACCCCCTCCACATCTTGGCTGAGGCTTCTTTGAAGGAGCATGATACTAGATAACTCAACTCCAGCACAAATTCCAAAAAAATTTGAGTATTTTGGGTCATTTTTGATTTTTTTTGGCAAAAACAGGTTTTCCTCCTTTCGATTGGCAACTCCATTTTGGAAAAACTCAGCATTTCTGGATTTTTCATGAAAAGTTACACTTGCTCAGCCATTACTAGGAAATTTCACCAAGTTTTGGGCCTCCAGAAAGTCAAAAAACAAGCAAAAAATGACTTTCTGCCACATTTTTGACACACAGGGAGCAGTCTTGGGAGATTGCAATTTTGGAGGGGCAAATGACAACCAAATTCAGAAATTCCACTTGGGTTGGAAAGTAGACATCCCGACCTTTCCAACAAGCCCACTTTTGCCTCATTTGGACACCTGCAAGTGCCTCCAAAGGTGCGCGACACGTCCAGGAATTGTGCGCGACCCATCAGGCAATTTTCACAAATTTTCACTTACAGCTCATGGATTCGCCCAGATTTTACTAGTTTTGACTTTTGATGGGATTTTTCACCCTCTTTGATGTAATTTATGTATTTTCATGTTGATATGACACTTATTTACCTTCTCTAGAATATTCATTCATGAAATAGCATGCATTTAATGAATGAATTGGTTTCCTAACTTATAGAGGCAAGTTGTTTTGATTGCCTAATTTTCAGTGCTTAGTTTAGAATTGGTTGAAACAGCTCCTAGAAGGATGAACTCGACCCCTAGAGGCAGGGAAAGATGTTAGATGGCCTATATTATGTACTTTCTTGCTCATTTTCATGGTTGGACTCTTGAGGGAGAAGCTCTTATTGTATTACTCACTGTATATCTGCAATTTTTGGCAAAGGAAGACCAGGGTTTTGCAGTCCTTTTTGGGATTCTTGTGGTCACATGTATTGATGGTGCGTTTCTCTTTGTACTTGTAAGTGTGTTATGTGAATCATTTTCTTACTTTTCCTTCTGCAAATTAGGCAAATGAAGTGTTAAAGTAGAATTCATGACTGTCATGCTCTGCTTTTAAATTTGCTTGATATCAATTATTTCAACTGCTTAAGGGGAATTCAAGGTTATTGCTTGCTCTCCTTAACTCCTCACTAGTAATTCTCATCCATCCATCTCTGTCAAAGGCATCAATACTATTTCCTACCTCGCCCCAAAGAACTCCCTGCGAAAACTGTGTCCAATCCCCGCACCCGAAATTGCCATTCCCCAATTTTCCACCAAAACTTAAAAAAAAATCCCAAATTAAACCTCTTGATCAGTTTACTAGCCTAAAATCAGTGTTTCCCTATTGGTCATCTCGCCCATTGAAGATCTTTACTGAGATAGACCGAAGAGAGCCCTCTCCTGCCCCGTAGGGCTAGCTACGAGGCTAAGTGGTTTGATGTTGCCTTGGAATTTACCTTTCTCAGCCTGAGGTGAAATTTCAAGCGCTAACAATCATCATGCAATTAAATTCTTACTTTAATACTATGAGTTATTTTGTTTATTATCATGCATTTTCCATGGTTTTAACAACCATTGATATAAAAATAATTATACCTCTAATTACTTTTGCTCACTACAGAACAACATGTATATCTGAACTTTTTGTAAATGGATACAGCCCTATCGTATCCATAGTGACACATATGGGACAGATCTTATGGTACTACTGAATGGTGGAAATACCACTATATTAGCATATGCCTTTGGCATCTACAGCATGTAATCTCTATTATACCTCTTAATAGAAATTATGAACTCTATTTTCCCCGGAAAAAAAAATTTTCCACCTGGATCATCCAACTCTAAAATTAGATGTTAAAATCTTCATTCAGTTGTCATTGAAACAAACTCCTTTTTGGATTTTATTTGTAAAAAAAACTCCTTTTTGGATTTTAGTTGTAAAAAAACACCTTTTTGGATTTTATTTGTAAAAATTATAAATATGATCTCTGAGTATGAGCCAAGGGCTCCAAATTTTGCAAAAGAAAGGATCTTTTCCCTACTGTAGGAGACTTGCCTTGTAGAAAATTGGTTTGCTATTGGACCAGACCAAAGAATTTTTTTAGTTTGTAATAGATAAGAGAATTATTCTACAAATATAATTATGAATAAACATATTTTTCAGTTTTGATCTATGTTAATTGCAGCAATAAAAGGCTTCATTTGACTTGTGCCTTAGTCAAATGGAGAAATTCGAATTTCCACATCAACAGGATGAGTTGAGTTGCAATTAGCTGGCCAATTAAATCAACCAATTCGAGTTTGTAGGCTACAAGTAGAGTTGTGCATGAGTTGTTTGCTAAAATATAGAAATCTAGTGGAGTTATTGTTAGTTAAACTCAGTTATCTGAGCTCTAGTATATAATAGAGTCAGTAGGAGTTAAGTTGATTAGTAGTAATTATTGTTAACTAATTGATCTCTTGGTTAACTGATTAATTTACTAAAAATAGGCCTAGTCATGCATGGAATTTGAATTTCTTAGTTGAGGTGGAGGAAAAGGAACATTGTAATTGTCAACTGTATACTAGTTGAGTCTACAGGTTTTGCATTAGATAAGGTGATCAATTCCCTCAGGATTTGTGCAAGGAAATAGGAAATTCTCTTATTTTTTAGGAGTTGATTTCCTTAAGGATTGTGCAAGGAAATAGGAGGGAGGCAATGACATATTTTGGCTAAGTGATGGTCAGCGCAGACAAAGCAGGTGAAGATCAATATTGCAGTGCAGGTGTAGCTTTAAGGATTGAAGTTTTCATTGTAATAGATCCATATTCTCATATGATTTAATACAAATTAGAGAAGGGGTTTTTCCCAATTGGTTTCCCCAATAAAAATATTGTGTTCATTGTGATTTAATGGCTGCATATTATTGCATGTGTTTTTATTGTATGTTTTCCTTTCCACGGACTGAGTAGAAGACGTTTGTGTCTATTTTTTCAGTCTGAATTCATTAGAAGCTTCAAATTTCAAGCTATTTCTACATGGTATCAAAGATATTGAAGATTACATAGAAACCAAGTTCCAACTATTCTCTTAGGAATATTTGATTTGTGGAGCTCTTGAAGCAGATTGTCTTAAGTGCAAGAACAATGTTTTTCAATGGATTGAGGCTTGAGTATTCATTGGAGGGAACCTATAATTTTTGTTCTTGGAAATACAAGATGGAATTTTTCCTGGATGACAATGGAGTATGGGAATGCACACAAACTAATATTCCAAAACCAACAACATCATATGCATAAGCACTTGATCAGTGGAAGAAAGGCAACAAAATCCAGGAGGATTATTCTGGAGGTGCCAGAGATCATGTGGTTTCTAACTTGCATGGAAAGGAGACTCCATTTTCAACGAGGAAAACTCTCAAATATATTCTAGAGCAGAAGATACCAGGACATTGGCATTGAAAGATAAAATCAGGAGCATTCAAATGAAAAAAAAAATGAAACCATTCTCAATATCTATCAAAATTCACTCATGTCAAAGATGAAATTGGAGTAGAAGAAAATGTGTCATCATCTAAACTTGTGAGCTTAGAACTCTTTGGCCTTCTGAAGTCCTAGCACAACTATCAGAATTTAGTTAATGGAGGATACAGGCTACTAGATTGGGAGAGACTTTGCTCTGATTTGGTGTAGGAGGAGATCAGAAGAAACACCGTAGATGGTGTTACATCCAAATTTTAGGAGGAAGAAAAGTTTTCTCTAACAAACAAAGGAAAGAAGGCCCAAGGGAAGGTAAAATCTAGCTAGAACCATGGCAAGAAGAAATACCTCATCAAAATTAAATGTTTTCACTGCCGTAAATATGGAAACTATGTAACCAAGTGTCCGCATAAGAAATCTAGTAAGTAGACTTCATGAGCAACAGGAGGTGATATTATCACATCAAAATTTGATTTAGATTTCACCCTCATTGCAAGCATTGAAATTATTGTATGAGGCATTGTATGGTACTTATATTCTGGTGCTTCATTTCATATGACAAGAAGGAGTTCTTCAACAACTCGGAGGAGAAGGATCTACAATTACACATAGAACTTGGAGATGATGGAAGGTATAGTACCAAAGGGACTGGCATTGTCATATTTAAGAGGTATTTGGGCTCCTAGATTCACCTAAAGAATGTAATGCATGTGCTTGTTCTGAAGAGAAAATTAGTTTTTGTAGTTGCACTTGAAGACCATGGATATGATGTGGTGTCGAGTAAGGGGAAAGCTTATCTGAAGCATGTTACTACTAGAAATGTAAGACAAATCGGTGTTTGGGTTAAAAACCTCTACAATCTAGATGTGAATGCATGTGCTACATTGAGAAACAAAACAAAACATGTTCAGGGCCATGATTTTGAAGAGCTCTAGCATAGGTGCATGGGACACCTACACCATGGAGCTTTGAAAATAAAGCATCAGATCACCAGTGGACTTGCAAAACACATTGTTTATCAGCATGATGTGTGAAAGATATGCACTATTGGAAAATATGTCAAATCCTCCTTCCAAGGTCGAGATAGCAGAGCTGGAGCCATCTTGGAGTGATTTCACTCAGATGTGTGTGGACCATTTTCTACAGTCTTAGTTTCAAAGCACAGGTATTATGTGATTTTTGTAGATGATTTTTCCTACAAATGTTGGATCTATTTTATGAAGAAGAAAGATGAGGTTTATTCAAAGTTTGTTGAATTTAAATCCTTAGTTGAAAATGAGACTGGAAAGAAAATTAAATCCCTGAGAAGTGATAATTGAGGAGAGTATGTGTCTAATTCCTTCAAAGAATTATGTGCCAAGGATGGTATTAGAAGGGATTTGACTACACCTCACAACCCACAACAAAATGGGGTGGCAGAGAGGAAAAATAGAAGCATTGTAGGGGTTGCAAGAGAAATGTTGCATGATCAGGGACTGTCACTATACCTGTGGGAAAAGCATGTAATACAATTATTTATTTGCAAAATAAGAGCCCTCACAAGATTCTTGGAATGACCACACCTAAAGAGGATTTCACTTGGAGGAATCCAAATGTATACCACTTTTGCGTTTTTGGATCCATGGTCGATTATCATGTCTCCAAAGATAGCAGGAAAATGTTGGAGCCCAGTGCAGAGAAGGGGATCTTTGTAGGATACACAGACACACATCAGATTTATTGGATGTATATGCCTTCACTCAGGATGACTATGATGAGGAGAAGGCCATGATAAGCTCTCTAGAGTGAGAGTTGACCATTCCACCAGAGTATGAACATCTAGCTCCAAAGGAGGAGCCCCAGTCAAATTCATAAGATGTTGTGGAGTAGCCACATTTGGAGCAGAAGAGAGAAGATCAAGTGGTTGCACCCACTCTCACATAGCCTACCAGAGGAAGGGAGGAAAAGAACCAGGGAGGCAAACATAGTGGTGCAAGATTCTCAGGTGCATGTTGATGCTCCTATCCCCTTGCGCAAATAGAGGAGATCACCAAACAAATATAATGGGTATATGGCACTCATGACATAACAGATTGATTCTGAGCCTTCTTCATTTGATGAGGAAGTTACCCAGTAGGTGTGGGTAGATTTCATGGTGGAGGAGTATGACTCCATCATGAAGAATGATTCTTGGGAGGTTGTGCCTAGACCCGAGGGAAAATATGTTATTGGCTCTAGGTGGGTGTATAAGGTGAAACATATAGTTGATGGCAGTGTTGAGAAGTACAAAGCCAAATTTGTGGCCAAAGGATTCTCAAAGGTAGACGGAGTTGATTATGAGGAGACATTTTCCCCTATGGCAAGCTATTCTTCTATCAGGATCAAACTTGCATGGGCAGCATAGTTTGGGTGGAAGATCCACCAGATGGATGTTAAGACTATTTTCCTCAACGGAGTGGTTGAGGAAGAGATATACATAGAACATCCAGAGGGATTTGAGATATTCGACAGAGAGACACATGTGTGTAGACTTAGGAGAGCCCTTAATGGTATCAAGTAGGCACCTCATGCTTGGTACACTCGCATAGATTCCTATATCAGTGGATTGGGCTTCATAAAGAGTGTGTTAGCCTCCTGTTGCGACAGGTGTTCATTTTTCATGATTGACATTTTATCTGCCAAATATGTCATACTTTGCATACTGCAATGTTCCATATTTCCATAAGAGACCAAAGAAGAAGCCATGAAGTGTGCTAGTCCAAATGCCACTGCTGAGTTCCAAATTTTGGTGACTTAACCATTTTTAAAAAGAATGTTCTATAAAAGGGAAGGCCAAACAGCTTAATCTTGGCCTCCCTAGGTTTCAATTTCCTATTTTAGAAAATAAAAAATGATATCTGTCCAAACAGTTTAATCTTGGCAGATCTGTAGATAGGTAGAGAATCAAAGGAGCCCAACTACTTAATCTGGGCCCTTGGCAGAAATAAGTATAGACTTAGATAGGAGAACAGAAAAAAGAAAAAATTGTAAAGCTGGGTCTGCAAGTCTAATTGCACCCACCAAAAGAAGAAAAAAAAAATGTTAGGAAAGTAGGCTGGGTAGGCAGTTTTCAAGGTTGCAGAATGATGATCCATGATCAATTTTGTGGTTCTAAGTGTTATAGCTTTTCAGATCACAGTCAGGATACAGTTTTTCATCTGGAGGAACTCAAACTGGACATAACTAACTCCCCTCTCTTCTTATTCCCCAAATCACTCACTAATTTTCCCAAAGAGGTCAAGATTTGCTTGAGCCTCTTAGTCTCATCATGTTCCATAACATTGGCCTTGGTGAACATTTTCCTCACTCAAGGATTTCCATTCTTCTTTTACAAAGTTCTAGTTCCCCAAAATAGCCTAACGCTCCTTACCTCAGCGCTTTCTCATCACCTTCATATTAACCACTAACTCTATTATGTAAATCCCTATCTGTTTTTCCCTTCCCCTACTAAATCTATGTTAATAACTCCCCTATGTACATACCCCACCTCATAGCACTATAGCTATGTATTTTTCAGTTTTGGGACACAGTAGTCCACCTGGGACTATTGTGAACCCATCCGTGTCATGAAACTGGGATTGGTCTAAACCTCTGGTTAGACCAAGAACCTTTACCCACCTCGCTGTCCTCAAAACCCTATAACTTTACCCCTCTGCATTCATTTGCACAAAGATAATGTTTAAAGTGTTACTAAACATTAAATTTTGTTCTTCCCCGCTTGTATAAACCCACAAAACCAAAGTATAAACCCTCCCCGCGGCGTTTATGAAGATCCGAATATTCGCGCGCCCGTCCATTATTCCCCCGCCGATTCACCTGTTCCGTCCACCGTCGGATCGGGCCCTCCCCATCCGACGGCTCTCGGTGATTTCGGAGGCGCCCCGCTGCTCGGCCGTTAGCTTCCGATGGCGAGGCGGTTTCTCTGCCGTACTAAAGACACTTGTCCACTTTCTATTGCATCGGAAGGGCTCTGACGGATACCGCCCTCGTACAGAAGGCGGTCTGATGAAACCGCTTTCCGCCTTCTGTATACGCGCCCCATGTCACTTATCCAGTTCTACGTGTCTGCCTCGTCACCACGCCACGTTATCTGCACAACATCGGCCTCCTGCCGAGTCACTGCTGCCACGTCATCCACCGTACATGCTGACATCACCCTGCTGACGTCATCCTGCCACGTCATCCATCGTACCATGGTCCCACCCGCTGACGTCATCATCAATTTTGAGGCGAAAGGCGAAAATCATGCTTAGGAAGCCCGGATTCAAATTCCGAGGTAGTTTTTCATGCGCGATTAGCGTAATCGCGCATGGCTACGGGAAAAGGGCCGAAGTGGAAAGCCCCTCATTGCGCAGCCCCCAGCAAGCCCAAAAGGCGCCGAATGACCCATTTTTCTTCGCGAGGCATACAAAAAGGATCAAAAGACAGTTCTAAAGGAAACAGAGGGCCGAACAGCGGCCATTAAGTTTTGATTTGACCCACAGCGAAAGAGAGAACCGGCCCGATTCATTTGTCAAAGAGTATCAGAGGAAGGATGAAGCGGCAAAGAGTATTAGTTAAATTTTTTAATGAAAATCTTCAGTTCCCAAAGCAGGTCAACATTGAATGGCCTCCAACAAAGTCAAATCAGGAGGTGGAAGCCCATCCCAGCTCTCAAATCACAGTTAAAGCACTTAAAGCCATCGAACTACAATGGAGCAGAAGTCCATGCACAGTTATTGCAGAAGCACTGCACCGAGCCACCAAGGACAATGCATTAATTCATTTTTGATACGGCTGCCCTCAGCGCAGCCCATAGATATTTAGGTCACAGCTTGTTAAGATTAGGTATGTTCTATGCTAGAGCAATTTATTTAAATTTTCACAGTTAGCAATCACATCAACATTACGATAAACTGCAGATAGAACATAAATATAAAACACAGAAGACAAGCCAAGACAAGAGGACACAGGATGGGGCGCAAGCCAGGGACAAACCCCACAATGTTTGGGGAAACACTTTGATCAAATCTTCTTTTATCTTCAAAGTTCAGCAGAGAAGGAGAGAGAGAGAGAGAGTACATTTACAACAAAAGTCAATACTTTGACTTATCTAGATCTAGCATAGATCATTTCGTATCATGATGAGATCAGTTGAAGACATTCTGCTTCAACTGATTCTCAAGGTGACTCCTTCACCTATCGTCGTGCTGCATCTCGTCCATTTGCTGCACCTTACTGCGTAGCACCATCATACTGCCCATGATCATCATGCTGCTCATGCTCTCATACATCACTGTACTGCCCATGATCTTCATCATGTTGCCCATACATCATGTTGTCCATGATCTACATCATGTTGCCCATAACCTACATCATATATCATCAAGCTGCCCATGCTTCATGCATCATGTCACCCATATATCATGTTGCCCATGATCTACAACATGCTTCATTATGCTACTCATGCTAATGATCTCATCTCTGCTCTGATGAGTGATTACACACCATGATTATTCCTAGAGGCTGAGATGATCTTTGAACCTTGAGATCATAACTGCATCTTACTGTACTGTAAGATTAGGATCCTTGTCTCTTACTTTCTTCAGAGGTGATCACTACAGCATATAGAAACATCATCCAATGCTTCAAGGCTGCTGTATGTCAATGAGATCTTCTTTATCCAACTAAAATCGAGATCATTGTTCAATGTTTATAACTGTTGTGATCTTAGCTCATCAAGACTAGATGTGCCCAGATCACATACATCCGGCTTTCTTCATTCGAGGATACTCACAGGAGTCTGTGGCTTCTTCACGTATGGTCTGCAGCTACCTCATTTTGACAGTGATTTGACTGCGTGAATATGATAACGTATAACAGCGTATCACACGTTGACTGTGTCTGATATATAACTGCGTGAATATAGTGTAACACATTCACACATTGACCTGCGTGAATATAACAACGTATAACCCACACGTTGACTGCGTATATCACATGTGACTGCGTGAACCCAGTGTTAACATCCACACATTGACTGCGATGATGTATTCCACGAGCAATGTTTATCATTGACTGCACTGCATTGATGCGTTCATTGCCTGCACAGCGTATAGGGTTTCCATAGTTGTGCATATATGTTTTCATGACAGCATGTAATCCATTTGTGAACGGTGTTGCATTCCTCTCATGTACAGCGTGTAAGTCTCCATCATGTTCCGCGTATATGGGAGCCATCTTGACTGCATAGATTAGGGCCTGTGAATTCTGGACAACATATGTTCCAGCGTATTTTATTATATCATATAAATATCTTCCCTTACTGCGGCTAGGTGACAGATAGATCTTCTGACCTGCGTATTAATCTTTTTGCATCCGAGAACATTACAACCTTTATTGACTGCGGCTCTTCCACAACGAAGCAGATTCATCATGTTTCATGAATAGCGTATATGGCCTTACGCTGACTAAGTGTAGAAGTCTTCCATTGCTGCGTATAGGGCATCACGTTATAGGAGTCTCCATTGCTATGCGTTAGAACTAGGGCATCAAGGTCAGTGCATATTCTCATGGTGTCTCTCTCCTACTCCAAAAACCCAATACGTGGAGAGGAGGATATCACCTCAAGAATGCGTGTTCAAATGACATCAAATATTCATCTATTTATACTAAAACAAGGATGATGAATAGACACATCGGTTGGGCTTCTAGAGCCTACATAAGAGCTGGTCAGCTTGATAATAATTACATAAACAAAATAAATTCATATCTCCATAAATATTTATCGGAATCGGATGATCTTTGGATCAATCCTACACCTCTCGACAAGAGGGATCCAATAAAAATATCAGATGCCATAAATAAGCCGACCCACATGGAGTTTGGCCCTAGTTGCCAATTTAACACTCCCTCTCAACTAGGGAGAACTCCATCCGCTGATCCATATGTCCGACTGTACTATCTCTGCCATCAGTGCCCTGCACTGCTCTGCCCATCTTTGCTCAGCTCTGCTGGCTCTGCTCTACTCTACTCAGCTCTGTTGGCTTTGCTTTGCTCTGCTCAGCTCTGTTGGCTCTGCTAGCTCGGCTCTACCCAGCTCTGCTGGCTCTGCTAGCTCTGCTATGCTCAGCTCTGCTGGCTCTGCTATCTCGGCTCTGCTCAGCTCTGCTGGCTCTGCTAGCTCTGCTCTGCTCAGCTTTGCTGGCTCTGCTTGCTCGGCTCTGCTCAGCTCTGCTGAACTATGAAGAAGAAGAATTGATCGAGAATGTCTCATACCATTCTCCATTGACCCGAAGTCAAACTCAGAGTGCGTACCACTAGTCCCAGACCAGTCTCAACCGACCCAAAGTCAGCGTCATAGTAGGTACCACTCCTACCACTGGTCCCAGACCAGTGTCGCAGTCTCAGAGAGTGTACTACTGGTCCCAGACCAGTCTCAACCGACCCGAAGTCAACGTCATAGTATGTACAACTCTCACTGGTCCCAAACCAGTCCTGCACTGACACGAAGTCAGTCTCGGAGTATGTACCACTAGTCCCAGACCAGTCTCAGCCGACCCGAAGTCAGCGTCATAGTATGTACAACTCCTACCATTGGTCCCAGACCAGTATCATTGATCCCAGATCAATGGAGTACATCCTAGCGTAGGGAGTACAGTAGATACAACGATGCATCCATCGGTACTACTATGGTCCCTAACTTCATTTCCCTGCTCATTGATCAGATGAGAGGTACTTCCCATGAGTCCCAGACTGCATGGGTAGGATGCCTCGACAGGAGAACTTAATCAATCCTGTCCTCACAGGAGAACACATCAATCCTGCTACAATCGCCATGGAGAACACATCAATCCAGGCTGCCCTGGAGAACACATCAATCCAGGCCTCACAGGAGAACACATCAATCCTGCTACAATCGCCATGGAGAACACATCAATCCAGGCCTCACAGGAGAACACATCAATCCTACTACAATCGCCATGGAGAACACATCAATCCTGCTACAATCGCCATGGAGAACACATCAATCCAGGCCTCACAGGAGAACTAATCATCCTGCTACACAAGAGAGTGTATCATCTTGTCCCACAAGAGAGCAAATCATCTTGTTCCAGTACGCACCACCAGGGGAGGGTGAGTCACCCTGTGGTTGTATGTTGCTCCAATAGAACTGCAAGCCCCCCAGAGCTCCCAGAGCTCAATGTATGCAACATGCAGGACCCTTTTACAAAGGTCTCTCGATGACTCCAAGTCGTTCGGGAAAATCACAAATTTGATCTTTCCTCAAGGCTTTGTCCTGTACATCATCTTAGTGCGATGGAGCCTCCTTGATCATCGACTTACCATATCCCAGATAAGGCAGTATTTGATGTCTATCTGTTGGAGCAATTGTCGAATATGAGATTCCTCAATAATCGAATCCCACCTCTAGTTGTCACAGAGAATCACAATGGTATTCATCATGTGTAGAAACAACTCACTGAAGAGTTTCAACAACCATACTGCCTCACAGAAGGCCATGCTATCAGCAATGTATTCTGCTCAGAGTCACCGACTTCTGCTTCCTGCTCATCCAGGATATCGAGGCAGATTCCAAAGAGAAACAACACTGAGAAGTTCTCTAGTGATCCTCCACACTGCCTGCCCACTCATCATAATCATGTGGTTTCATATTTCCGGCAGTGTATCTCAATCCATGACAGATTGTGCTCTGAAGATATCTCAGAAGATTCTTGGCACCAATCCAGTGAGGCTCAACCAAATATGAGCTCACCATGCTAACTGCAACACGTATGTTCGAACGGAGGTTCTCCAAGAACATCAATGCGAATGAGTTTATGAAACTCAAAGGCATTTCCAAAATCTGGTCCGACATCATTACCATATAATTTCTGAAAGTTAAGATCCTCGAGGCAGTCACAAGCTTGCAGCTTATCTTCCCACATTCTGAATCCAACTCCCTCTGTCTCCTATAAATGAGAGGGTCTGCACCTGTCTGACATAGGTGCCGGTACGAGAGGTTTATCATCCACAACCTTCGAGTATTGGTTTGGATCGGTTTCACTCCTAGTGAATCTCAGCTGCATTAGACAGCTATCAATCCTCTCATACTATGCCCGAGGTGTTTTTCTTCAAGCCATAGAGGGCTTTCTTCCATCTGTATACATGAGATTCCTTGATCATGATTCTCAAACTCTTCGGGTTGTTCCAAACCTGTGAACCTGCTGCATGAGGGGAATGGTCCCCTTATAATTTTTCCTTCGGTACATTTCAGACATGTACCTTCATGCTTCTTTTTGAATTTAGGCAGCCTAGTCACCATCTGTCTCACAGACCTTCGGTGCTGAGTCAATGGACATGGTCCCCAGTGGACTTCCTGCAACTTGATACAACCCTGAACTCAAAAACATCTTTAAAAGATCTATTTTCAAACACGTACCTTTCCATCGATAAGTGCCACCTTGTAACCTTTGACTTCCATTTCCGAGATGGACATCAAGTTCAATCAGGTAAATAAAAGAGATTTTGGGGTTCCTTGCTTTCGTGGAAGAGTCGACCATTGTCTTTGATGACCCGCATCTCTGTCATGCTTTTGATCATGGAAGATGTCCCAGGAATGATTGTTATCTTCATCAAGAGATGTGTCTCTGCCATTCGGACACTCCTTCACATAACGACCAAACTTATTTCAACAAGGCATCCGCCTTTCCTTCCACCCTTAGATCCGAACTTCCCAATGAAGTGATGGACCATCAGAATCTTCCGCTGCACCATTCTGATAACATTCTCTGCTTTGACTTCACCCTAGGTGAATTATGAGGAACCCATTGATCCTTCTGTCTTGTCCCCACTGTCTTCGGTGATTGTTCTTTCACTCTTGCTTGGGCATTGTCTTCACCTCAGCTCCGATACCATGTTAAGATTAGGTATGTTCTATGCTAGAGCAATTTATTTAAATTTTCACAGTTAACAATCACATCAACATTACGATAAACTGCAGATAGAACATAAATATAAAACGCAGAAGACAAGCCAAGACAAGAGGACACAGGATGTGGCGCAAGCCAGGGAAAAACCCCACAATGTGTGGGGAAACCCTTTGATCAAATCTTCTTTTATCTTCAAAGTTCAGCAGAGAAGGAGAGAGAGAGAGAGTACATTTACAACAGAAGTCAATACTTTGACTTATCTAGATCTAGCATAGATCATTTCGTATCATGATGAGATCAGTTGAAGACATTCTGCTTCAACTGATTCTCAAGGTGACTCCTTCACTTATCATCGTGCTGCATCTCGTCCATTTGCTGCACCTTACTGTGTAGCACCATCATGCTGCCCATGATCATCATGCTGCTCATGCTCTCATACATCACTGTACTGCCCATGATCTTCATCATGTTGCCCATACATCATGTTGTCCATGATCTACATCATGTTGCCCATAATCTACATCATACATCATCAAGCTGCCCATGCTTCATGCATCATGTCACCCATATATCATGCTGCCCATGATCTACAACATGCTTCATTATGCTACTCATGCTAATGATCTCATCTCTGCTCTGATGAGTGATTACACACCATGATTGTTCCTAGAGGCTGAGATGATCTTTGAACCTTGAGATCATAACTGCATCTTACTGTACTGTAAGATTATGATCCTTGTCTCTTACTTTCTTCAGAGGTGATCACTACAGCATATAGAAACATCATCCAATGCTTCAAGGCTGCTGTATGTCAATGAGATCTTCTTTATCCAACTAAAATCGAGATCATTGTTCAATGTTTATAACTGTTGTGATCTTAGCTCATCAAGACTAGATGTGCCCAGATCACATACATCCGGCTTTCTTCATTCGAGGATACTCACAGGAGTCTGTGGCTTCTTCACGTATGGTCTGCAGCTACCTCATTTTGACAGTGATTTGACTGTGTGAATATGATAACGGATAACAGCGTATCACACGTTGACTATGTCTGATATATAACTGCGTGAATATAGTGTAACACATTCACACGTTGACCTGCGTGAATATAACAACGTATAACCCACACGTTGACTGCGTATATCACATGTGATTGCGTGAACCCAGTGTTAACATCCACACATTGACTGCGATGATGTATTCCACGAGCAATGTTTATCATTGACTGCACTCCGTTGATGCATTCATTGCCTACACAGCGTATAGGATTTCCGTAGTTGTGCATATATGTTTTCATGACAGCATGTAATCCATTTGTGAACGGTGTTGCATTCCTCTCATGTACAGCGTGTAAGTCTCCATCATGTTCCGCGTATATGGGAGCCATCTTGACTGCATAGATTAGGGCCTGTGAATTCTGGACAGCATATGTTCCAGCGTATTTTATTATATCATATAAATATCTTCCCTTACTGCGGCTAGGTGACAGATAGATCTTCTGACCTGCGTATTAATCTTTTTGCATCCGAGAACATTACAACCTTTATTGACTGCGGCTCTTCCACAACGAAGCAAATTCATCATGTTTCATGAATAGCGTATATAGCCTTACGCTGACTAAGTGTAGAAGTCTTCCATTGCTGCGTATATGGCATCATGTTATAGGAGTCTCCATTGTTGTGCGTTAGAACTAGGGCATCAAGGTCAGTGCATATTCTCATGGTGTCTCTCTCCTACTCCAAAAACCCAATACGTGGAGAGGAGGATATCACCTCAAGAATGCGTGTTCAAATGACATCAAATATTCATCTATTTATACTAAAACAAGGATGATGAATAGACACGTCGGTTGGGCTTCTAGAGCCTACATAAGAGCTGGTCGGCTTGATAATAATTACATAAACAAAATAAATTCATATCTCCATAAATACTTATCGGAATCGGATGATCTTTGGATCAATCCTACACCTCTCGACGAGAGGGATCCAATAAAAATATCAGTTGCCATAAATAAGCCGACCCACATGGAGTTTGGCCCTAGTTGCCAATTTAACACAGCTGTAATAAACAATTTTGGAGAATTTTCCCTATATATACCACCCTCTATATTGTTTCAAGGGTTGGTCGATTGATAACTTTTCATGAGAGACTCGCACTGTATGTCTGAGACTTTTTCTTTAATCAAAGATTGCTGAAGAGATTGGAGGAATGACTGTCTGATGTGTTGTTAATGGTCTTTGGAGACTAAATAATGGAATTCTTGTGCTGCAACATGAATCAATAAGTGCTTCTTACCTCTGTTTTCATTTTTCACCATCTAAATAGAAAAAAGAAAGATTAGCTTAGAACTTGTTTAACTGCACTCTAGGCTCAATTTCTGTTGTTTCTTTATGTTTTCATCTAAAATGAATTGGACATGAATATGAATTCCCCGTGGCTCATATTTACCCTAATTCACATGTGTTTGACAGTTATATAAGGATTCTTTACTGCCCTTAGATAGAGCTCATCCGCCCTTCTGTGTTAAACTGACTGAGAGATTCTTAATTGCCTCTCCTTCCTTAGCATTCTTTCCATCCTTTAGACTTTGAAAATTGTTCCGTGTGCAGCTACCTTGCTCTTTATTCCTCCTGTGACCAAGAAAACGCACCAGCAGTCTTACTCCTTGACTCCATGCCCAATGGTTTGAAAATTTCACACTATACCTGCCTCTTTACCTGAAAACATCAATCTTCCCACCAAAACACAAACGAAACCCCAGAACTCAATAGCTAGCCTAAAATCATCATCAACAGAGCTAAATCAGAAAGAGAGAGCCCTCTCTGATTGCACGTGGGCTAGAACCTGCAGTCCAAAGTTGGTTTGTGGTTACCTCGGCCGTATCCCTTTACTCCAACCTGAGGGACAACCTGAGTGATAACGGAGTGAAGCAGATGCTAATATCTACTATATTTTGGTAGATGGAAGTCTGCTCATCTTAGTCTTGAATGTATATGATTTGATACTACCAGGAGATGATAGATTGATCCAATCTTATAAGGAGGACCTTGCAAGAGAGTTTGAGATGAAGGATATGGGTTTGATGCACTACTTTCTTAGTTTGGAAGTGTGGTAGGGAGATGGAGAGTTATTTGTTGGTCAAGGGAAGTACACCTCTCAAATCCTTTAGAGATTCCATAGGTAGGACTGCAAGCCCATGAACACTCCTCTAGCTACTAACTGGAGGAAAGAGGATGCTTCTACAAGAGAGACAATAGATGGTGTTAGTGTCCTATGTCTAGGAATCTGAGTCTTGTTAGCCTTGCAATGTAGCTAAGGTCAAAATTGTAAATATTAGTCATGAATCAAATGATTATTAGTGTTTAAAAGGTCTAGGTCTAGATTAGGTATTATATAAGGCTTGTCATTTTGATTAAAAGGCAAATGTCTAAAATTATTTTTCTCCTTACAAAGAGAAATCATGAAAGGTCTTTGGTCACTTGTAAAAAGGTACAAAAATCATGTCACAAGTCTTTAGTTGGTGTGAGTGTTTTAGTCCCATGTTAAGTCAAAGTTAGTAGGCCATATTAGTTTGGTAAAAGTGTTTTCATCAAAGCAATCATAAAATGATCATGACCATAGTTTTGGAGGCATCCTTACATCGGTTAGGATGTCATTTCAAAAGGACAACATGTGAGCTCAACAAGGGATAACGGTCAGAGGAAAATGGTTTAAATTCCCAATGCGCTGTGAATCCAGGAAAAATGCTACGCATTCATGATGTTTCTCCCTAAATCATAATTAACACGATCACCCTCGCTCCAAGCCATTCAAAGTGATCATTTGAACCTGCATTATTATCTCTCAGCACTCAACTTTTCCTTATCGACATCAGAAAGCTCAAGAGGATCGGTTCTTTCACTGTGAAAGGGAGACAGGGGTGCTGCAAATCCACACAGGGTTAAATTTCTCACAGCTCGACGATCCAAATCCTCTCACAAGTGAAAATTTGGTTTTCCTTTTGTCTTTCAGTCATGATAAAACTCTGAGATTACATTTAAAATCTAGCGCAAATCGTCTAGAGCTTGTAAAAGGAACAAAATTGTTGTTGCTACTTTTTTGCATTTCGCTGCATTTTTTCTTTCTCAGCGCTGCACTTTCATCCCAACTTGCTGTGAATCCACATAGTGAGACATTTTCCTTCTTTCTCATTGCCAATTTTCCTTTTCACTGTGAGAGCCTCTACATGCAAATAGTTGCCTTAGTTTAAAGACTTTAACAAAGCTTTTTTCCCTTAAAAAATTATGCTCAAAGGTGTTTAGAGGTCAAATGTTCTAGCGTTGCGTTTCTGATTTGTGTGTTGTGACTGTCCCTAGTTTGCTCTTTTGCCAAAAACTATGAAATTTTGGGTCATATAGGGTTTGCCTGAGGAAGCCCGTGTTGTGTTTCTCGATAAAATTGTTGGATTGTGTTTTAAAGATATTTTCATAAGATTTAAAAGCCATAACGCCTCTATTATTGCTCAAGTAATTTGTTCATAAACTCAAACTATCCATTGTTGCAAAAGTGAAACCATGACAACACCAGAAGATAAAAAACACAAAGGGGGAGCCATTGTGCGTTTTGAACCATAGGACATCACAACCATTAATGCAGATCCATCCATTAGGATGGCTTTTTAACAAGCAGGGTGCATGAGATTCTGTGAGAGAATTCAGGGATATCATTTGCAATTAACAAAGGAATTTGTTAGGGGTTTTGATGATGTAAAAGAAAAAGTGGGACGCATGACTTTTCCTGCCTCGGCTCAATCAGTAGTTAAGGCTACTAAGATACCTTTTAGTGGAGAGGAATGATTCAAAGGGATGGACTTTGATTTGGTTGCTTTCAAGGAATTCCTTAAGTCAAAACATAGGAAAGGTATGGTTCATCTGTTCCCAGGAGCTATTTATAAGATCATCATGGAAAACTATTGGAGGTCATCCAAAGGTACTTCACATGTGAGGGGAGATTCAGCAGGGTGTATCACTATCACATTAGGCTCCTAATGCATTTTACTGGCAAGAAACCTTTGAATCTTCCCTATTATCTATTTAGGATTTTATGTAAAATGGCTGATAGGGTTCAAACTAAAGGAAGTCAAGTTGAGGCAAGTTTGTTCCATTTCTCATTAACTAAATTGTTGGTAATGAAGGAGCTTGAGAAGAAAGAGCAGTCATGGTAGGAGTTCTTGGTTTCTTCAGGATGGGCAACTCAATCTTCAAACAATCAAAGGACCAAGAAAGACACTCCCTCAGTTGTGATTAAAGAAGCTTCACCTACAGTAGCAAGCTCAGTCAAGAAACCTCTGACTAAAAGAAAATTGGTTGGTAAGAAAAGTGCTAAGAAGCTACAGTTTTCCCCTAAGGTAGAGAAGGTGACATCCCTGAGGTAGAAAGGGTGGTAAGAGTGCCAAGAATTAGAGTTGCAACCAATAAAGTACCTGGGCCTCCATCATCACCAATTCAAGTCATGGAATCAGAAAGCACACAAAGAGAATTGGAAATATATAACAATGTAAACTTTGAAATGGGAACTCTCGCCAAAAAACCCCGAAAAACATCAAAAACAGTGCTAAAAACGAAAATTGTGTATACTAGAATGATGGTTTTTTTTTAGGGTCAATTTTGAACATGTTTTAAAAATGGTAGTGAAAACAATTTTTTTGTGAAAAAATTGTACAAAAAAACACCCTGAAAACAAAAAGTGTTGATATTGGAATGATGGTTTTTTTTTAGGGTCAATTTTCAACATTTTTAAAAAATGTGAGTAAAAGAGAATTTTTATGTGCAAAAAAACAATTGTTTTTGAGGAAAAAAATACACTAATGTTTTTGGTAGAATAACATTTTCCTTTCCTAAATATAATTTCAACATGTTTTAGTAATGACGATAGAGATAAAAAAATGCAATCTGAAACACATTAAAATTCTATTAGTTTTCATCCATGTTGTTAAACATATAATAACATGACACTAAAGATCGCTAAAATTCTAATTGTTTTAAACCATAACATTAAAGATAACAAAAAAAATTGGAAAATTTTCAACCATAAAATTAAAAAACCATGACATTATGAACAAATCACATGACTAAATTAATCAAAATGTCATTATTTGTAGATTGAATGAAACATACATTATATCTCTAAGTCATTTTTTAATTGTAGATATTCTAAACAATAAAAATCATCATAATTAAAACATATAATCCAACAACATAAAAATGATGCATAACTTTTTATTTAACACCATATGGAAATCAAAAATTTTATTTCAAGATACAATGCAAACATCAGTTATATAAACTGTCTTAGACAATTATTCAAAATCACTCATATTTTCTTGCACACCATCAGAATTCACATCTTCAGATGAATGACTGGATGCAGATGAAGATGTTCCATATTCTTCTCTTTCATCAACTAGTGCCCCATCTAAGTCCACATGCATGCTCACCATTTCAGGTTTCAAAATTCTTCTGGATCTACGACTGGTTTTAACAGACTCCCATCTCAACATTGTTTCTTCTGGTAACAACCTTTTCAGAATCTCTATCATCTTGAAGCAAAGAGTTCCTCTCTTTGTTAAATTGAAGTCATAAACAAGTATGTCAACATCCTCCAATTTTAAGAGGTATGTGCGGCGACGATTTATATTTGTACCCTTTATTTTTCTCTTTTCACCAATTTTTTTATCAACTACCATCTCTAGCTTATACACACCATTGAATGGGTGTGTATTTGTGGCATACCAATGTACTTCAACACCTGTAACATCTTCATTTTCTGTAATGACCTTTATAACCTTAGCAACCCAGAATGGATAGCCATTGGGATCTCCATCTGCTAGCACTACGATCATACAACCCTCCTTAATATCTTGTATTGAACCCCTGTAAAGGTCTTCCATAGCTTCACGTTGTGCACGAGATCTTCTGGAACCAATATACATCTCTCTTTCCTCTGCATGTGAAGAAATAATACCTTGAGATTGTTGTTGTTCAACAATGTTTCTTTCCTCATATTCATTTGACACGTTTTGTGGCCAAATAAATGGATTTTTCAAAGGTATATCTTCATTTGTTATTCTTGAAATGATATCACTTTAAAAAAAGGACTCCCACCAAAATGAATCAGCAATATCAAAGTACTCATATGTATATCTAATACATATTTTAATTTCTTCTAGGAAATCAGAATAATTTATATCTCTATTTTGTCTGCGTGCATTATGAACTTCAGCAAATGATTGTAATAACAATATATTTGATGCAAATATTGGATGATTTGGAATAAACTTCAAAAATTCCAAATCTGATGATGGTGCCCATGTTGCATTAGTTGAATACTTCTTGCCCCATATTAGTGTTTTCCCATCAATTGTTTTGATACGAAATTGATGTTGGAAGCTAGTGTCATTAAGTTGTTCGATGCATTTTTCCTCACCACATGATCCCAGAATAAACCTTCGCATGTCAACAGTTTCTTCCAACACTTCAAAAGTAGGCTCTGACATGTATAAATGTTTAATACATTCAATTAATGATGGTAAGCTCCCAACTTCCTTCCTCCTAAATGTGACTGAAAAATGACTGAACATTTGATCAATATGGTCATGAGTGTGCCCAACAAGAAGGAAACCAACCTTTACCTTCTGAAAAATTCTAAATTCAACAAGCATGTTTATATATCCAAAAACAATCTGATTTTTGTTTTCATGACAAGTGTTGTCCAATTGTAGATACAAAACTTCAGGAAGATTACCAGACCATTGAGAAAGCACATCATGAATTATGGTTATTGTCAGATTTGCATCATTATGAATATTTGGAGCTGTGAAGTACACCCTTGGCAACATATTCCCATTGGATACCATAAAACCGACCAAGTGATACTGAATAAAAGTTTCCTCCTGTAAATTTTTGGGTGTGCGAACAAAATGTGGCAAAAGTGTTTTCTTCTAGCCTATACCATCAATTATCAAACCCAAATATTTATTCGGATTATCATAACACTTGTTTCGATGCTTGTACAACTTTTTCCTTTCACTTGTTTGTTGTTCACGATGCTCCTGAAGTTATTTGACAATGAAATCTACACAACATAAAATAAAGTCATTAAGAAATACATTTTCATAGTTGATGACTATACAATTTAAAAAGTTAAAGTTATGAATTCTTACCTCTTTCTGACCCTTCACATTTATCCCCTTTTTATTTAAGAGAAGCACATGTACTAAAAATCCCCATCCTTGTCTTCTTAGGAATACGAACATTGTTGAATTCTTTCTTCCATACCTTCAAAAAATATTGATATGTAATAAATCGACCATGTTCCTCGGCACCTTCTGCATATTCTTTGTATAAGTTGTAGATTTCTCGTCTTGAGAAATTATCTGGAATATGTATTGTCTCTCTATTTGGCATACACTCTCCATGCTTTGAAAAGAAATCTTTCATCCATGACATTGCAGTATTTGATAATGTCCCAAACTGTCGTTTATGACATACTTCTGAATAAAATGTGGGATCATTTTTCAAATTTTCTTGGATTCTTGAGAGACGAAAATTACCCATTGAATGAAACATTTTGAAAGCCTTTCTACAGATAAATAAAGACCCAATATGATAATCATAACCTAATAATGTAGATTTCATGCACCCCACTAAATATGAATTTTGTATGCTTTTATTCATTGACAAATATCTCTTCCTTTTCTCTAATGAAAACATGAAATCCATATGTTTCAAGCAATCTTTTTGACAACATTCACTTGAAATGATATCACTGATAGCACTTCTTCTCGTCATATATTCTGCTTTACCCCTTGTATAACTAGAACATATTGGATTGATACGAAAATGTTTGCTCCTACTCCTCAATACAATATTTCCTAGCAACATCTGCATCATTGGATCATAATTTGTATAAGATTTTTCATCATCATTCTGAGGAATGTTATCCTCACTATGATCATCTGTGCTTTTGAAATACTAACTTGGAGGATATTCTTCATCTTCCCCTTCTTCAGTGCTGCTGTTATAGTCCTTAGAATTAGGACTAAATGGAAAATTTGACTCAATGTTTATTGGATATTCTTCATCATGTGCATTACCAGTGCTACTCTCATAGTCCATAGGATTAGGACTACGTCGAAAATGTGACTGTAAACTTACTGAAAATTCTACATCCTGCTCTTTGTCACTGATACTCTCATATTCCTTAGGATTAGGACTAAGTGCTTCATCTTGTCCTTCGTCACTACTGATCTCATAGTCCTTAGGATTAGGACTAAGTGGAAACTACGACTCTTTATTTATTTGAAAATCTTCATCACAGTCTTCATCACTGTTTCTCTCATAGTCCATAGGATTAGGACTAAGTGGGCAACGTGAAACTTTATTCAGTTGAAATTCTTCATCATGTTCTTCATCACCGCTGCTTTCTGTAGGGACCAACCCTATATATATATTTTTTTTCATCACAATAAAAATACAACCAGAAGAGAATAACATTGGGAATTCAAATTTATTAAGCACTATCTAACACATCCCTGAATTTCATTTCATTGAACATATCATCTAATTTACATATATTTAACTAAAGCCATAAAGAAGTCATACAAAAGAATATTGTAACACATAGGTACCGTTCACCAGAAGATGAGATTCAAATTTGATTTGTCGCTACTTGTCTTCCTTTGTTGTCGGTCACCTCCGAGTGTGAATGATGACGTGCTTGATCCGAATGCAGTGACCCACCGGTTGACCTCCCAACCTACTCCTTGGGTACTCTTCTTCCCCGCAGACCCCCGAGCTGCAATGGGGTTGTACAATGGAGGAATGTAATAGCTGGTAGAGGAGAGCACTCTTTGGCTCAAGAGTCCCCTCTCTAAAGTCCTCTACCTCACCAAACTCACTATAGTTCGTAGTCACTACTCTGACATAGTCTCATCCATCCAACAATAGGGTAAAAAGTCCTTTCTCCCATGGCTTGCCCCTTCTTTTATAGGAGTCCTCATAGGTGACACTTGGCATTTCATGCATAATTAATTATTTTTGATAATTCAATAGTTTGATTATTCACCCACCCATGTGTCACTCTCTCATCAAGGGTCTCCAAAATTATTTACTTAAATTTTAATTTAAAACTAATATTTTCCTCACCTCAACAAGATTCATATTTCTTCTCCTAGTTGTCTCTTGATCCCCCTTTTTACTCCTTAATTTGTGTTCATTACTAAAGTCAATTGATAAGTCAATATTTGATCCCCTATCTACTCCCTAATTTAACTCAAGTTATCTCTTAGATGGATATTCTTTTGTTGGTTGTTGCCACATGGAGGTTCTCTAAATTTCTCTAAAATTTAATTTATTAATCCTATTTTAATTCACCATCCTCTTCTCTTAATTAGGTTTAACTATTTTAAGATTAATAATTATCCTTACATTTATGTCCCTCTTTCCCCTTTTTACTTGATTAAATTACATTATCTACCTAAAATTTTCCAACATGGGAAGGGTAGAGTTTTTAAGGTAAAATATTTTATTTCTTCCTATGATTCCCTTAACCCAAGTTTTATTCTTGATTTAATTGCCTCGGTTCTACTCATCATTTACCATTTGATGTGAATTTACATGGTTTTCATATCTTGATTATATTTATTAATTTATTTATTTTTATTGATTCCAAGGGTGCCAAGTTTGGTCGTGCCCTTCAAGAACTTCCCTTGAAGTTCCAAGGGTGCCACGCCGCTTGCCCTTCAAGCATTCAGTGGCTACAAGGGGAAAGTATAGGTGCAACGACAGATACCACTATCATCTCTTATGTTGCATGCTATAGTGAGACTAATGGTGTCGGGGATGAAGGAATCCGCCTTGATGCGTGCGCCCCGATAAAATCCTCATGAACGACCCAACTTTGGGACCTACCCTCATGACATCATGATCTTCAAGGTGGTGGTGTTTCAACCTTTCCAACCCAAGTCACAGCGGGAGTGCTAGTGGGTGAAATCAAGGACACTGTCCCACCCCTCCCATGCAATTCCATCCAATTTGTACAACCCCATTACCCATATGTGAGTCGTTCGGCCAAGCAACTAATATGTGCCTGTAACCACTAACATCTCATTAGAATATAGATAAACATATTAGCAGGTTTCAAAATTGACTTAGAATTTCAAAGATAAAATAATATAATTTTTTTCATCAAACTAGTTGTCGTCAACTCGTCATGTGAGTGCCTTTGGTGGTTTCTTGCCATACTCAATAATCATCAGTAACAACGTTTCTCAGTGTTAGTCATTGTCATAATAGCATCATTAACATCACCTAGTCATTCACATCATTGTTCATTGCAAACCAGAATTAATGCAAGTAGGTAATATAGGGGACACCTCCATCATGGCTATCATCATCAAAACATCAATGAAAACATACATATCCATCAAGCTATCAACATCGTAACATCAATAGAAACATACCTATCCATGAAAGATATCATCATCATGATTTAATAGAGAGCATACATATCCTTTACTACCATCATCATCATAAATTCAGTAGAGACAAAACTTAACCATTTATGCTACAATCGTCACAATATCAATAGAGAACATGCATAACCATTAATGCTACAATCATCATAATACCAATAGATAACGTACATAACCATTAATGCTATCTTCATCATAATATCAACAAAGAATATACCTAAACATCACAACCATTAATATCTCAATCACTAATAATAGAGTCATGTGCGTGGATCCTCAACCTGAGGTCCTCAAAGAATAATGTGTGGGACTTAGGGCTAAATAAATGTTAGTGTCATATCACTGCCATTCAACTAGAGCAGGTCACTACATACACCCCCTCTTAATAATAGACTTTGTCTCGAAGTCCTTGGAATAGGTAAGCAAAATGGTGACGCATCTCCTTGGAGTCCTCCCAAATAGCTGAACTAGGACTATAACTGTCCCAGTGGACCTTAACCTGGTCCACTAACCTTCCTCTAAGCTGCAAAGTTCGTTGGTCCAGTATGAAAACTGGTTCGGCTATCACTGTTCCCTTGTCTGAAACTTGCAAATGACCAAAGTCAATAACATGCGAAGGATCTGAAATATAATGACACAAAACAGAAACATGAAACACATCATGCATATGTGCTAAAGATAGAGGTAAGGAAAGCCTATATGCCACCAACCCTTTCATTTCTAAGATTTCAAAAGGTCCCACAAACCGTGGAGACAAATTTTCTCCCTTTCCAAATTTTATAGAGCTTTTTTGGGGCCTTACTCTCAGGAACACCCTATCCCCCACTTCGTAACTTTGGTCTACCCTATGAGCATCAACATAGCTCTTTTGTCGATCTTGTGCTTCTTTTAGCCTCCTCCTAATCATAGTCATTTGTTCTTCCATCTCTTGCACCACTTCCAATCCTATTAATACTCGGCCCTCTAGTCGGTCCCAACCGAGAGGTGTTCTGCAAGGTCTTCCATATAAGAACTCAAATGGTGCCATCTTGATGGAACTCTGATAAATATTATTGTAAGCAAATTCCACAAGTGGTAAAAACTCCTCCCATCTCTTTTGTTGGTCCATCACATGCATCTGAAGCATGTCTTCGAGGATTTGATTAGTCCTCTCTGTCTGCCCATCTGTGTCCGGGTGATAAGTAGTGCTGAAGTTCAACTGGGTTCCCAAAGCTTCTTGGAAACTAGTCCAAAACCTTCCTGTAAACACTACTCCCCTATCAGATATGATCTTCCTAGGCATTCCATGCAATCTCATAATCTCATTAATAAAAACTCTGGCTATTTCTGGTGCCTTATATGTAGTCTTAACTAGTATGAAATGGGCGGTCTTGGTCAACGTGTCCACCACTACAAATATGGAATCATGTCTTCTTGAGGTCATTGGTAGTCCCACAATGAAGTCCATTGATATAACTTCCCATTTAGATTTTGGTATCTCATGGGGTTGCAATAAACCTGCTGGATGTCTGTGTTTAGCTTTTACTCGTTGACACTCTAAGGAAGGATCTTGCTACCAAGTTCATGATGTCCTTATTCATCCCTTTCCAAAAGAAGAGTGGTTTCAGGTCCGCACTCATCTTCTTAACACCAGGGTGTGCCATGTATACTGCGCGATGTGCTTCATTTAAGATTAACTGGCATATATCTTCATTCGGTGGTACATATATCCTTCCCTGAAATCGTAGTAGCCCATCATTATCAAGGGAGTATTCTTCATATTTTGGGACCCTCATTTCATCCTCCCTCAAACTTTTGCTAACCTCCTGATACCAGGTGTCTTTAAATTGTAATTCAAGCAGTTTCTCCCTCAAATTTGTCTTTAAGGGAATCACTGAAAATATCCAAGGCCTCCTACTTAAAGCATCACCACCCTATTTACCATTCCTTTTATGTAAGTGATATCAAAATCATATTCATTAATTAGCTCATACCATCATCTTTGTCTTGCATTTAAGTGGTCTTGAGCGAATATATGTTGTAGCCCACAATGGTCAGTCCTAAGATCAAACTTCCTTCTTAGAAGGTAGTGTCTCCAAATCTTTAGTACATAAACAATTGTTGTCATTTCTAGATCATGGGTTGCGTAGTTTTCTTTGTGGGTCCTAAGTTTCCTTGATGCATAAGATATTACTCTTCCTTCTTACATCAACACACAACCCAACCCTTCCTTGGAGGCATCAGTGCAAACCAAAAATTCTTGTTCCAAATCCGAAACCTTCAAAATTGGTGTTGTCATTAATAACACCTTTAACCTTTGGAATGCCTCTTCACATTTTTCAGTCCAAATGAATTTCTTGTTCTTTCTTTGGAGCTTGGTAATGGGGTTTGCTATCTTTGAAAACCCTTCAAAAAATCTACGATAATACCCTGCCATGCCCATGAAACTTCATATTTCATGAACATTGGTTGGTGTTGGCCATTCCATGATGGCCTCGATCTTTACCGGGTCTACTGTGATACCATCCCCAGAGATAATGTGTCCAAGATAATGAATCTTGGTTTGGTAAAAGGAATACTTTGACAACTTCCCATATAATTGGTTTTCTCTAAGACATTGTAGAACTATCCTCAAGTGTTCGTCATGCTCTTCTAGGGTCTTTGAGTAGATCATAATGCTATCGATAAAGACTTATACAAACTTGTCTAAGTAATCCCGAAATATTCCATTCATCAAACTCATGAAAACACCTGGGGCATTTGTCAGTCCAAAGGGTAAAACTACAAATTCATAATGCCCAAATATTTTTTTAAAGGTTGTCTTCGGAATATCTTCTTCTTTGATTCTTAACTGATGATATCCCGACCTGAGATCTATCTTTGAAAACATAGTCACCCCCCTCATTTGATCAAATAAGTCATCTATCCTTGGCAAAGGGTATTAATTTTTTATCGTCACTTTATTCAACTGGCGATAATCAATGCACAGTCGCCAAGACCCATCCTTTTTCTTAATGAAAATCATAGGGGCTCCCCATGGAGATATGCTAGGTCATATGAACCCCAAGTCCAACAATTCCTTTAATTGGATTTGCAATTCCTTTAGATCTGGAGCCAACATACGATAGGGTTCCTTTGAAATAGGTTCAGTGCCTAGTTTAAGGTCGATGGTGAAATCAATTCCCCTTTTTGGGGGTAGCCCGAGTAGTTCTTCGGGAAATACATCCTTAAATTCAACAAGAAATGGATGTCTATCAAGGTTTTCATAGTCACCCTTATCGTTTAGAGCTACCACTGAGAACATTTGACATCCCTTTCGCCTAAATTTTCATTAGTTGCATGGAGGAGATGAACCTCAGGGACACCCCTCAGTGCTTTCCCCTTAATGATTTTCTTTGGCCGTCATTGTCGATGAAATGTAGAATCTTGTCTTTGCATTCTAGGAGTGCCTCATGTCATTCCAACCAATCCATTCCTACAACTACATCATAGACTCCTAAAATTTTAGAGTACAAGGATATCTTGGTCTTACATATACCCAAGTCCACCTCACAATCCTTTACCATCCTTCCTACATTTCTTTTCATACCACATGCCATTTCTACATGTTTAAATTCATATTGTGCAATTGCTTTATGTTTAATCTTTGATAATGCATTTAGATAAATAAAGGAATCAGTAGCTCCTAGATCTATTAAAATAACAAAACTCATACCATCAATATTACCTGAGGTTTCCAACATATTGGATTGGTGTTTGACCTAGCGATTGTTCACCACTGCATGGATGCGATGAGCCTTCCCCAGATCCCCCACCGTAGTTGCATTCTTAGTTGAGTTGATATTACATGTCTTTTAAGGGCAATCCCTCTCGTAGTGAGGACCTCCACAATTCCAACACCCCCTCTTAGGGGATTGGCTCCTACTACCAATTGAACTGGGAGTTGGTCTGGAACTCTTCTGGAAAGAGGATCGATGTTGAGGTGGTGTGACTTGGTGCCGTCGCATAGGCCGGTGCGGTTGTGGTTGACGAGTTTGTTGAGGTGCCCTATGCAGATGCTGAGCTGGATGCCTATATGGTGTTATTTGATTTCTTGTTGACCACCTTTGATGATTGAGCATAGGACCCCCTTGTAAATTTCTATGTTCCATATTGTTTCCACTTGGTACTCCTGATCTTGTGGGCCTTGTTGACTTACTAGGTCCACTGCTCATGATCTCCTCCTCCGCAATGATTGTTCGCTGAACTGCCTTGTGCAAGGTGTGAGGCGTGAAGATTCTAACCTTGGTCCGAATGTTAACATTTAATCCATACACAAATTTGTTCACCTTGAGCTTTTCTTTGTTTAAGTGAGGGGCATAACGGAGTAATTCCATAAAACATGCCTCATATTATGGTAGTGAGCAACTCCCTTGCTTTAATGCATTGAATTCATTTAGTTGCCTCTCAAGGAACTCCTCTGACAGGTATTGTTCTCTAAATTTTTCTTCAAATAGCTCCCAAGTTACTTCTGATATATCCATCCCTAATTGGGTTAATAATGTCTTCCACCAAAGTAGTGTGTTTCCCTTTAGCTAGAATATATCCATCTTGGCCTTCATATTTGAGGTGTAATCTCTCAGGTAAAGCACATAACCATGTTTTTTAACCATGCCTCTGCAGATTGACCATCAGTGGACCCCCAAAACTCTGGAAATTTTACTTTTTCCAAATCTCAACATACATCATTTCTTGTAGTGTTTTGGGGTACTCCATTTTGTAGGACATGTCCTCCATGCTCCCGTTCCAAACAGTTGATTAATGCTTCAGACATGTGCTGGAATGATCTCATTAAGTTCAATACTTCTCCAGCTGGTATCTGTTCTAGAGTTGCGATGTTTTCCCCATCATTGGGTGGGGAGGTAGGAGTCAGTTGTTGTGGTGGTGCCATGTTGTGCGCTTTAATTGCCCCACTCTTTCTTGTACCTCTTCTAGCCATGGTTTACCAATGAATCCTGCCACAATTTAACACGATTTACCTTATAAGATAAATCTAATCAAATAAAATTTAACCAACCTCGGTGGTTCTATAATCTACTGTTATTATTATATACTTCCAAAGGAACAATTTATGCATTTATAAGTTCTTGATTATATAAGTCACCTATCTATTTCAGACATTCCTACAAGATTTAATCAAAAGAATACAATCAATCTACTCAGCATAGTAGGCTTAGACTACATTATGTCATGTAAATGGTAGAAGTGGTTGGTAGCATTATCATAACATAAACTGGGGAAACTATAGTTATAAAAATGACTCATAAACCCTTTGCAATTTCAACTGAATAAACCTGTCAAATCATTTTAAATGATCCTCAAACCAAAAGTAATGCAAAGGAAATCACCCACGTGAAAACAAAACCATAACTATAAAAAGAATTAAACCATAAAAACCTCTGCAATTTCAGCTAAATAAACTTTCAAAATTAATTAAAATGTCCAATAACCAAACCTAACGAATAAACATGTCAAATAAATTGAAATGTCGTCAAACCAAACATCACACGTTTGCAACCTTGGAAAAACACAACACATCAATATAATTATGTGAAAAGAAAAATAAATTAGTTAAGATTCTATAATTAGCTCAAACATTGGAGAAAACATAACACTTTTATATAATCATATCATTATTTGGAATAAGAAATGAAATCATAAAAATTTACACTTTTATGTAATCATATCATTATTTGGAATAATAAATGACATTATTAAATTTCCTAATGAGAGGAAACAATGGCAGAATTCTTAATTCGTTACCTTGTCGGGCATGAGAACTTAGTAGTGTGTTTGTTTGTTTTTTTTTTTTTTTTTTTGTTTTTTGTTTTTGTTTTTGTTTTTTTTTTTTTTTTTTTTCGCCTTATAGTACCTTTCTGGGAGCCATCCCTTCAAAATCGTCAATCATCATTTTCATTTTATTTTTTATTTTATTTTTTATTTGTTAGTGTTTCTTCTCCGATTTCCTTGCTCTCTATTGTACTTTGCGCCACAACCATGGTTACTAAAACAAAAATCCGACCCAAAAACAATCACTCAATACCCAACAATTTGCCGGCTCTCACGTAATCTCTAGTTAGAGTTGGAATAATTTTCTGCCCTTTGATAATTTTAGGGCATAGAAGCCCCAAGAGTTAGTTCAATCAGTCAAATCAAGTGCCTCGCCAATGGGAGGTCACAAGGGTCGAATCCCGAAAGCTCTTGGGGTTAGGTCAGTAAATAGGCCGAGGGGTGTTGATGCCTTCCGGTGCGTCCACTCAGTGTTGAACAACCCTGGATGTAGCGGCTACCCATTGACCCTGGTATCTATGAACCAGAAGTGAAAAAAAAATAAAAAAAATTAGGGCATAGAAACTAGCGAAAATAATATAATGCAAATTAAAAATATCATCGAACCAAATCTCATAATTTGAAACGAATGGGAAAAAATCTGAAATAAGTAGACTTTGATAATTTTAGGGCATAAAAACTAGCGAAAATAATGTAATGCAAATTAAAAAGATCATCGAACCAAATCTCATAATTTGAAACGAATGGGAAGAATCTGAAATAAGTAGAATATTTATCACGATTGATACTACTGTTTAAAGGAGTAGAATATTTATAGTTTTGATATATCAATGGATCTACCATTGTTTAAAGGAGTAGAATATTTATAGCTTTGATATATCAACGAATCTAGATCCTTTCCATTCGTATGGCGATTTAAGGTTTCTTACACTTTGGAATTCTCGACATTAATTGTGAGGCCTATGAGATGTTGAATATTAATGGTCCTCGCATGCCAGGGGGAAAACAATTTTGGCATTGTTTTGTGTAATTACCCTCCCCAACCCCAGTCACATAGAACTCATTTGCTCTCTCTCCCTTGGAGGGACCTCTCTTCAACCTACTATCAAATTTTTATGCTTTTACACATAAAAATCCCTAGTTGGGCTGCATGAATTTGACCTAGAAACCAGTTGTTTGCCTACAATTTGACCAGAAAACCAATTGGGCATGGAAAATCTAACCAGAAAACCAGTTGGGTATCTTAAATCTGACCAATAAACGATGTGGCTAGGTGAATCTAGGTTAGAAATAATCTTGATGGTTTCACTTTGATTCGGAAATCATGTGGGTAATTTAAAGAAAATCATTCGAGCAGTTCCAATGTTCCCCACATAAGCATTTGTGGGCATTTAGAGTTTTACCATGTGGGCAATAGGTACCATAGTAATTCCTATGGGCATAATACAATTATCGAGATGGCGGAGGAATATGGATAGAGTGATATTTATGGAGAAGCATAAAGTAGGGTATATTTGAAGGAGTCTTCAAGTCAAACAGAATATTCGCTCAATTTCGAAGCTTCGAGACTCAAACGTTCAGGAGCAAGAGAATTATGCATAATGGCAGCAACAACTGAGTCTCCTAGGGCTGCTGAACGATTAACATAACTAAATTCTTTCAATTTTCTGTTTTCCAAAGCAATATTTATTATCGAAACATCGATGTTATTTGTGGCATCTGCCTCTATATGCAAGTGAATGGGAGAACAACACCATGATAATTCCCCCATATCCCTATGCATATACTTTAAGGTGAGGGTTTCAAGTTTTTGGCAATTGATGGCAAGTGATCTCAGGGTAAACTAATGTCCAGGGTTTTGAAATCGAGACCTACGACAACCAAACCTTGGCAATTTTCACTTACTCTAGAGAGCCCCGAGGCGTAAACTGGAAATCTCCCCTTAATGTCAGTTCTTGGAGAAACTTACAGTTTGACAACGCGTCGAGGGTGTGGTCCATAAAATTTCTACATCTCGACAGGCTTAGGGTCATCAAGCCACGGTAATGTCAGGTAAATGCCCGGATGTCGACATCATGTAAATTGCCAATGCAGCATAATGTGATTTTATGGAGATAGGATGAGATCATTATGAAACCAAAAAGTTCGTCATCCATAAGATTCTCCTGCGACTGAATCGAGCGGCCGACAATTAACGTGTGGAGATGAGAAAGAGCCGAGGCCACTGTGAAAATATCTTCGTCACTCAATTGATCGAAACGTGGATGAAAATTCAAGACCTCAACATGCGGAAATCGACTAAAAAACAGAGTAAGCAAAGAATAGGATATGACGGAGAGTGTGTGTGTATCTCAGAGACAACGGTGTTGTTCCAGAGTTTGGAAATGAGTGAGGCAGAAAGGCGGTCGAACATGGAGATCAGCTGATTGAGAATGGCAGAAACAAGAAATATGTCTTGTGTAACTTTGTCCACATTGCTCTCCTTCGCCACTGCCATTATTTCCCTCTGCAAGTGCTTGGCCATGATCTTCGTTATTTAACAGATTTCGATATCTGTATTATCCTATCAATTCTTCGTCTTCTTGCTTGCTGCAGCAAAACCTAGCTCAACTTTGAAGGGATGAAATGTGAAGTTCATCTGGTAGGGATTGTCTTTGCATCGACGTTCACTCTATCTTCTCTGAATCGACAGAAATGCCCAAATCTTCATAATGCAGCCAACACCCAGTTTCAAATCTTCCATGGCACTGCAAGGTAGCATACAACCTTGAAATAGCGCTGGAAACCCAAGAACAGCACTGTGGGCTATTAGCATTTCATTTCAAACCAAATTTAAAACAAATCCTGCAATTCAGGGGGATAACAAGACTGTCCAATTCTTCAAACCCAACCCATGAGAAAACAATTTGATCAAGATTCCAACAGACCATTGGAATGAATAGGGCTTATTATTATTTTTTTAAGTATGGGAGATCTATATTTTATTAAGTATTCCTTCATTTTTTCTTTTTCTTTTCTTTCACCAAAAACAAATTTGCAGTGTATTAGAGGAGAGCCTTGAAAGGTCACTATACACAATTTCAGGGTAGAGTGTAGTAGATATTTAACAAATTAGTCACGCATGAATGGGCTCATAGGTCTCAAGGGTTCAACATAGCTCTGATACCAAGTGTAAGGACCAACCCTATATATATATATATATATATATATATATATATATATCACAATAAAAATACAACCAGAAGAGAATAACATTGGGGATTAAAATTTATTAAGCACTATCTAACACATCCCTGAATTTCATTCCATTGGACATATCATCTAATTTACATATATTTAACTAAAGCCATAAAGAAGTCACACAAAAGAATATTGTAACACATAGGTATCGTTCACCAGAAGACGAGATTCAAACTTGATTTACCACTACTTGTCTTCCTTTGTTGTCGATCACCTCCGAGTGTGAATGACGATGTGCTTGATGCAAATGCAGTGACCCATTGGTTGACCTCCCAGCCTACTCCTTGCGTACTCTTCTTCCCCGCGGACCCCCGAGCTGCAATGGGGTTGTATAATGGAGGAATGTAATAGCTGGTAGATGAGAGCACTCTTTGGCTCAAGAATCCTCTCTCTAAATTCCTCTACCTCACCAAACTCACTATAGTTCGTAGTCACTACTCTGACATAGTCTCATCCATCCAACAATAGGGTAAAAAGTCCTTTTTCCCATGGCTTGCCCCTTCTTTTATAGAATTTCTCATAAGTGACACTTAGCATGTCATGCATAATTAATTATTTTTTATAATTCAATAATTTGATTATTCACCCACCCATGTGTCACTCTCTCATCAAAAGTCTCCAAAATTATTTACTTAAATTTTAATTTAAAACTAATATTTTCCTCACCTCAAAAAAATTCCTATTTCTTTTCCTAGTTGTCTCTTGATTCCTCCTTTTAGTCCTTAATTTGTGTTCATTACTAAAGGCAATTGATAATTCAAGATTTGATCCCCTATCTACTCCCTAATTTAACTGTCAGGCCAGGCAGTAACTCCATTAGGCAAAAAAACTGATTCATCTTATTCCATTAGGTAGGTCTTTGTTATATACAATAGGGAGTGACTGTTCAGTTCATCTCCCAATGACGTTCACATTCCTAATTTAATTATTTACATAAATTCACCCAATCATGAAGATTAGGTGTCAACATTCCCCCCCTTAATCTGAAGGGATGTTGGTGAGTCCAAGCATCATTCTGAATCGTTCAAGCTTTTCCCTTCCAAGTGCTTTGGCGAAGATGTCTGCAATTTGCTCATTTGTGGAACAATAACGGAGATGGATTGTTTTGGCCTCAACATGATGTCGAATCAGATGATATTTAGTATTGATATGCTTCGTTCGATCATGGAACTTTGGGTTCTTGTCCAACTTTATTGCAGAGGTGTTGGAAATCATGAGTGGAGTTGATTGTACTTGTTTTACCTGCAAATCTTCGAGAATTTTTCTGAGCCACACAATTTCTTTTTTTGCTTCAGCTGCTGCCACGTATTTTGCTTCTGTTGTGGAATCTGCTGGAACTGATTGTTTGCGTGATCTCCAAGAGACAGCTCCTGATCCAAGACTCATAGCATATCCTGAAGTAGATACCCTAGTTTCTTTGTCTCCATCGAAGTTTGAATCAGAGTATCCGATCAAGCTAAATTCATCCACTTGTGTGTACTTGATTCCAAAGTCTTGAGTTCCCTTCAAGTACTTTAGAACTCTTTTTGCAGCAGACCAATGTCCCTCACAAGGCTTTTGCATAAACCTAGAGAGGATTCCAACAGCAAATGAAATGTCTGGTCTGGTGGTAGTTAGGTAGTTGAGACTTCCTACAAGCTGTCTATACTTTGTTGCATCTTCAAATTCCTTTCTTTCAATAGATGTGAGCTTCAAGTTTTGTTCCATTGGAGTAGTAAGAGGATTGCACTCTGTCATGCCAAACCTGTTCAACAAATCTCCAATGTATTTCTTTTGAGAAAGAAATATGGACTTTGGATGTTGGGTTACTTCAATGCCAAGATAGTAATGAACATAGCCCAAATCAGTCATTTCAAAAATTTTCCCAATTCCTTCTTTATGGATGCAATGTAGCTTTCATTGTTCCCTGTCATTAAAAGATCATCTACATATACTACAAGATATACAATTGTTTTGCCAACTTTCTTGACAAATAAAGTTTCATCATCAAGATCAAAATGATTGAAATTGAGTTTCAGAAGATGTTCAGTTAGTTTTTCATACCAGGCTCGCGGTGCTTGTTTGAGGCCATACAAGTACTTCACAAGTTTGCATACTTTATGTTCATGTCCTTTCACAGCAAATCCTTCAGGCTGGGACATAAAAACATTCTCTTTTATATCTCCATTCAAGAAAGCAATTTTTACATCCATTTGATGGACTTTCCAACCGTTCTAAGCTGCTAGTGCAAAGAGTGTCCGGATGGTGGCCCATTTTGTTGTGGGGGAAAAAGTCTCCTCATAATCGACCCCTTCTTTCTGTGCAAAACCTTTTGCCACAAGCCTAGCTTTGTGTTTGTCAAGTGAGCCATCAGCTTTGTACTTGTCCTTGTAGACCCACTCGCAGCCAATTGGTTTGGTTCCAAATGGAGGATCAACCAGCTTCCAAGTGCCATTATTTATGAGGGCATCATACTCCTTTTGCATCGCTTCTTTCCATTCATCATGAGAAGCAACTTCTTTGAAGGAAGTTGGTTCCAAATCTGTAGACAAGTTCAATTCACAATCATAAGAAACATCCATATCAACAGGTGAATTAGAGTCATCTACATCACCTCCATTTTGTCGGTTTGAATTTCTGGTTCCTGTTTTTCCAATTTCATCAGGATGAACACTTTCAAGTGTCTTCATCAGCCACTTTGGGGGACCTTTCTGAGATGGTCCAGGCTGCTCTGTTGATTGAGTTGGGATTGAATCAAGATTGAGTCTCCCAATTCTATCAATTACATCACTTAAAGCATCATCTGTTGTTGGAGTTTCATGCGGGGGAGAGTGTTCTTCAGAAGAAGATTCCACATGTTGATCTAGTATAGGAATCCCCCCTTCAAGATGTGGAATCTGATTATCAAATTCTTGAAATGATTTTGCTTTTGCGAATCTATCCAAGCGATCAAGTTGCCGCTCAACAACATTGTCAGTTTTGGATGATTCAAGAAAAATTACATCTCTAGATACAACAAACTTTTTATTTACTTCATCATAGAGGCGGTATGCTTTGGAGGTGTTTGAGTACCCCAGGAAGATACACTTACGACTTCTAGCACCAAGTTTGTTTCTATGTACCTTTGGTATCAAAGCATAACAGGTGGAACCAAAGACCCTGAGATGTTTTACCGAAGGAACATGTCCATACCACATTTCATAAGGAGTCTTGTTTCTTATAGCATTAGATGGACATCTATTCTTTATATATGCAGCACATAGAACAGCATCAGCCCAAAACATTATCTTTACATTTTTGAAGAAAAGCATGGATCGTACCATATTCAAGATTGTTCTATTCATTCTTTTAGCTACACCATTCTGTTGGGGATTATAAGGCACAGTTGTTTGATGTTTGATCCCATGTTCGTGAAGATAGTTTTCAAATTCATTTGATGTGTATTCTTTTCCATTATCAGTGCGAATAGACCCAATATGAGATTGTGCATCATTTTCAATCCATTTATGAAAATTCTTGAATGTTTGAAAAGCATCAGATTTGTTCTTCAATAAATAAACCCAACACATTCTGGTGTAGTCATCAATAAATGTCATGATATATTTATTTCCATTTGCAGAAGGAACATGCATTGGACCACATAAATCTGAATGAATGAGTTCAAGTTTCCTATGTTCTCTTGAATGTGAATCATGAAAACATTGTTTGTTATGCTTTCCTAGAATGCAAGCATCACATTGCTTAAGTTTTCTAGGAATTGTAGGCAAACCAACAACACCATTTTTCTTCAATAAGCGGAGACTGTCATAGTTCAAATGTCCGAATCTAGCATGCCATAATAAACTTGATGGAAGTGTACCTTCTTCATGATGAGAATTGTATGAGAAATGTTGTGAATGAGTAGATGTTCCTTGTAGTTTGAGAAGCCTTTCTTCTTCTATTCCCCTCATGACAAGTGAGTGGTCAGATGCTTTTCTTACCTCAAGCTTGCCATCAAACATATGAATGGAGTGACCTTGCTGGAGGATGTGGACCAAGGACAGCAAGTTTCTCTTGACCTGTGGGAGATATAGAACATGATCCAAAAGAAAGTCTGAAAGACCAAGCAGTTTAAGCCTGATTGTGTCAAGCCCTGATGGCTTGATTTTTTATTGATCTGCAAAGTATACTGCTCCATCAACATTGTCAGTAAAATCTTCAAAAAAATCATTTCTATGAGTCATGTGACAGGTTGCTCCTGAATCAAGCAACCAATCATTTTTCCAAGAAGCAAGTGAAGCATTAAACAAATATTCATTTACTCCAATGTTACATTGTGCCTCAACATAGTGAGCGGATTCAGGTGCTTTACCTTTGTCTGTATCATCAGTTTTACCTTTCTGTTGATTTCTTTTCTGCTCAATTTTGTCCCATGGTAGCTTGCATGTAGAGGCATCATGTGATCCATTTCTTTTGCAGCAAATGCAGTGCAGATCTGCCTTTTCTCCTTGAGAATGTCTACCCCCCTACCTCTGAAATATCTTCCTCTTCCTCTTCGTCCACCTCTTCCTCTTGTAGAATCTTGAGCAGGATGCTTTTCTTTAAGAGCAAGGCACACAGTCTCTTCAGAAGATTCAGGGGTTGTCTTTTTTCTAAAAGCTTTCTCTCTTTCAGCAAACTTTTTCACAAGAAAGTCAAAGGTTATATCTTTGAGATTTCCATTTGCTTGCAATGGCTCAAGATAATTGGAATAAGTAGGATAAATTGCCTTGAGAAAAGCAATAAGAGGAATATCCAGCTCAACCTTAATGGAATTGATATCATGCATTATAGACTTTACTTCAAATGCAAGAGCAAGAGGATCATTATTTTGCAGTTCAAGAGTGAAGAGTTTAATCATAAGTTGAACAACTTCAAGTGCAGAATGTGAGTCATAGAGTTCTTTCAGCTTTTGTAAAGCTTCAAAGGCAGTTGAATATGATGAAATATGGCGACTCACCTCTTCATTTACAGATGTTGCGATTAATGCATAAGCTTTGATGTTCTTGTTTTCCCAAATGACGAGCTCTTTGTCTGAGGTAGGCTGTACTGGGTCATTGTCTCCTTCTCCGACACACACTCCTTTCCACAACTCATTGAAAATGAGGGTGTGTTTTATCATCCAGGACCATTCAGGATAGTTCTCCTTGCCAGTGAGAACTATTCCCACCATGGATATGATCGAATGCATTCTGTAAAAAAGAAATACTTCTGCTGATAGAAAAATACTTCTGCCAATATACAGTAAAATTGTACTCAAAAGGGCATTCTCAAAAGATTTCAAATCTCTTCCTCATAGACCAATATGTACGTCAATACCTCACGCTACAACTTTATGCAATATATTTTCTCCAAACTTATTTTCTTCAAATCCCTTCGATGTTTGATAAAAGCATCCAGCATTTCATTCAAATATTATGTATTACATATCACTTCAATGTAATATATTTACATATCACATATCACTTCAATGTTTTAAATGTAATATATTTACATATTACATATCACTTCAACGATTTAAATGTAATATACGCCCATTATATTACATATGACATATGACATTACCATATAAAGAAGCACGCTGGCGTGATTGGAGATGGCTCTTGGCTTTGATCAAGCGAGGCAGCTAATTGCGCGCCATTGGAAGAGGCCGAGGCCGTATAAATACATGTCTTTAGACTTCCTCCTACATCTTCTTAAGCACTGGGCCATTTCAATCAAAGTATTTAAAACAGTCGTGTGCTTCTCCCAACTGTGACTGTGTTCCAATGTTTGACCATCACGGATTTCCAAATCATCAAAATGAATGCTGCTCGTCTGGGTTGAACACATCTTTCTTCAGTTCGGCTTCTGTGCAGTCAAGGAGACACAACGCAAGATCTCTGCGCAGTCAAGGAGACACAACTCAGCAGTGATGGTAAGAGCAGGTAAGGCTACACTTGGCTGCACTAACAGATCTAGGTCCCGTAAGTCAAGAGCTCGAACCCATGGATTCTGATTACGGATGCGGACTCCTGCTGGAAGAAGAGTGATCAAGCGGAGGCAAGCCAAGGGTCGTAAATGGTTGGTGCCTCAAACAAATCCTAACAGTGGAAAGGGAAGCGACGCCAGAAGGATACAAACGCAGCAGGGTAACATAGCAGCAGTCAATGGTAGGGCAGCGTACTGTATGGAGCAGGGCGCAGGTAACGTAGCAGTAGGGCAAGGTACTGTATGGAGCAGGTAATGGAATATGGAGCAGAGCACAGGTACTATGTCAGGCAAAGAGCACAGGTACAGCGCAGGGATGGCAGACAAAACACAGGTAATCAGTGGCTGAATTATATGGGGAGCAGTGGAGCAGACCAGGAGTTACAAAGACACAAAGGCTAAAAAAGGAGCTGGTTCTGATACCATGTCAGGCCAGGCAGTAACTCCATTAGGTAGAAAAACTGATTCATCTTATTCCATTAGGTAGGTCTTTGTTATATACAATAGGGAGTGACTGTTCAGTTCATCTCTCGATGACTATTCACATTCCTAATTTAATTATTTACATAAATTCACCTAATCATGAAGATTAGGTGTCAACATTAACTCAAGTTATATCTTAGATGGATATTCTTTTGATGGTTGTTGCCACATGGAGGTTCTCTAAATTTCTCTAAAATTTAATTTATTAATCCTATTTTAATTCACCATCCTCTTCTCTTAATTAGGTTTAACTATTTTAAGATTAATAATTATCCTTACATTTATGTCCCTCTTTTCCCCTTTTACCTGATTAAATTACATTATCTACCTAAATTTTTCCAACATGGGAAGGGTAGAGTTTTTAAGGTAAAATATTTTATTTCTTCCTCTGATTCTCGTAACCCAAGTTTTATTCTTGATTTAATTGCCTCGGTTCTACTCATCATTTACCATTTGATGTGAATTTACATGGTTTTCATATCTTGATTAAATTTATTAATTTATTTATTTTTATTGATTGCAAGGGTGTCAATTTTGGTCGTGCCCTTCAATAACTTCCCTTTAAGTTCCAAAGGTGCCACATGTAATAGTTTATTTATGATGCCAAGGGTGCCAAGTTGGTCGTGCCCTTTAAGAAATTCCCTTGAAGTTCCAAGGGTGCCACGCCACTTGCCCTTCAAGCATTCAGTGGCTACAAGGGGAAAGTTTAGGTGCAACGCCATAGATCACTATCATCTCTTATGTTGCCTGCTATAGTGAGACTAATGGTGTAAAGGATCAAGGAATCTGCCTTGATGTGCGCCCCCCGGTAAAATCCTCATGAGCGACCTAGCTTTGGGACCTGCCCTCATGACATCGTGATCTTCAAGGCGAAGGTGTTTCAACCTTTCCAACCTAAGTCACGGCGAGAGTGCTAGTGGGTGAGATAAGGGACACTGTCCCACCCCTCCCATGCAGTTCCATTCAATGTGTACAACCCCATCACCCATATGTGAGTCATTCGGCCAAGCAACTAATCTGTGCCTGTAACCCCTAACATCTCATCAGAGTATAGATAAACATATATAGTAGGTTTAAAATTGACTTAGAATTTCAAAGATAAAATAATATAATTTTTTCATCAAACCATTTGTCGTCAACTCGTCATATGTGAGTGCCTCTGGTGGTTTCCTACTATACTCAATAATCATCAGTAACAAAGTTTATCAGTGTTAGTCATTGTCATAATAACATCATTAACATCACCTAGCCGTTCACATCATTGTTCTTTGTGAACCAGAACTAATGCAAGTAGGTAATATAGGGGACACCTCCATCATGGGTATCATCATCAAAACATCAATAGAAACATACATATCTATCAAGCTATCAACATCATTACTGTAGTGCCCAGTCTAGTTTCCTGACCTTAATATGACATTACCTTAGACACTTTATTCTTCGAGGACCTCAAATTGAGGATCTGGACCCATGACACTATTATTAGCGATTGAGATATTCATGGTTGTGATGTTTATGAATGATTTCCATTGATATTATGATAGCATGAATGGTTATGTAGCTTATCTATCAGTATTCTGATGATTGCAATATTAAATAGTTAAGTTGGTCTCTATTTGAATTTATGATGAGGGTAGTAAAGAATATGTATGCGCTCTACTAAAAGCATAATGAGGATAAATTTGATGGATAGGTATATTTCTACGATGTTACGATGTTGATAGCTTAATGAATATGTATGTTTCCATTGATGATTATTGATGATAGCCATGAGGGATGTGTCCCCTATGTTACCTACTTCCTTTAGTTCAGACTTACAATGGACAATGATGTGAATGACCAGGAATTGTTAATGATGCTATTATGATAATTGACTAACATTGAGAAACCTTGTTACTGATGATTATTGAGTATGGCAGGAAACCATCAGAGGCACTTGCATATGACATGTCGATGACACCTGGTTTGATGAAAATTCATATTATTTTATCTTTTAAAGTCTAAGTCGATCTTGAAATCTGCCATATATGTTTAACTATATTCTGATGATATGTTAATGGTTGCAGGCACAGACTAGTTGCTTGACCGAATGACCCACATATGGGTGATGGGGTTGTACAGGTGGATGGAATTACATGGGAGGGGTGGGACAGAGTCCCTGATCTCACCCACTAGCACTCTCGCCATGACTTGGGTTGGAAGGGTTGAAACACCTTCGCCTTGAAGATCATGATGCCATGAGGGCAGGTCCCAAAGTTGGGTCGCTCATGAGGACTTTACCGGGGGGCGCGCATCGAGGCGGATCCCTTGATCCCCGACACCATTAGTCTCACTATAGCAGGCAACATAAGAGATGATAGTAGTCTATGACGTTGCACTATACTTTCCCCTCGTAGTCACTGGATGCTTGAAGGGCAAGTGGTGTGGCACCATTGGAACTTCAGGGGAATTTCTTGAAGGGCACGACCATCTTGGCACCCTTGGCATCACAAATAAACTACTAGGTGGGCACCCTTGGAACTTCTAGGGAAGTTCTTGAAGGGCACAACCAAACTGGCACCCTTGGCATCACAAATAAACTATTAGGTGTGGCACCCTTGGAACTTCTAGGGAAGTTCTTGAAGAGCACAACCAAACTGGCACCCTTGGCATCACAAATAAACTATTAGGTGTGGCACCCTTGGAACTTCTAGGGAAGTTCTTGAAGGGCACAACCAAACTTGGCATCCTTGGAATCATTAAAAATAAATAATAATAAATAAATATAAGCAAGGAATGAAAACTAGGTAAATTTACATCAAGGGTAAATGATGATTAAAAACCAATGTAATTAAATCAAAAATAAAACTTGGAATAAGGAGGATCATAGGAAGAATTAAAATAGAGTACCTTAAAAACTCTACCCTTCCCATTTTTGAAAATACTAGGAAGATTATGTGGTTTAATTAGGAAAAAGGGGAAAGACAAACATAATTGTAAGGATAAAGATTAATCCTAAACTAATTTAAACCTAATTAAGAAAAGAGGAAGGTGAATTAAAATGAGAATAATGAATTAAATTTAGAGAAATGTAGAGAAGCTCCATGTGTCAACAACCAACATAAGAATATCCATCTAGGAGATAACCTGAGTTAAATTAGAGAGTAGATTTGGGATAAAATCTTGACTCATTAATTGACTTCAAGTAATGAACACAAATTAAGGAATAAAAGGGGGGAATAAAGAGACAACTAGGAGAAGAAATAGGAATCTTGTTGAGGTGAGGAAAATATTAGTTTTAAATAAAAATTTAAGTAAATAATTTTGGGAGACCCTTGATGTGAGAATGACACATGGGTGGGTGAATAATCAAGCTATTGAATTATAAAAAAATAATTAATTATGCATAACATGACAAGTGTCACCTATGAGGACTCCTATAAAAGAAGCGACAAGCCATGGGAGAAGGGACTTTTTTGGGAACCCTATTGTTTGATGGATGAGATGATGTCAGAGCAGTGATTACGAAGCTATAGTGAGTTTGGTGAGGTAGAGGATTTTAGAGAGGGGACTCTTGAGCCAAGGTGTGCTCTCCTCTACCAGCTAGTGCTTTCCTCCATTGTACAACCCCATTGCAGCTCGGGGGTCCGCGGGGAAGAAGAGTACCCAAGGAGTAGGCTGGGAGGTTAACCGGTGGGTCTTCGCATTCGGATCAAGTGCGTCATCATTCACTCGCAGAGGTGACCGGCTACAAGGGAATACCAGTAACAGCAGAGCAAGCGGAGTCTCGCCTTCTGGTGAACGGTACACATGTATTTCATTACTATTGATCTTAGTTAAATATATGTAAATTTTATGATATGTTTTCCTGAAATGAGTGTCAGGAATGTGTGTGCTAATTAAATTTGAAATTTCAATGCGCTTCTTTTCTGGTTGTATTTTCTGTTAACAAAAAAAAAAAAAAAAAATTGTAAATAGTCTAAATCGGGTCCTCACAATTACATCAATAGAAACATACCTATCCATCAAAATTATCATCATCATGATTTTAATAGAGAGCATACATATCCTTTACTGCCATCATCATCATAAATTCAATAGAAACCAAACTTAACCATTTATGCTACAATCATCATAATATCAATAGAGAACATGCATAACCATTAATGCTACAATCATCATAATACCAATAGATAACATACATAACCATTAGTGTTATCTTCATCATAATGTCAATGGAGAACATACATAAACATTACAACCATTAATATCTCAATCACTAATAATAGAGTCGTGCTCAGATCCTCAACCTGAGGTCCTCAAAGAATAATCTGTGGACCTTAGGGCTAAATAAATGTTAGTGTCATATCACTATCAGTCAACTAGAGCGGGGCACTACACTTTCATAGTCCACAGGATTAGGACTAATTGGACACTGTGACACTCTATTCATTTGAAATTCTTCATCATGCTCTTCATCACTACTACTCTCATAGTCCATAAGATTAGGACTAAGTGGACACCAGGACACTTCATTCTTTTGAAATTCTTCATCATGCTCTTTATCACTGTTGCTTTCATAGTCCATAGGATTAGGATGAAGTGGACACTGTGACACTCTATTAATTTGAAATTCTTCATCACTGTTGCTCTCATAGTCCATAGGATTAGGACTAAGTGGACATTGTGACAATCCATTCTTTTGAAATTCTTCATCATGCTCTTCATCACTGCTGCTCTCATAGTCCGTAGGATTAGGACTAAGTGGACACCATGACACTCCATCCTTATGAAATTGTTCATCATGCTCTTCATCACTGCTACTCTCATAGTCCATAGGATTAGGACTAAGTGGACACCATGACACTCCATTCTTTTGAAATTCTTCATCATGTTCTTCATCACTGTTGCTCTCATAATCCATAGGATTAGGACGAAGTGGAAACTATGACTCTTTATTTATTTGAAATTCTTCATCCCGTTTTTCATCAGTGTTTCTCTCATAGTCCTTAGGATTATGACTAAGTGGAAGATTTGACTCTCTATTCATAGTGGAAGAATTTCCGTTATGGTCATCAATATGAATAGAGTTGTTATGTGACGAAAATGTTGATGCTTCACAAAGAGAAACTTCACTATCAGAAGAATCCATGCCTTTCAAACAGAAGAGGTTGAATGATACAAATGCAGACTCTCCTAAAGATAATAAATAGCTTAAAGAATGAAACTTTCCCTCCAAAAATTTCATTTCATGTATTTCCCTCCATAATTTTCTTCTACAATTTATTGAAAAATTTTAACTAAAATTTTCTTATGAAATAAATCTTTTAAATTAAAATTGTAAACTAAATCTTTTACCTAAATTAATTTATTACTTAAACTATATAATATTTACTAGACAATTGAATGTTTTTTTTAATTTTATTATACCTTCTAAAACAAATTAATCTCACATTCATCGTGTTGTAAAACAATTCTATAATGTCGCTTTATCATAGTTCCCTATATCGCCATAACAAAATTTACATGTTAAAGTTTTTATAAAAACAAATTAGTCCCACATTAACCGTACGATAAAACAATTCTGTAATTTCCGCTATATAATAAATTTCATTATCACTATTCCTCACATCACATCAAGGTTTTTCGAGGTTCGTTAAAAGACTTGGAGCGAATTTGTGGAGCAGCTACATTGCTATCAACAACATATTCAACGGAGGATTATCGCATTTGAAAGGTTAGTTTCTTTTTTTCCCATGTGCAAATTTTAAAATTAAATAAGTTTAATGAAATTTAATTTTTTTTTAGAAACTAAAAATTTCAACGATACAGATTTACCCATTACGTCCGTAGTGGGCGTGGTGGACCCAATCACCTTTATTTTTAAAAATAGTCCTGAAAAACATTTAAATAAGCAATAAGAATAGTAGGTGGTAGCATCCCCAAACTTGTACTTGCTGGTTTAGCTTCCGAACTCACGGGTACCATTTCCTTATAAATTGATGCATCCTTCTATAGATCTGCTCCTTACGAGTTCGCAAAAGCCCTTTGGTTTGAAGTTATTAACTGGTCAACATTATTTAGTTTAAAGTGTCAAATTCTGGAGAAGGGCGCATTAAGCATCCTCAACTGCCAATTGATATTTTAAGTCCACCAAAAATCCTTTGAATTCTGCAATCTATGATGTTATCTGACTTTCAATTTCATGAATTTTTGCAATAAGTTTAAAGAGGCAATCTCTGTTACAGTGGATGTGTTCTTCGTTACTTCTTAATGCTCTGTATTTTGTCAAATTCTTGAATCCATATGTTGCCCTGTAGAAATAACACCCTTAGCAAGTAAAATATACACTATCAACAGTAATTGTCGAATTCCTTGTACCCTGTGAGCACTAAAATTAGGAAAAGAAAAAATGGTTGATTTGGACTCTTCTAATGTGAAAGTTAATAGAACTAGGTAGAATTTAAAATTTGCATGAAGGGAGGGATTTCATATTATATTATATTTCATGGAGAGGAAGGAAAGAATAAAGGTTGATATTGTACCTCTAGACTCTTTGACCACGCATTTAAGGAATCTTTAATTTCATGAGCAGAAAATGGCCGAGCTAGTGTGCAAGACACATTTATCTACATAGGCAGCACATAAATTAAAACAAAAGTGATACTCTCAGTTAAAAAAATTCTGGTGATTTTGATTCAATGTGTAGTAGTTGGAGAGATGAAGATAGTACTCTTGACATTTCTAGGGAGAGCAGATTATTGTCTCCTGTTAACACTCATAGAATTGAGATTTTACAAAATAGTATTTTGGGGAAAGAATTTCAGAATGTACATTATGATACTGAAGAATCTCTCAGCCCTTCTGTAGAAGCAGTGAGAGAAGACATTAATGATTCCTCAGTGTTTGAAGGCAATACTTTGGCAGATGAAGAAACACACTTGGATTTGCAAAACCGATATGTTGAAGCTTTTTACCATGAATCTCAGGACATAGAGAGAGATTTCCTTAAAAGAACACTTCCAATTAAACTAAGTGGCTGGTATATCTTGAATAAAGGATAAAGATTGGGACTTAATGGATAATTTGTTTGAAATATAAAATAATATCGACATAGCAATACAATTGATTCCAATTAGTAGGTTATATGCCTTATCCTCTGTTATGATAAAGTCTGAGAGCATTGACTTGATGAAAATGATGGGCAAACAGAAGTATACGGACAAGGGAGGCAAAGGTGCTTCTATAGCAAAGTGAGACATAAATCTAAAACAACCATGGAAATACATGTTGAATGTTATATTAGTAATATAGACACTAGAGGTACAATGGAAAGGTACGAAGGATCTAGCGAATTGGACTCTTTAGAGGTCATGGCAGGATCCAAATACCACAATAATACCTATGAGCTAGTGAATTTGTAGAACAAATATTAAAGCTAGTACAAGTAGTCATAAGTGATATTATGGAAAAATAAGAAGCAAGAAAAGGTTATAAAGCTATATATTTTCTGTTGTAAACAAAAAAAACATTGGAAGTCCATGGAAATCTTGTGGAATTGCTAATAGAGGAAGGAACTCGAGAGGAAGCAGCATGAGATGACGAAGCTCTTTATCTAGAAACTCACAATATGATTCAAGAGGACGACCGAGGTTGATTGTTGGGGATGTGGAGAACCGCATTTTCAACGTGATTTTCTAGAAACTTCATCAAGTATATTGCATAGGACTGGAAAGGAACCAATACCAAATACTCAAGGCAATCATAGAATTCATGCATTAGTCAACAACAATCCAGCAGTACATCAATCCATTGTAGTGGAATCTTTAGGAATTGCAGGTATCGGACGAAGGAATCATATCAGTCGAACCATTACATATACTAGAACGTAGGGTTCGACAGCTTAGGAATCATCTGGTAGACCCTCAAAAATACCCCAATTTGTGTCAATTTTGAAGAACTTTAAACCATGTTTTGCATATATTTACTTTACTTTCAATCAGAAACTCAGAACCATTTTAAAATGACCATATATAAACATGAACTTTTATGACATGGTCTTTGTTTAATTCCACTAGTACATGAATACCAAGACGAAATATGTTATTAATCTTACTCAATTATAATTATCAGGGTAAAGTTTAAATATTTGAGTAATTTTGTTGCAGATGAAAATTAAGATATTATAATTTTGTTTCATTTATGCATATCAATATGATTGTTGAAAAAGAAATCAAAGAATGATTACATTTTAATATGAAAGCTAATGACGTGAATAGAATATGGCAAAGCATGTTATACTGTAGTTAACATGTATGAATTATACATAAGCTATTTTTTTTTTGAATATGTTAATGCACATTTTATAAATGCATGGACAAGTGTTTATGATTGCAGATAATATCCATTACCAAAATGACCACGTGATGACAGAAACTTCAGAACAATTAAGGCTCAAAGAGATTCCATGATAGGGTATTAACCCTAATTCTACTAGGAGGGGTGGAGGTGTTGCCCACCGTTTATCCTCTGAACCCTGGAGTCATGGGAGGACTGTGTGAATCACGCTCCCCTAGACGTGGGATGATGACTGCCAAATGCCTACTAGGAATCAGGTCGGTATAGCCGACGCTGCCATTCTTAGAGTTTATGAATGGTTAAGTCAGTGTAACTGACGCCATGGCATACTCCAGTAGAGGACGGATAGGATGGGGGCAGAAGAGATTAGGAAGGATAGGATGATTTTGTAATAGCTTGGGAACCTAATTGAAGTAAAGCATGATCATTAAAGTTATAAACCTAGAAGTATTCAAAACACCAATTTTATAGTGTCCTTACATTAAGTAATAATTTAACCTCGATACACAATCCTAAAAAGAATGTACTAATTTCTATCATAAGTGTTCATATAAGATAAAAACTCTAACTCCGAGACGAAGTTTTCTGAAGGGTAGGTGTATGTAACGACCTATCTATAATATAGAGAACATAAGAATATTAGCATGCATATGATAGCTACATATGCATGTATCGCATGCACCACACTAGTATATATATACTAAATTAACTATAAGTATTCAATATCATGATACTCCTTCAAATAGAAGCTATATTCACCCATCAACATCCATATTGCTTAATGCGTCATGATTAATGGGCAAATACCAATGATATAAATTTAAAATGTATAACGTAAAAATAATTATAAAGAGATAGATGTTAAAAATTAAGCTAATCTTAAAAAACAGTTATATAGTTATACATCTTAGAATATTAATAAATTATATTAATAAATTAATAAAATGATAAAAATAAATTAAAGATAAGGTATCTAGTATGAACCTAGGACCTTTATATTAAAACAAACAAAAAGAATATTAAACCAAACTCATAATACGTATCAATATAGCTTTAAAAAAATAATAAATATCACATGACATGGGAAGGGTGTCACCATAAGGAGAAGCGGCGGGTTGTTGGTAGAGGGGCAGCCACCGCCAAGAAACAACATACAAGGGGGGGAGGAGACTTACTCAAGAGAGGCGAAATTTAAAAACCGGAGTTACCAATAAAAGGATAGCCTGGTTGTTTTGAGGTTTCTGGGCACGGGGGAACAGTCTACTTCAATTGAGAAGCTTACTGAACTGAGTATCGAGGTTATGCTCAGTTTGGCTGGGTGGTTTCGGTCTTTTGGTAACAGAAGCGAGAGCAGCTTGAGGCATCATCAACCACAGGAATACAGGTAGGTACTCTCATCAATTCTGTCAGTTAGATTTGTAAAATTTTATGTAGTTTTATCACAGGTTTATGATGATTTTAAGAAATCCTTTACTGTCTTTACAATGGCTGTTAAATTCTGTATGGTCCTTACATCAAAATTCTGTATAGTCCTTACAAGATGGAAGCATTGATAAATATAAGGCAAGATTTGTGGCTAGGGGTTTCTCCCAACATGAAGGCATCGATTATGAAGAGACATTTGCACCTATAACAAGGTATACAACTATACGATCATTGGTCTCTTTGGAAACATCAATGGGATGGAACATCCATCAAATGGATGTCAAGACAACATTCCTAAATGGTACTATCGATGAAGAAGTCGATATATAACAACCCTTTGGATTTTAATTAAATGATAGAGAGACTCACGTCTGCAGGCTGAAGAAGGCACTTTATGGCCTTAAGCAAGCACCAAGGGCTTGGTATGCAAGGATGGACACATTTCTACAAATATTGGGCTTCGAAGAGTTATGCTGATTCGAATCTCTATATTAAGGTTGTGAAGGATGAGCCCAAAATCATTCTTCTATATGTGGATGATCTTCTCATGATAGGTGTGGAAGGTTGTATTCAAGAGTGCAAAATGAAATTGGCAGCAAAATTCGATATGAAGGATCTAGGGTTGATGCATTAATACTTGGGGTTGGAAGTATGACAAGGACCTGATAAGATATACCTAGGTCAAGGAAAATATGTAATTGAGATGCCAAAAATGTTTGACATGATGAATTCCAAACCTATGACAACCCCTATGATCACAAATTTGAAGAGGACAAGAAGTTTTGATTTGTTAAATTGGCAACTAGAGCCAAACTCTATGTGGGTCAGCTTATTTATGGCAGCTGATATTTTTATTGGATCCCTCTCGTCGAGAAGTGTAGGATTGATCCAAAGATCATCCGATTCCGATATGTATTTATGGAGATATGAATTTATTTAGATTATGGTTTTATTATCTAGTCGACCAGCTCTTACATAGGCTCAAGAGGCCCAAACGTCATGACTATTCATCATATGCGTTTTAGTATAAACAGAAGAAGACTTTAAGTCATTCGACACACTCAGTTTCGTGATCTCTCTTCATCCTATTTTGGGTTTGATGGAGAAAGAGATCTAAAAGGAGTGCCCTAATATCTACGATGCCCTAATGGAGAATACAGTCATGAATTAGCAGGCAATGGAGATATATTCATCTTCGAATAAAGGTGCAAGGATATAAGTAAACACAGGACATAAAGCGCAGTTATGAAGAAAACGCAAGACATAATTTTATATATCTATACGTTGTTCATGTTATATATCCAATGCTGTTCATGTTATATACACGATATGGAACCACGTTATACGCAGTCATATGAGGAATGGTTATACACAATCATATGAATATGGAACCAGATATATATATATGCAGATCTGGATATACGCTGATCCGGGAGACACCTACGATGTACATGATGATATGTTGTTCAGTAATGAAGATATATATACGCAAATCCGGGAGACACCTACCCTGTACATGATCATATGTTGTCTGGAAGCATTAGCATATACGCAACAATGGAGACTATGCACAACAATGAAGACTCCATACGTTGTCATGGAATGCACATACACACAGCAATGAAGACTCCATATGTTGTCATGGAATGCACATACGCACAACAATGAAGACTCCATACGCTATCATGGAAGCATTAGCATATACGTAGCAATGGAGACTACGCATAGCATGAAGAAATGTTCTACAAGGACATGAAGACTAATGACTCATACACAGCCAATGGTGAATGCAGACATTGCATTAACCTAACACAGCAACACGCAGTCTAGGGATAAACGCAGTGATATGGAATGCAGTCACATGATGAAGCTGCAGTGGAGGAAATAACACAACGCAGCATTAAGAACATATATATATACGCAGGCTATACTACACGATGTTCAGCATATATATATATATATATATATATATATATATATATATATATATATATATACACGGCATAAATGACGCAGTCAAGGCAGCATGATATATGATTTGGGCATACATATACGTTGTCATATTTGAAGGGCAGCAATTAATGGGACTACGTGGAGGATAGCCTAGCTGCTTTGCTAGGCTGCAAGCCATAGCAAGCAGCTAAGGCTGATAATTGTATGAACTCCATAATGAAGGAACAGAAGGTTAGCATGGGCAGCATTATGAGCAGCATGATGGGCAGCCTTATGAGTAGCATGATGTATGATACATGGAGCATGGACAGTATCATGATAAATGTAATCATAAGTATGGGCAGTATGATGTAATCATGAAGCAGCACGACACATGGGCAGCTTGAAGTATGAGGTCATGGACAACTTGATGTATGGGCAACACAACAATCATGAGCAGCATGATGATACATGATGCAGCATGATGATGATGCACGGTAAGGTGCAGTAGATGAACGAAATGGATAAGGTGAAGCCGTCACCTAGGAGAATCAGTTGAAGCAGAAGGTCTTCAACTGATCTCATGTATCATCGTTGTAGGAGATGATCTATGCTCAGATCTATATAAGTCTAAGTATTGACTTCTGATGTAAATGTACTATCTCTCTCACTTTCTCTACTAAACCTTGAAGATAAAAGAATATTTGATCAAAGGGTTTCCCCACACATTGTGGGGTTTATCCCTGGCTTGCGCCACATCTTGTGTCCTCTTGTCTTGGCTTGTCTTCTGCGATTTATATTTATGTTCTATCTGCAGTTTACTTTATGCTAATGTGATTGCTAATATGGAAAAGAAATTAAATAAATTGCTCCAGCATAGAACATACCTAAACTTAACATGGTATCAGAGTTGAGGTGAAGACAATGCCCAAGCAAGAGTGAAAGAGCCATCATTGAAGACAATTGGGAAAAGACAGAAGGATCAATGGGTTCCTCATAATTCACCTAGAGTGAAGTTGAAGTAGAGAATGTTATCAGAATGACGCAGCGGAAGTTTTTGATGGCATACCTAAAGATCACTTCATTGGGAAGTTCGGATCTAAGGGTGGATGGAAAGGTAGATGTCTTGGTTATGAGTTCGGCCCTTATGCGAAGGAGTGTCCGAATGACAGAGATGCAGGTCATCAAAGACACGACCGACTCTTCAAGGAAGCAAGGAACCCCAGGTAAGAAGAATCAAATATTGTTTCTGATAAAGAAGTGTTATCTTGTATTGGCCCTCTCCTTCAGATTCTTTGGGAATCTGGCATATTGATTGTAGTGCTTCAAGGCACTTCATCGGATAGAAGGGTGCACTCTCTAATTTGGTAGAGATGGAAACAATCATGGGATTACACTTGGAGCCGATGCCACCTATCCTGAAAAGGGAATGGAAGTCAAAGGTTTTATGGTGGCATTCGTCAATGGAAAGGTACGTGTTTGAAAATTGAATTTTCGAAGATGTTTTTGAGTTCAGGGTTGTATCAAGTTGCAGGACCATGTCCATTGACACAATACTGGAGGCCTGTGAGTCAGATGGTGAAAGAGATGCCTGAATTCAAAAAGAGCATGAAGGTACATGTCTGAGATGTACCAAAGAAAAATCTTACTAGGGGACCATTCCCCTCATGTATCAAGTCCACAGGTTTGGAACAACCCGTGGAGTTTGAGATTCATGATCAGGAATCTCACGTATGATGGTGCAAGAAAGCCCTCTATGGCTTGAAACAAAGCACCTTGGGCATAATATGAGAGGATTGATCGCTGTCAGATGAAGCTGAGATTCACTGAGAGTGAAACCGATCCAAACCTTTACCCGAAGGTTGAGGATGATAGACCTCTCATACCGGCACCTATGTCTGACAGGTGCAAACCCTATCATTTGTAGAAGACAGAGGGAGTTGGATTCCGGATGTGGAATGATAAACTGCAAGCCTGTGACTACCTCGAGGATCGTAAGTTATATGGTAGTGATGTCGAACCAGATTTGGGAATGCCTCTCAGTTTCATAAACTCATTCGCGTTGATGTTCTTGGTGAACTTCTGTCCGGACATATGTTTTGCAGTTAGCATGGTGAGCTCATATTTGGCTGAGCCTCACTGGATTGGTGCCAAGAATCCTATGAGATATCTTCAAGGCACAATATCTCATGGATTGAGATACACTGTCGTAAAGATGAAATTGCATTATTATTTGAATGTTGAATGGGAAGGCAATGTGGAGGATCACTAGATCACTTTTCAGTGCTAGTTCTCTTTGGATTCTACTTCGATGCAGGAAGCAGAATTCGATCACTATAACCACCACCAAGACCGAATACATGGCTACGAGTATGATCTCGTATGACGCTGCATGGTTGCAGAAGCTCTTAAGTGAGCAGTTTTTCTCTGTGACAACCAGAGGTGGGATTTGATTATTGAGGAACCCGTATTCGACAATTGCTCTAGCAGAAAGACATCAAATACTGCCTTATTTGGGATATGGTAAGTCGATGAGCAAGGAGGCTCCATCGCACTGAGATGATGTACATGTCAAAGCCCCGGGGAAAGATCAAATTTGTGATTTTCCCGAACAACTTGGAGTCATCGAGAGACCTTTGTAAAAGGGTCCCTGCATGTTGCATACATTGAGCTCTGGGAGCTCTAGGGGGCTTGCGGTTCTTACTAGAGCAACATACGACCACAGGGTGACTCACCCTCCCCTGGTGGTGCGCACTGGGACAAGATGATTCGCTTTCTTGTGGGACAGGATGATTCGCTCTCCTGTGGACAGGATGATTCGCGCTCCTGTGAGCAAGATGATTCGCTCTCTTGTGGGACAAGATGATTCTCTCTCTTGTGGGACAGGATGATTCACTCTCCTGTGGACAGGATGATTCGCTCTCCTGTGAGCAAGATGATTCGCTCTCTTTTGGGACAAGATGATTCGCTCTCTTGTGGAACAGGATGATTCGCTCTCCTGTGTAGCAAGATGATTAGTTCTCCTGTGAGGCCTGGATTGATGTGTTCTCCATGGTGATTGTAGCATGATTGATGTGTTCTCCTGTGAGGCTTGGATTGATGTGTTCTCCATGGCGGCTTGGATTGATGTGTTCTCCATGGCAATTATAGTAGGATTGATGTGTTCTCCTGTGAGGACAAGATTGATTAGTTCTCCTATTGAGGCATCCTACCCATGCAGTCTGGGACTCATGGGAAGTACCTCTCATCTAATCAATGAGCAGGGAAATGAAGTTAGGGACCATAGTAGTACCGATGGATGCATCTCTGTATCTACCGTACTCCATACGCTAGGATGACCTCCATTGATCTGGGATCAATGATATTGGTCTGGGACTAGTGGTAGGAGTTGTACCATACTATGACGCTGACTTCGGGTCGATTGAGACTAGTCTGGGACTAGTGGTGCATACTCCGAGATTGACTTCGTGTCAGTGCAGGACTGGTCTGGGACCAGTGAGAGTGGTACATACTATGACGCTCACTTCGGGTCGGTTGAGACTGGTCTGGGACCAGTTGTACACTCTCTAAGCCTACGATACTGGTATGGGACCAGTGGTAGGAGTGGTACCCACTATGACGCTGACTTTGGGTCGGTTGAGACTGGTCTAGGACCAGTGGTACGCACTTTGAGACTGACTTCGGGTCAGTGGAGAATGGTATAAGACATTCTCGATCAATTCTTCTTCTTCTTCATAGTTCAACAGAGCGAGCAGAGCAGAGCAGAGCCAACAGAGCTAAGTAGAGCTGAGCAGAGCTGGGTAGAGCTGGGCAAAACAGTGCAAGGCACTGATGACAGAGATAGTACAGTCAGACATATAGATCAACAAATGAAGTTCTCCCTAGTTGAGAGGGAGTGTTAAATTGGCAACTAGGGCCAAACTCCATGTGGGTCAGCTTATTTATGGCATCTGATATTTTTATTGGATCCCTCTCGTCGAGAGGTGTAGGATTGATCCAAAGATCATCCAATCCTGATATGTATTTATGGAGATATGAATTTATTTAGATTATGGTTTTATTATCTAGCCGACCAGCTCTTACGTAGGCTCAAGAAGCCCAAACGTCATGACTATTCATCATATACGTTTTAGTATAAATAGAAGAAGACTTTAAGTCATTTGACACACTCACTTTCGTGATCTCTCTTCATCCTGTTTTGGGTTTGATGGAGAAAGAGATCTAAAAGGAGTGCCCTAATATCTACGATGCCCTAATGGAGAATGCAGTCATGAATTAGCAGGCAATGGAGATGTATTCATCTTCGAATAAAGGCACAGGGATATAAGTAAACACAGGACATAAAGCGCAGTTATGAAGAAAACGCAAGACATAATGTTATATATCTATACGCTGTTCATGTTATATATCCAATGTTGTTCATGTTATATACGCGATATGGAACCACGTTATACGCAGTCATATGAGGAATGGTTATACGCAGTCATATGAATATGGAACCAGATATATATATACGCAGCTCCGGATATACACTGATCCGGGAGACACCTACAATGTACATGATGATACGCTATTCAGTAATGAAGATATATATACGCAGATTCGAGAGACACCTACTTTGTACATGATCATACGTTGTCATGGAAGAATTAGCATATACGCAGCAATGGAGACTACGCACAACAATGAAGACTCCATACGTTGTCATGGAATGCATATACGCACAGCAATGAAGACTCCATACGCTGTCATGGAAGCATTAGCATATACGTAGCAATGGAGACTACGCACAGCAATGGAGACTCCATATGTTGTCATGGAATGCATATACGCACAGCAATGAAGACTCCATACGCTGTCATGGAAGCATTAGCATATACGCAGCAATGGAGACTATGCACAGCATGAAGAAATGTTCTAAAAGGACATGAAGACTCATGACTCATACGCAGCCAATGGTGAATGCAGTCATGGCATTAACCTAACACAGAAACACACAATCTAGGGATAAACGTAGTCAGTGGAACACAGTCATATGGAACGCAGTCACATGATGAAGTTGGAGTGGAGGAAATGACACAACACAACATTCAAAACATATATATACGTAGGCTATACTACACGTTGTTTATCATATATATATACACATGCATAAATGACGCAATCAAGGAAGCATGATGTATGATCTGGGCATACATATACGCTGTCATCTTTGAAGGGCAGCAATTAATGGGACTACATGGAGGATAGCCTAGCTACTTTGCTAGGCCGCAAGCCATAGCAAGTAGCTAAGGTTGATAATTGTATGAACTCCATAATGAAGGAATAGAAGGTTAGCATGGGCAGCATTATGAGTAGCATGATGGGCAACCTTATGAGTAGCATGATGTATGATACATGGAGCATGGACAGTATCATGATAACTGCAATCATAAGTATGGGTAGTATGATGAAATCATGAAGCAGCACGACACATGGGCAGCTTGAAGTATGAGGTCATGGACAACTTGATGTATGGGCAGCACAACAATCATGAGCAACATGATGATACATGATGCAGCATGATGGTGCTGCATGGTAAGGTGCAGCAGATGAACGAAATGGATAAGGTGAAGTCCTCATCTAGGAGAATTAGTTGAAGCAGAAGGTCTTCAACTGATCTCATGTATCATAGTTGTAGGAGATGATCTATGCCTAGATCTAGATAAGTCTAAGTATTGACTTCTGATGTAAATGTACTATCTCTCTCACTTTTTTTGTTGAACCTTGAAGATAAAAGAAGATTTGATCAAAGGGTTTCCCCACACATTGTGGGGTTTGTCCCTGGTTTGCGCCACATCTTGTGTCCTCTTGTATTGGCTTGTCTTCTGCGATTTATATTTATGTTCTATCTGCAGTTTACTTTATGCTAATGTGATTGATAATATGGAAAAGTAATTAAATAAATTGCTCCAGCATAGAACATACCTAAAGTTAACATGATTCAAGCCCTATGGATCCGACAAGGTATGTGCAATTGGTTGGCTCACTTATGTATTTGGTAAATATTCAACCAGACATTTGTTTTACAGTGAATGTTCTCAGTTAGTTCCGAGTAGAGCCCAAGCATGACCATCATATAGAAGCCAAGCATATAATGAGATATCTACAAGGAATAATCCACTATTTCCTGAAGTATGATAGAAAGAATGATGGCAACTTGATTGGATATATATATATTCTAACGAGGGAGGCAATGAGATGGATGGGAGGAGCACTACTGGAGGAAGTTTTAGTTTTTGATCATCCACGATATCCTGGATGAGTAGAAAGAAAGAATTGATTGCTTTGAGTACTGTTGAGGCTTAATGCATTTCAGCCTGTGAAGTAAGTAGAGAAGATGTCTGGTTGAGGATGATTTTGTCTGACTTGTTTGAAGGATCGATGGACCCTATGGTGATACATTGTGACATCACTAGCTACATAAGTTTGTCCGAAGACCCAATGTTCCATGGAAATAAAAAGCACATAAATAAAAAGTATCATTACATACAAAATCTAGTGTAAGATGGATTGTTGCAACTACAATATATCTCCATCGATGAGCAGGTAGCTAACATTTTAACAAAATATCTTCCTAATAAGAAGCTTGTGTATTTGAGAAACAATCTTGGATTGGTTGATATATCCTCCCTAGTTGAGAGGGAGATATAGACACATCATTATTGTCTTCACTTTTTGAAGAAAGAATAGGGGATTGGTTAAGCATCTAGTTTTTGATACTCTTTGAGGATGAGGTAGAGCATCCAAGAGGTGAGAGTAGTTGAAGAGGAAATTCCTTGAGGATGTGTTATTCCAAGATAGGAATTGTCCTAAAAGGACATACCATGTGAACACCTGGGTGGGGTATGTTCCTTGAGAGACAATGATGATGGTGTCTATTAGTCATTGGTCTCGCTAGCATTGTGCTCTGATCTTGTGAAGAGATAGAGTTGTTAGTCAAGGCCTTGCTATGTGACAATGTT